>BSBK01008011.1:0-352500 GCA_027943335.1 Chamaecyparis obtusa | reverse complement strand
GTTAGAGATAAAAAATATTGGTTGATATCTGATTCACCCCCCTCTCAATATCTCACTTTCCCATAGTAGATTTCCAACAATTGGTATCAGAGCTAAGTCTCTTAAAGAAGTCTAACCACTTGTGAGTCAAAGATCTTGAGATGGAGGTTTATAAGTGTATGCACCCTAAAATGGTCACCTGGACTTTGGGCCCCATTTCTCAATTTACCAAATCACTGAATCAATATTTTCAAAAATCAACATTTTCCAAATATCAATTTCCTTGATCAAATCCTATTTCATCATTTTTTATTATTTGCCTTGGGCTAACCATTTTATCCTAAGTCTTTATTTATTTAAAAAGAATATTTCCTCCCCTTTTAATAAATAAAAAGCCCCCACTTTTCCTCTTATCCTAAGTTGCACAAATAAAGCATTATTCTTATTTTATAAAAAGGGAAAAAGTATATTTTGTCTCATATGGACACAAAAGTCAACTCCTATTTTCCTATTGGAGGATATTTGTGCACAAGGATCAAGCTTCCATTTTTCTACACCCTTGATTAAGACTTTTGCCTCTTAATCTCAATGGTCCATTCCTTTGTACTTCTTATAAAAGGAGAGCTCTCTTCCTCATTTGCATATCCATCATGTTTTATGCTAATGTTATGTTGCAGGTTTTCTAGGTCATTTTGGAGCTTTTGAAGACATTCTTGCATCAAGCTTTTTGGAGACCATTGTTGCATCACATTTACATGCTTTCATAGTTTCATTTCTTGCATTGTCATGGTATTCATAGCTTCATTCTTAGCTTAGTTTCTTTATGCAATAGGTTAATCTCACATAGCTTAATAGGCTGGCTTGGTAATACTTGTTCTTTCCTTTCATAGCATAATTTGTACTTGCATTTTCATAGAGTAATTTTCATACTCATATAGGTTGCATTACATTGCATTCATTTGGATTCTTGGAGATATTAGCATTCTTGCCCTTGTCTTTGATTTGGAATCTCTCATTGTGTGGTTGACTAGCAAGGTCATGAGTTTATAGCTCTAGCTTAGAGCAATTTTACAAATCTTGCAACTCCATGCATAGAGAGCTATGGATCGATTTGTGAGGGCTCATTCTTGATTTTCCTTGCATGTAAGGATTCATAGAAGTGTGGTCACATTTTCACCATACATTTTTGGTGCCCACTGTGGGGCAGAGTAGCTTAACTTTGTCCTTTCATTTTTGCATTTCCGTCAATTTTTTGGATTAATTTCGGCTTAATTCTCAATCTCTATTTTTTTGGTCGTAGTATATCGTAGGATACTATTCAGGTATATCGCACAATAGTTCACTTCACATCATGCGATACTTTACCTGATTGAAGTATCGCTCAACTGTTGTAAGGATTATCGCCTGGTATCAGACGAAGTATCGCCTGGCTTAAGGTGAAATATCGCTCAGACTTAAAATATCACGCTGTTATACAGAACTGTATCATACGATATTCCTTGTGTCTATAGTGTGTCACCTGTACTAGCAAAGAGCTTTAATTTGAGTTTATTTAGTTGAGTTTGATCTTAGATAGCTTGCTGTTTCTGTTCACTGCATTTAGACAGAATTGATTTTCATCTTTTAGTTAGATCTTACTTCATTTCATTTAGATTTTGGGTTTTCCTAACCTCTTGTTGGTCTAACAAGTTGTTTTGTAGGTGCTCTTGCTTGAAGGAAATTGCCACATTGCATGCTAAAAGGGCTACTAATTATTTTTGCAGGGCTGCCCAAAAAGCATAAAAACAAAAACAAAAAAAAGTGTGCTTGTTTTTATTTCATTTCAAGTGCGGCATTTACTAGTTGTTCATTTTCATAGGAATCTTAATATCTTTTGGAAGATATTTTGAGGTGGTAGGAGAAGTATGCTCTTCACCCTTGTGGTGAACCAAAAAATCTTGACCCATCTTGGAATTTTGCAAGCAAGAGGGTAATTGAACCTCTTCTTGGTGTGTTTGGGAGAAGCTTTGAGATAGGAGAGTATGCTCTTCACCCTTGTGGTGAAACAAAAACCTTGAACCTCACAAGTTGATCCAATTTTGTTTAGATTGTTAGAATCCTTTAGCGGGCCTACTCTTGAGAAATCAAGAGGAACGACCCAAGTGGGGACAAGCTAATACTGAGCTATTCCGACCCACTATAAAGTCAAGGCTATCAAGGACAAAAAACCTTGGTAGACATAACACTTGTCTTCGCTTGATGTGAGTAGCTCATGGGATTGTGACCATGGGGAAAGCATTGAGCAAGAATGCTTAAGGTACTCTTGAGGCCGCAAGGTCCTAGTCCTTTTTGAGGAGCAAGAGGGGTGTTGTGAATGGAAGCCCTTATTAAGAACCATTAGATAGAGGCCACCTTATTTTAGCTACTTATCTTCTTAGTGCAAGGATTGATCCAAGTGGAACATCCTAGATCACCTTAAGATACTCACCATATGTGTTCCTTTGGTTGTGTCTTTGGCACTTCCATGACAAAGCTGATATCTATTGTGGGTAACCACTTTGTGTGAGGTGAGGGAACATCAAGTTGTGGGCTAAGTTGGTAAGTATTGAACCTTGACTTTTTAGGATAGATATTGCTTGAAGTGTCTTCAGTTGTGTGATACTAGGGTAAACGTTCTCAACATACAAACAATCAGTAACATTCATAGGGTGCTTTTTCAATTTTGATATCACAAGTGTTTGTCTTGGCAAGGTTGCTTTTGCCCTTGTTTCAAGTGTTTTGAGACATGTTTGATCCCTCACTGTTTGCAAACCTGTCAAAATTTTGCTAATATTGTGATTGAGATCAAAAACATCAACCCTTAGATTGAAAATTTTGATAAAACAGACCCAAAAATTCAAATTTTACACAGTTCTGGTCAAGAATTGAACAATTCTACAACAGTATCGCCTGCTTTGAGAAGAAATATCATGTGATAGTTCACCCCTGCTGGACTATCGCTTGACCTGCCTGGTGTTTATCGCCTGGCTATTGTCAGGTCTGTCACCTGGTAAAAGGTGAAATATCACCTATTATAGGTGTATTGCCCTGTTACCCTAGAGTATATCGCCTAGGAAGTTTTTGTCATGTTTTCAGTTCAGTCAATTTTAGTTGCTGTTAGTCAGATTAGGTCTTTGAGTAGGTTTCTTTCTCTATCATCAAAGACCTATCTTAGCTATAAATTTCTACTTTTTTCCCTTTAGGGACAGCATCAATTGATTTACAAGGTCACTTTGGAAATAATTGTCAAGTTAGAAGGTTATTCTTAGTGAAAAAGTTTATCTCTAGAATTGTTAGCTACATTCTTGGAAAATTTTAGTACTCTTATTGTCCAAATCATTTTTCGTTTAAAATTCAATTATATTTTGGCCTAGTCCAACTTCCTGGTTCAAAAGTGCAAGGGTAGTCACCCTTTGATTTCAAGCACCTCTTTGGCAGTGTTGGTAAAGCCCCTTCTGATATTTCTATCTTTTCATTTCTCTTTGGACAATAGAGAACTTTAATTATCCTAGTTTGGTGTTGACACTTTGAGAGGTCACCCTATCATTAAGAATCTTTTTCTTTCATGTTAGTTACAACAAGGTACCAAGTCAATCAAGGGAAGCGACCCCCTGTTGTCTTTAGCCAATTACCACTAGTTAAGACTCATCAACAACACAAGGGAAAAGAACCCCTCTTTGATCAATCTCCTAAGAGTGAACCCGAGGTTTGTTTTAATCCTAGTGGAGTGAGTACCTCTTTATCACCTCCTTCATCAAGTATGGACATGAGTTACACTTTCACTCGACAAAAAAGAGAAGCAATGAACCAAACTCTTGATGACTGTTGTCTAACTTTCAGTTACCCATTTTTTGGCAATGTTGGAGTCATGTGGTCTTGTCAAGTCTAGTATCTAGGTCTAACTTTTCTAAGATAGGCTATTCTTGCCAAGGTTCCTTGCCTTCTTGCTTCAAGCCGGGTGGGTTGCCTTGAAAACCTTGTCATCATGGGTAAGTGATAGATACCTACCTGGCAAGAATAACATGATTTGATTGGTAATTTTTCTCAGGAGAAATGATGATTCCAAGTCATGATCTTCAGGCACTTGCAAGGAATTAGAAGAAGGTTGATTTAATTTTCAGAAGTAAAGTTTGGACAGACATGAACTTAGATTTAGTTTTTGAAAGCCTCCTAATGCAAAATAATTAAGGTAATCACCTTGGAAGGACATATTGTTTATCCCAGTATCAAGAAGGTGATAGCATTGCATTGTATGATTTGATGATAATAGTAGAATTTGGGACAGTCAAAGATCTGGTTGTATTCAGTGTCTTTTGAAGATGAAATAAATAAAATGGTGAATGATTCAGTCACATAATCCTGTCAGCATTTATGTTGTGACTCATTAATCCATAGGTTGCATTATGATCAAAATGAAGATGTGGCATCTTGAATATGGGGAATGTTACAGTTTGGTACATTACACATAAGAAATGTTGGTAGGAAAATCAAGATTTTAGTACATTACTAAATTTGAAGACTTTGTAATAACAAGAAGCTCGATCATTGTATTATGTTCTACATTGTGCATCAAACAACTATCACATATATTACATTTCTGGCTCTTGAACATGTGTCAAACCAAACTAAGTACCAGATTACTTATATTGATCAGAGATAGCAATGAATCAGGTACTAAAAATATAATGGGATCGAAGAATAGTGTTGATAGAGCGGTCGCATGATCGCATGAGGTAAAAAAATACCATGCGATCATGCAACAATGGAAGCCCGTGTAGATAAGGAAAGTCAACGGAAAGATAGAAAAGGTTAAATAAAAAAATATGATGGATCCCCACGAGCATATCATAGGGTGGTTGCATGATCACATGAATTAAAATAATACCATGCGATCATGCGACAACGTAAGTCATCATGCTTGGCAGGATGAAGACACGTAGCCTGGTGGGTCCAAAAAGGGTTTTCTTGCGATGCTGAATCAACGGTAGTCGCTTAGTCGCTATGGGAAGGAAGATGCTTTGCAAATTTGTGAGATGCGTACGCGTGTCCCTGTGGGTCCAAGGAAAGTCACTTGCGGTGGTGGGGGCGGATTTTTACGGTGGGGTTAGATTTTTATGACATCGGCTAAGATTCAAATCTACGGATGGTGTATGATCTCATAGAATCTTGTGAGCCCATCAGATCATATGCCCACCGTTCGATGAGAATCTATCAGGTGGGGCCAATATTCTAAGTTTTTAGACATGATAAAGTGCAAAAGGATTATGACCGACTGCCATCTATCCTGTGGACCCGGCTAGTGTTGAGTTCTATTGGATGCAGGGGATCTATAGCTGGTGCATGATTGTGAGGAATATTCTTTCCTCATGCAATCATGCGATAAGGCAAAAAGAGAACCTATATACGCTAACAACGTAGATGCGATAAGGATAGAGCAGTCGCATGATCGCAAGAGTTGAAATATTGCCATGCGATCATGCGACAACATGAGTCGACTGACAGGGGTGCACAGTTGGAGGCTTTTGATTGGTCGAGAATCACCGTCTGATGAGAAACTTGTCAAGTGGGATGCGAGACTTAAAGGGAATAAAGATAATATAATCCAATGGAACATCGAAGGTGAGAACAGTGGATTATCAACACTGTGTTATCGACATGTCGACTGAGGTCATGGGTAGGAAAAGAAGGAAGAATACAATGCTAAAAATGTTGTATGTTGTAGCTTGAGGCCTAGTAGATGCGCCAAGGGTTGCCACAGGTGGTAGTGATGATAAAGCCCTTATGTTAGATAAGGTCGTGCTAAGTATTTCTGAACTGTTTGAAAAAGGTTGGATGCAGTGGTATAACCGATTGACTATTGTTGGAAGATGATTCGACTCCAGAAGCCCAATGGATTTAGCTCAACAAATGCCGGTTGGAGATGAAGAGTTACAGATTCCATAGTGACCTTTCAAGTTCTTAGATTGGAAGAGTTTTTTTCTTAATGCTTTGTCTCTTTGTATTCAAAGGAGAGGGAAGGTCATTGGCTCCTATGAGCCTGATGTATTATAAAACCTATATATTCTGTAAAGAAACTCAGTGTGGGGGGTTGACAAACTTGGCATTGGAGCAGAGTAATTCTATTTGCTAAGCTTTATTTCATGTTTATTGTGCCAATAGTTGTTCATTTGCATTTGAATAGATAGAACAGTTATATGTGAAGTTGTACTTGCTTACTAGATTCCATTTCATGTTGGTAATTACAGTGAAAGTAATTCTATTTACCGTTCATGTATAATTCTTCTCCTATTCATCCAATTATTTAGATGCATCTGAATAGAAAGTACAATTGTATATGGAACTATAATTCCTGCTTGGATTCCATTTCATGTTAGTAATTGCAGCATAAGTAATTCCATTTACTGTCCATGCATAATTCTACTTCTATTCTCCTTAGTAGGATATGCATTCTGAGAGTAGATAGATTTAGGTTAGAAGATAGACTTCATGATAATCTGTGATCAACATTCCATTGGGGATTATAGGTTATCCACTCTTATCCCTGCCTGAATTGTTTGTGCCTACAAACAATTTGGTTAAAACCCATAAGAGACAACCTGGTGGTCAAGATAAAAACATATCATACACAATCAAGGAGCTGTACCTGTCAATTTAGAGGGTAGTGATAGAAGACTTACACTGACCCATTTGTTGGTGGACATCCTTTTGTTCTCTCACCTTGGGTGTATAGAGAGTCAAAGATTGAAAATCTTAAGAGAGGACAAACTGTTAACCAAAAATGACATATTTCAATGGCATAGGGGTAACATGACATCTGTTGGGTCTGCATATGCTAGTCCACCTAGATCACCTCCTATTGGCACAAGATATCTTGATGCTCACCAATGAGCTGAGAGACATTACCAACAAACTCACTCAGATTTAGGGTCACAACACGAAGACTAGAACAATGAGTCTAGTGACCACCACATCAATGCAGCTAACGCATGAATAAGGCATTCGAGGCAATCTTCTCCACTTAAAGATACCTCTCGATATGCAAATACAAGATTGAAAAGCATTGAAAGGGAGAAGCAAGCCTATCTAGATGAACAAGCTGCCAAAAGGGAGAAATTAAGACAACTAGAGGAAGAGGAACATGCATTATTGGACATAAGAAAAAGAGTTTCCCAAGAAGAAGAAGATAGGCTCTATGCACAACAACTCCAAAATCAATTCAATGGGAGGGGTACCACTAGTGGGACCAACTCACCCCCATCCACTCCCTCACCAAGTCCTAGAAGAAGGTCAAGGACACCCTCAAGATCCCCAAGTCCTAGGGGTAGAAGGACTTCAAGATATGATCACCATAGGAGACAATCACCTCCTAGATGTTCAAAGAAACCCTCCCAATGAGCACATCATGGCTCACAACATGGAGGAAGTTATGTTAACTTTGATCATATGGATTTTATGACTATGTAACAAGAACCATCTTTTCAAGCATATGTAGAAAGATATGTGGAACAAAACAAGGATCAGTTTCTAGAAAGTCTCATCAACAAAGGTGCTAAGGTCCCATATGATTTTGATGTGCACCAAAAGATTAAGAAACAAAATCCTTCAACCAACGAGGTGATCATGCAAATGCAAAGGGACATAGAGAAAATGAGAGCTCCTAAGAGTACATTCAATTTGGACTCCATATGTCCCAACCCTATAGACAAAAGTGTGGTGATAATTGAATTTCCTAAGAAGGTTGAGTTCCCAACTTATGACAAATATGATGGCATTGGTGACCCTCATGACCATGTTAGACAATTTTATATAATGAACTTTTCTTTTCATCATGCAGACTCCTATTTAATTAGATTATTCTCGAGGAGTCTAAAAGGTTAGGCTATGGAGTGGTTCACTAACCTTACTCCTCCAGTGAAGACATTTAAAGAACTTGTCCAAAGATTTGTCCAACATTTTGCTTACAATCTATCAAGGTCAGTCACAATGCTTGATTTGTGCAAACTCAAACAAAATCAAGGAGAACCTTTTGTCACCTTCTTGCAAAGATGGAGATGATTGTGCTCAAAGTATCCTAGAATGATTCCTGAGGAAGAAAGAATACACATAATTGTGAGCAATTTAATACCAGAGCTAAGGTATGAAGTGAGGCAAATGGTTTTTACCTCTTTTGATACCATGGTAGAGACTGTAGGATTTGACAAACATGCAAATCCACAGACCCCGAATACACCTGCATGCAAGAACCTGATACAAAGTAGAAGCACAAAAATGAAAAAGCAGAACTCAGATGTTTACTCAAAAGGTGAGAGCAAAATTATCAACTGAATTAAAAAAACAATTACAAAGTTCAACCTTAAAAAGGTGAATGAAACCCTAAAAGGGAAAAACTAGGTTGCACATTATTAATTAAGAATTAATTAATAATGCACCTAAGAGACGCTTAAGCAACTAGAGTAAAAGGAAATAAAACTCTAACACCCCCCCTTAAGCTGAACGCAGGGAGAAAGCAGACCTAGCAAGACTAAGAAAGCAAGAAATGGGTCCCGGCAACAAGGCCTGATCAGGTACCCAGTACAAGGAAATCTCTGTAAATCGGAGACAAAGGAGAAAACCCAGTGGGAAAAACCCCTCTCCAAAAAGAGATATAAAAACAAGCAAAGACAAAAGGCATGACTTCAAGAGACTCTCTCAAAGCCAGTAGTACAATGCGTGCTGCTAACCCCCCCCGAGAGAGAGGGTCGAAGCTCCAAAGCCCCCCAGAATGAAAGAACCCCTGGAGCAATGAGCAAACCACTGTGACTCCAATGCAGAGGAGTGAAGGTCAGTGGGTGCTGAAGAGGTGACCTCGAAGGATGAGGTGTCACTGGAAGGCCGAGCTGATGCTCAAATGTGAAGACACGAGGATCCTGAAAGGGAATCCCCAATGCAAGTGGTATGACAGGTGTGCTGACACTGTCATGAGAGAGGAGATGAGTGTCCTCTGAAGAATCCTCAACAACTGCACCTGGTGGCTCGATGAATGGAGCTGGAGGATCAAGCAGTGCTGAAGAAGAATCCGGCTGAAGAGAAAAGTACTCCTCAGGATGTGGTGTAGCAGTCACAACACGGGTCTCAGGACCAACACAGAGGTTCAAGCTACCTGACTGCACCACATGATGCTCTCGTAAAAGAGGAGAGCTGAGCTCCGACAATGGAGATGGTGGACCAAAATGAGAAAAGATGTAGAGACGGGAGGAATGATCAACTGTCCCTGTAGCAATAATGCCTCCTGTCACACTATCCCTGATGAAGGCTGAATCGGCCGTGAACTCAACTGTCTTCCCTGACCCACTGCGAGTAATCTGATAAATGGAGAGAAGGTTTGTAGAGAGAGATGGAACATACAATACATCATGGAATGTGCCATCCTGAATGCTGACTGAACCTGTCCCACAGACTGTCTGTACAGTGTTATTCCCCATGAGAATATGAGGAATGGGAGAAGTCTCAAAAGAAGAAAACAACTCCTGAGAAGATGCCATATGGTGAGAAGCACCGAAATCCAGTATCCAAGGGACCTGTAAAGGGGATGCAACAGATGCCCGTAATGCATGACCCTGTCCAAAATCCTGTCCAGATGTCGAAGAAGATGCAGAAGACTGAAAAGCAGACCCCTGTGAGGTGGAAGAGGATGGAGAGAAAATAGTGCTCTTCTGAAGGAGAGCTTGCAAATCTGCAATCTGTTTCTCATAACCATCACATCTCTTCTGAAAACACTGTGACTCATCATGGTTCCTCTTCTGACAATAGGAACATGTGGGGATCTGAGTCTTCTGATTCTCCTTCTTAGAAGAAGATGGTGTGTCAGTAGAGTGCTGAGAGGAGGAGTCAGATATCTGCTTCAGCTTCGGCTTCTGTGTGTCCTGAGATGACTTGGCAAGCAATGCCTGTGACTGTGAACCTGCAAGTGAATCCATCTGAGTGATCTTGGACTGCTCACGAGTCAACCTGTCACAGAAATTCTCAAAAGAGGGCATAACATGTCTGGTACCCAAAGCATCCATGGTGGAGTAGAAAGTGGAAGAAAAGATCTGGTACTGTCCTCGCAACTTTGAGAGTATCAAATAGATACACTCATCATCTGTCTTTGTTTTCCCACATCCTTGCAAAATTGAACGCAGAGACTTGAACTTCATCAAGAAGTCCTCAATGGTGGGAAAGCTGGTAGGAGTCAAAGTAGTCAACTCTGCATCAAGCTGAAGTGCCCTGAACTCATTAACTGTGCCAAACAAATCTGAAAACTTGCCCCAAATGGCCCTAGGAGTGGTCAAACCTTCCAAGTGAAAGAGGAGACTGTCGGAGATGTTCAGTGCAATCAAGCCCATGGCTTCATCCATCTTATTCTTGTGCTGAAGAATCTCAAAGGGACGTTGCAGGACAGGTTGGTTCTCATCCAGACATGACCATAAGCCACGTGACATAAGAAGTCTGGTCATGTGTGCTTTCCAGGTATGATAATTATGCGGTGTCAGCCGGGCCACAGAGGGATCCGACATTGAGAGAAGAAGAAGACAGAAGTAGAAGGGTCTTTTCTGAAGTAAATTACAGAAAGGAAAAACACCCCCCCCACAATGTATAAATCAAACCCCCGTACAGCAAATAACTGAAAGCACAAAAAAAATGAGGAGAAAACCTGGACTCCAGAAGCAGAGAAGGAGGAAAGGAGAAGCCTTGACTTTGACGCTAAAAAAGAGAGCTCAAATGGCTGAATCAGCAAACCAAACCAGCATCATTGCATCCATCTCGGAAAGACCTTTCCGGTGATATATCATATGTCAATTTTCGAGTCCGTATGAACCCTGTAGGAGCAAAAATGCCCAAGTACCCCCAAATGTAAGCTCTCTGGAAAAAACCAGGGACGGCAAAAAAATTGACGGCTGTATGACCGTCACTGGGCCGTCGCTGACGTCAGCATGACGTCATCCCGAGAAATTTTAACGGTGCCGGAAAAATTAAAATTTTGCCTCAGATGCCACTGTGTCCAAAATGGACAAGTTTTATATGGATTTAGGGGTTCTTGGGCCTTCCGGACACAATGGTGGTGTCCGTTTTTGCCCAAGGTGAGCCAAATTTCGGCTCCCCCCCAGATCCACAAAAAAACTTCTGAAACCCTCTGTGCTTCAATAAAACTCGAACAGCGAACAACAGGAGAGCTCTGATACCATGTAGGATTTGACAAACATGCAAATCCACAGACCCCGAATACACCTGCATGCAAGAACCTGATACAAAGTAGAAGCACAAAAATGAAAAAGTAGAACTCAGATGTTTACTCAAAAGGTGAGAGCAAAATTATCAACTGAATTAAAAAAACAATTACAAAGTTCAACCTTAAAAAGGTGAATGAAACCCTAAAAGGGAAAAACTAGGTTGCACATTATTAATTAAGAATTAATTAATAATGCACCTAAGAGACGCTTAAGCAACTAGAGTAAAAGGAAATAAAACTCTAACAGAGACTGCATGTCACATAGAAGATGTCCTAAAGGAACAAGGCATTTTGGCCAAAATAACTAATAACAACAATGGCCAAAACAAAAACAATAATGGTAATAAGGACAAAAAGAACTCTTATTGGAATAAGAATAAGCAAGTGGTCAATGAAAGAGTTGTTGACTCATCACAACCTAAGAATGAAGGAGTTCTTAATCTCTCTAATGCAGTCCAAGCCATGAAGTTGCAAACATCCTCAGAACAACAAGAAAATAAACCCAAGTATCAAGGGAGACCTAAAATAGAAAAGAGACAATTTACCAAACTTGGGGACTCATATGCAAACATTTTCAAGATGTTAATTGCTCATAATTTGGCATAACCTCAGGATCCTGCCAAGCAACGCATACCGGATCCTAAGCCTCATTTGTGGGATGAGAAGGATTTTTGTGTTTTTCACAATGGAATTGGACACGATATAGAAAAAAAATTTAGACTTAAGCATCTTTTCCAAGATCTTATTGAAAGTGGAAGATTAAAAGTTGATGGGTTGACCAAAAACGCTGACCATAAAGCTTTTAAAGAACCCTTTCCCAAATATGAGAAAGGAGAGAATTCCAACAACAAGAATGGCAAGGCTGCTATCAATTACACCTACATAAATGCTGAAAATGTTATTAACATGCTTGAAGTTGTTGATGATAATGTCAACATGATGAGAGGGAAAGACCCTTATGGATATGATGTGGATTCAACTCCTAGGCCTGATGAAGGACCCGTTCTAGTATTAAGAGGTCCTCACTCATGAAGGATGTCCCAACCCCTCAATGCAGTCACTAGGAGTCAATCTCAAGCTCCCATTGTTATTAGAGGTCCTAGCTCTAGTAAGTCTAAGCAACCAGTGTCAAAGGGTGTTCTTCCTAAATTTGTTGTTGATCCTAATTTGAACTATAACCTTGTTGATCAATTACAATGGACACCAATGCAGATATCTATTTTTGAGCTTTTGGAATTGTCCCCTAAGCATAAGCATGTCCTTGAGGATGCTTTGCGAGCAGCTAATGTCCCTAATGATATAGATATAGATCAATTCCAAAATATGGTCAACCACTTGGCTAGCCCTCACTACCTTAAATTCTCAGAAGAAGATGACAAGTCATTAAGCCACCCACACAATTTGGCCCTTCATATAGAGGTTATGATCCACAAGACCCGTGTGAGGCTCGTGTTGATAGATGGGGGTGTCGGGCTTAATATCTGTTCTTTAAGCTTGTTGTTGGACTTGGGTTATTTAGAAAATGTCATTGATATAAGGAAGAAGATCACCATCAAGGCTTATGATGAAGTAGAACGTAGTTCTAAAGGATTGGTTGTTCTTCCTATCTGAATTGGTCCTGTAGAGAAAGACATTTTGTTTCAGATTGTTGACGCCGAACCTTTGGCTTACAATATTTTGTTGGGTAGACCATGGATACATGAGATGCAAGTAGTCTCGTCTACTTATCATCAGTGTGTGAAGTTCCCTTACAATGGAATAGAAATCTGCATACCCGGGGATAGCACATTGTCTATCAACATAATTTCAGTAGGGTCTCATATCCCTTTGAATAGGGAAGCTGACACTTTTGATACTACACTTGAACAATGCAAAGACAAATTCAAAACCATAGATCTTGGCATGGGGGATTACAAAATTGATTCATTCACAAAATTGCCAATTTCCCCTAGGTCTTATGGCAAACCTTCTCAAGAAATAAAACCCTTGTCTTCAGCCATGACATTGTTCGATAAGTTTTTAGAATCCTCAGTTCCAATTCAAGAGGAAAAAGAGGAGGTTGCCATTAGGGACTGGATGTACCAAGAAGAGAAATACTGACATAATGAGAATTTTGCACCTTCTCCTAGAGCTTAAGGGAGAGGGTATACATTGGTCAAGAATATGGGTTATCCAGGACATGGGCCCCTTAGTCATAGGTTGGATGCTAAAGTTGAACCTCTTAACCATGCCCTTTTTGGATGAAGGAATAAGTCAACAGTTGGCTTAGGTTTTGAAAACAAGAAACAAACAAGCATCCCTGTCTCAGTTGCGACAGATAGTGATGATGACTCAGACTACACACCTAATCTTTCTAATCAGCAAGACATGTCTGATGATTGGGTGCCTTCAACAAATCTCCTTTGGGGAGATTCAAAAGATTTGACAATTGATAGTACTCCTATCCTAGCTACGATGGATAGTGACTATATGAATGCTAGATTGACAATGGAAAGTGTTGCTATCCTAACTGTGACAGATAGTAACAATGCTAGTGTTAGAGAAGGGGAAACCCTTCCCAATCTTGAGGCTTCTACATCATGAGGCCCAAATAATGATTCAAAAATAGACTCACATGAGTTTGAATGGGACTCACTTTCAGATGCAATGGTTGATTTGGACATGGATGTTGTCCATACTTATAGTACTCAACCCGATGTGACCAACGAGCCTAGTGTACGACTAGAGGATTGGACTCCTCAAATTGCCTTAGTGGACGACGCTTTGTTTGGTAGGATAAATCCTGATTCGGGTATCTTAGCAAGAGACTTGATGAACCCCAATTGTATGGTCACCAGAGATAACACCTTCCACATAAACAATGTTGAACCAGTCATTGACCTACCCCTTGTTCACTATGAACTAATTGACTGGTCTCAGCGCCATCAAGAGCCTAAACTCCTCACTTTTCAAAATGACTACAAAATTGCATGTTATCTAAATGCTCTTGAACCTGTAGTCTCTTCCACCAGTGAACCGAAAACAAGTATGATGAAGCCTGATATTAAGTACCTCAGTCTAAAAATAAAAGAAAAAGAAAAAAAGAGAAATGGTTCTGATGGTGAAAACCACTTCGTGGCAGTGTCAAAACCTAGAATAGTAAAAATAAATGACGTATCCAAAGGTGAAAACCTCTTCAAGGAGCCTAAGGATGGGGTACTTAATAACTTGTCAAGTTACTTCCAGGACAAGTCATCAGTTCTCATTGAGCCTACACAACTAGTGAATTTGAATACAGAAGAGGCTCCTCAAATAGTGCACCTAGCTTAGTCTCTATCAGTTGAAGAAAAAGAGGCATATACAAAGTTTTTGCAAAAGAAGAAAATCAACTTTTCTTGGACATATTCAGACATGCCAAGGCGTGACATTGATCTTATTATGCATCATCTATCTATAGCTCCAGGAATAAAACCGGTCAAACAAAGGTTGAGGAAAATGCACCATCACATAGCTCTCCTTGTAAAAATAGAATTAGAAAAGCTCTTAAAAGCTGGATTTATTAGAGCTATTGACTATGCTGAGTGGATCTCAAACATTTTTCCAATTTCAAAACATGATGGATCCATTCGAGTATGTACAGACTTCAGAGATCTCAACAAAGCATGCCCAAAGGATGACTTTCCACTCCCAAACATAGAAATAATAGTGGATATGACTGTGGGCTATGAGATATATTCCTTAATGGATAATTTTTCCAGTTATAACCAAATAAAAATAGCTCCCGAAGATCAAGAGAAAATAGCTTTCACATGTGCATGGGGAACCTATTGTTGGAACGTCATGCCATTTGGCCTAAAGAATGCAGGAGTAACATACCAACGAGCTATAACCACAATTTTTCATGATATGATGCATAAGAACATGGAAGATTATGTGGATGACACCTTGGCTAAGTCTAGGAAACGGGATACACACCTTGACAATTTGGAAGTAATTCTAGATCACATGGAACAGTTTCAGCTTAGATTGAATCCGAAAAAGTGTGCATTTGGAGTTGCCTCAGATAAACTTCTAGGATTCATAATTTCAGCAAAAGGAATAGAGGATGATCCCGAAAAGGTCCAAGCTATATTAGATATGCCACCTCCAAGAAACATTACTCAGATGAGAAGTCTTCAAGGATGACTCCAATCCATAAGGAGGTTTATTTCATAGCTTGCAGATAGAGCACAACCTTTTAATAAAACATTGCATAAAGGAGCCACATGTGTATGGAATGAGGATTGCCAAAAGAGCCTTGATCAAATAAAATAGTATTTGGCTAATCCTCCAATTTTGATGCCTCCTATTCTAGGGAAACCATTGATTTTGTACGTTTCAGCAACATATTCTTCCTTGGGGGCATTGTTGGCTCAACTGGATGACACTGGGAAAGAAAGGGCCATTTACTACATTAGTCGTACCCTAGTATCTTATGAGATCAATTATAATAGCATTGAAAAATCTTTCCTTGCAATAGTGTTCGCTTCCCAAAAGTTGTGACACTATATGCTTGCTCATACTATACATTTGGTTGCAAAAATTGATCCTCTTAAGTACTTGCTTGGTAAAGCTTCCCTCATGGGTAGACTTGCTAAGTGGATGATGGTTTTATCTGAATTTGATATAGAGTACTTTGAAAGAAAGGCCATAAAGGGACAAGCTATTGCTGACCAGTTAGCTGATTTTCCAGTTAAGGATAGTATGCCTATTCAGGTGGAATTCCCAGATGAACACATACTGTATATGACCTCTCGCACTTGGAAGATGTTCTTTAATGGTTCCAACATGCAAAATGGATTAGGTGTTGGAGTATTGTTTGTTTCTCCACATGGGTACAACATACCAAAGTCTTACAAACTTCTATTCCCATGTACAAATAATATGGCAGAGTATGAAGCTCTAACCAATGGATTGAAACTAGCTATAGAATGGAACATAACAGAGTTGCATGTCTTTGGGGATTCACAATTAATTATCAACCAAGTCAATGAGGAGTATCAAACCAAGGATGACAAGTTGATACCTTACAAAAAAATGGTTGATTCATTGAGACGTTACTTTACATTGGTGACATTTCAACAAATCCCTAGAGCAAAGAACAAAGCTGCAGATGCTATGGCTACATTAGCTTCACTCCTATAGTTGGAATAGCATGAGTCTAGATTTGAATTCCTGGTGGAAGACCTACACCATCCCATCTTTGACTCCTCTGAAAGCCACATCATTTGTACCTTGGTCACTCATGAGTCTTCCCATTATGGTGCTATCTATTCATACCTCCGTGATGGCATCATCCCTGACACATTTAACCATTCTGAATGAAGAAACCTTGTCTGTAATGCCTCTTGCCACACCCTTATCTCTAGTGATTTATATAGGAGGGGTTTAGATGGAACACTTCTTAGGTGCTTGGAAAAGGAGGAATCCAACCAAGCATTAGTAGATATCCATGAGGGCATTTGTGGTGGACATTCCAATGGTCTTGCCATGGCCTGAAGGTTGCTTAGGGTGGGGTATTATTGGCCCACGATGCAGATAGACATAGTAGCCTTTGCTAAGTCTTGTGAAAAATGTTAGAAGCATGGTAACCTGATTCATGCTCCAAGTAGGGAGCTGATTCCTTCTATTTCTCATTGGCCATTTCAACGCTAGGCCTTTGATCTTGTTGGAAAAATTCACCCCAACTCCTCAGGAGGACACAAATTCATTATTATGGCTACTGATTATTTCACAAAATGGGTCGAAGTTGTCCCACTTTCTGTTGCCTTGGTTTCATTATTTATCCTGAATCATATCATTTGTCAGTTTGGAGTGCCTTCTGAAATTATTACCGATAATGGAGGTCAATTAAAGAACAAGGACCTTAAACACCTTTGCAAAAAGTTCAAAATCAAACAACATTGGTCCTCCATCTACTTTCCACAAGGAAATGGATAGGAAGAAGCCTCTAATAGAACCATTCTTAAGATTCTTCATAGGACAGTGCACAAGAATGGTAGGGATTGGCACTTGCAATTCAATCCAGCACTATGGGTTTACAAAATAAGCATTCACACACCTATAGGGGCCACTCCTTTTTCACTTACCTATGGCGCTGAAGTGGTATTACCTTTAGAAGTAGAGATCCCATCACTTAGAGTCTCACTCAAAGGTTTGATAACAGATGAGGATTACCGCGCTATGAAGTTACAGGAACTAGAACTTCTAAATGAGAAGCGTAAGGCTTCCTTTGATCATATGAGAGTATATCAAAAGCGTATGTCCAAGGCATTTAATAAGAAGGTTCGTCCTAGAGGGTTTCAAATAGGAGATCTTGTTTTGAGAGAAAATCCTAAGAACCAACAACATAGAGAACAAAAGGGGAAGTTTGAACCCAACTGGATTGGACCATATGTTATTACAACTGCTTTTGGTATAGGTGCATATTGACTATCAGATTCAGATGGAGAACAGCTCCCTGAGCCCATCAATATTTTGCACCTCAAGAAGTTCTATCCTTGATGCCCGTTCTGTCTGGGGGCATCCTTTGTACATATTTTATGATCCTGAAAAAATAACAAAAAAAATTGATATATGATGCTGAAAAAATCTTTTAAAAAAGCATATAAAGTCCTAAAAAAAATCCAAAAAAATCCAAAAAATTCAAAAATAGAAAAAAAATAGAAAAAATGCCTTGGTGAAAACTTGGAAACAAGCGCCTTGGTAGCAAAAATACAAAAAATAAAATAAAAAAATGAAAAAAGATTCCAAGTGGTGAAAACTTGGAAACAGGCACTACTTGTGGCATTTGCACTCATATTTATTAGCATGCGTCCTCGACATTGAACCTTTCTCCATCATGTCTTGACCTTATTTGGTGTAGTCTGGAATTAGTCTTTATCTTTGTCTAGGGGGCATAACTGTTAGCATAGGTCTTTTAGGTGCGTTTGTCTCTTGGGGCATTTCACAACAGGTGTTTTTCAACACCACCTCAAACAATATTTTTCAACACTACCCTTGCATCGAGTGTTTCTTAACACTTATCAGATGTCTTGCCTATAGTCTAAGTATGATGCGATATTGCTCATTTGTAAATGCGATACTCAGAGTTTGACTCTATGACCTACACACACGCACTTAAACAATCAACTCACTTGAGATATGTTGACTTTATTTTCTTTGTGTGTTGTCTATGAGGATTTCTTTGATGAGTGGTCTCTCCCTGAGAAGTTTTCAATGATGCATAACTAGAAGACTGAAGGTATGAGAACATGTTTTATTTCTTTATCTACTTGTGGGTATATTTTGTTGATCCTAACTGTCATGAGCATTTATGCTGGTCTTACTTGACACTATGGATTGACAAGGTATTATCCTTGATTGTTTTATGCGAGTGCATGCTTCTAGTTATCTCGACTTTCATGTGTCTTGATACAAGCATAATCTCACCATATCAAAACTTAGGTAATCTCACTACATTAGTCATCTTGACCTATATGTCTTTGATGCCTAGGTGATATTTTCACATTTCTATCTGATAAAGATCATATTCATATCCAAATAGTTATGCTAGTATGCATTGTATGATCTTAAGATGCTACCTAATGCTCGATGATGATAATTAGATGTCTATAAGTATTGTGACCTTTCAAGTCAACCACTTTCATAGTAGCTTGCATTCTTAGGTTCATGATTAGATTAGTTCTTTGCATCTTTCATATGGAGAGAGCTCTTTTTTTTTATCATATACGGACTAGTTGGTCAACTATACTCATTTTCTGATTCTTCTTGATCATATCTTTCATTTCTGGTCTTTCATATCACGTCATTTTCTATTCATTTTGAGATCGAAACCAAAATCTGCGTTCACCTTGATCATCAACATCAGATTTCATTCTCTTATGTACAGTTGACTAACCTTTTGAGGCATAATTCTTCGATCTTTGATGGAATTTCTTCCTTTTCATGTCTTTCAAACTTCTAGTCTTTCATTCACCCCACTTCTTTTCTTCTAACTCATCACTAGGGCATGTTTCACTACCTAATGGTTATTCTATTTGACCTTTATTCTTTGATTGTGATTCATTATGATTTGATCAAATCTTTATCAGTTTGTTGTTCCTCTCTACCTTATCTCAATTTTGATTTCGATGGGGCAGTACCTATTGGATTTTAATCCTTGATTTTCTTTTCTTGATTCAACTTTTTTTTGTGAGCTTTCGCTCAAGCTTGAGATTCTTATCTCTTATTTTGGATATGATCCCGGATCGACCTCATATCTGAGTTATTTTGTGATCCCAGATCGATCTCACATTTCAACTTCATTCTTTAACTACATGTGTTCCTAGATCGATCACACATTAGTCAAAGAGGGGCAAATGTATGCACCCTAAAATGGTCGCCTAGACTTTGGGCCCCATTTCTCAATTTACCAAATCCCTGAATCAATATTTTCAAAAATCAACATTTTCCAAATATCAATTTCCTTAATCAAATCCTATTCATCATTTTTTATTATTTGCCTTGGGCTAACCATTTTATCCTAAGTCTTTATTTATTTAAAAGAAATATTTCCTCCCCTTTTAATAAATAAAAAGCCCCCACTTTTTCTCTTATCCTAAGTTGCACAAATAAAGCATTATTCTTATTTTATAAAAATGGAAAAAGTACTTTTTGTCTCATATGGACACAAAAGTCAACTCCTATTTTTCTATTGGAGGATATTTGTGCACAAGGATCAAGCTTCCATTTTTCTACACCCTTGATTAAGACTTTTGCCTCTTAATCTCAATGGTCCATTCCTTTGTACTTCTTATAAAAGGAGAGCTCTCTTCCTCATTTTCATATCCATCATGTTTTATGCTAATGTTATGCTACAAGTTTTCTAGGTCATCTTGGAGCTTTTGAAGACATTCTTGCATCAAGCTTTTTGGAGACCATTGTTGCATCACATTTACATGCTTTCATAGTTTCATTTATTTCATTGTCATGACACTCATAGCTTCATTCTTAGCTTAGTTTCTTTATGCAATAGGTTAATCTCACATAGCTTAATAGGAAGGCTTGGTAATACTTGTTCTTTCCTTTCATAGCATAATTTGGACTTGCATTTTCATAGAGTAATTTGCATACTCATATAGGTTGCATTGCATTGCATTCATTTGGATTCTTGTAGATATTGGCATTCTTGCCCTTGTCTTTGATTTGGAATCTCTCATTGTGTGGTTGACTAGCAAGGTCATGAGTTTATAGCTCTAGCTGAGAGCAATTTTACAAATCTTGCAACTCCATGCATAGAGAGCTATGGATTGATTTGTGAGGACTCATTCTTGAGTTTCCTTGCATGTAAAGATTCATAGAAGTGTGGTCACATTTTCACCATACAATAAGCTAGGAAAAATTATAGAGAATTAAAAGATTGACATTCAACTTGCACTACATCAACTTGAAGCAGGTAGAGGTGAACTGAAGAAATCCTTAAGTAGAAGAAGAGAATTGGCTATACAACATAATGAAACTCAATATCAAGAAGAAGATACTAAAGGACTATTTGATAGTTGAATCTCTATTGAAAGTGACAAGGCTATAAAAGATATGCTAGAGAAAAACAACATACTAAATGAGGACATCAAAAGTCTAAAGAGAGAACAAGAAATACAACCGATAAGATATTGTGAGGTTGTTGAACAAAAAAAGAAAGCTGAAGAAGACAAGACAATGGTTAAAGAAGATAAAAGACAATTATCTATAAGATTGGATGAAAGGACATGTGACATGCAAAGGCTAACAAACAATTAGTTGGACATGGTGAATCAATTGCTACTTGCTAATCAAGAACTGAGCAAAAAAGATGTGGAGATCACAAATCTGAGATTAGAAAATAACCAACTGAAGAATGAACTAAGATCTGGAAAGAACTCAATGAAAGGATGAACAAGCCTAATGAAGTTGTGAGATACTTTGAAGAACTGTTAAGGTCACCTAGAAGATCCAGTGATACTTCTGGACTTGGACATGATGAGCACCTGTCATCCACTGAGGAAGGAGAATCATCACAGAGTTGAGAACAAAGAAATGAAAAGCCAAAGAACAGCAAGCCTACATGCCATCATTGTGGAAAGCTAGGACACACAACTAATATCTGCAGAAGAAAATTTGGTAAGTCTGATCCTAAACCAAAATTCAATGGATATTGTTTTAGCTATAGAAAGATTGGACATCAGGCACATCAATGCAAGACAAAGGTCAGTATTCCACCTACATTTCAAGAACATTGTTTCAACTGTCAGAAATATGGACATAGAGCATATGAATGTAGATTCAAAGCTAAGTGGATATCCAATCAACATACAAAACCACCAAAGAAAAGAAATACATATAATTGGGACTACAATACATGGTATAGTTGTCATTACTATGGAAAGTATGGTCATATCGAAGAAAATTTCTTGAAGACACATTTCATAGGTAAATCCAAGAGTTAGATGAGTGGAAGTATGGTATGTTACAAATGCAATAAGATTGGTCACTTAAAGAAAGACTGTAGAGCACATATACCGAGAAATGAACAAGTCAAGAATGAAGAAACTGTTGAGCAAATGGTAAATCAGATGAACAAGACATGGAAGAAGAAAGATGAAGCAAGCAGTAGTGGAGCCAGTGAACCTAAGGTCACCCAATCTGATGGATCAGGTGATCACACTACTTAAAACTAAGCAAAAAGGTATGTGAGGAACTGAATCCTATAATACTTTATTTTAAATTAGTTCCTAATTAACATTTGATAAGATAAGGTCCATATCTGCATAGATTAAGATGCATTAGGATATATTTCAGTAAGAAGTTACATCGTATATTTGATGCTGAGCATTAGTATTTTAGCCTATAGTGACCGAGTCACTAGTGTTTTTCAAGCTCCTTTGGTAGCTAAGATGTGATGTACACTGAGCTGTAACTGAATGGTAGTATTTATTGAGCTTATGTTTATCGAGTAGACATGAGATTGCTAAGAAAACTATATCTTACCTAGAAAGTGTACGGATCATTAAATGAATCCCTAATCTCACCATTTGAAGTTTATAAAGAAGGAAGTTACCATTTATTTTTATTTTACTAGTGATTTGAGAAATTTCAAGAATGATTCTAGAGAGATTATCAAGATCTTTTTTGCTGTGTGATTTATAGAGATAATTCATAGGGTGTCGTCGACAAACATCTGAGAACTAGCGAGCAAGGTATTTTACCAAGTTATCTATTTTAGTAGTTCAACCCTAAATTTCAAGAAATGACATCTTCATCATCTGTCACAACTAAGAAGCAAGGGAATGAAGTTTTCAATGTTCAACTTGTAAGGAATGATGCATGTAAGCCACATAAATTCCACACTCTTCGTGAGAGTGCGATTATGGGAGATCTCAATGGTGCCCTATCATCTATCCCTCCAAAGGTTTTGATGATCAATGACATTCGCACATGCTATATGTGTAAGATTAGAGAGATTGGAGACTATGAGCTCAGAGAGGCATATGAAAAATTATGTAACAATGAGGTGTTGAATCTTGAACACCAGAAGGTTTCCGAGCGAGGGTTGGTGCATGGTCTCAATTTTTTGCAAATATTTAAAGTTGATTGGATCAAGACTATACTGAGTTGAGTACACAACATGAAAATTTGGCTGGAAGATGGACTAGTCAAGATCACCAAAGAAATGATACACTAGGTAACTGGATACCCTAGCCTCATAGGAAAGAAACCCATGATATGTCAAAGTAAAGAAATTATTCAATCCAACACACAGGCAGTATGGAACAAACGGGGAATGAAAATTTCAACCATCACAAACCCAAAGATTGACTTTGCAGTAAGGGTAATAGCTCAAAAGTTTTATCAATCTAGTTAGTTGGATAGTGTCCCATGCATTACAGTTGACCAAGCTTGGAAGATGGTGAAAAGGGATCATACATATGACCTTGCTAAGCTACAGCTGACACAACTTGTCGAGAACCTCACATCCATCATAAAAGAAAAGAATTCTATGTGTAAGTTTGGTTCTCTACTTGTATGTCTATTTTTATACATATAGAATAGTTTTCCTACTATTGGGGATGTTGTATGGGAGAAGAACTGACCTATTACCATTCAGATAAGTGATTTTATTGATTAGATAGGTTAAAATTTTGGGAGTGTAATGGATAGCTACTTTATAGAATTTAAGAAGAAAATGAGGAAAAGATGTAGGATCCCAGTATCATTAGTGGAAAAGTACTACACAAACACTTGTTTCCTAGTTGATATCGACTTTACTTATGCACAAGTTGTTGAACCAAGGTTATCATGGCTAAGGCCATTACCTTATGAAG
The DNA here is from genome assembly GCA_027943335.1 of Chamaecyparis obtusa. NCBI lineage: Eukaryota > Viridiplantae > Streptophyta > Pinopsida > Cupressales > Cupressaceae > Chamaecyparis > Chamaecyparis obtusa. The sequence continues at coordinate 328,896 of BSBK01008011.1, read as the reverse complement.
TAAATATAGATGAGACAACAACAACAATCACAACCCTATTAGCTGAGGAAATTGACAAAAAGGCTAAGTCTTTTGGGACATATGAGGAAGCTAAGACCAAAATAACCATGGGATTAAAATCTGCTACCATGGAAAGGAAAAGAAAGAAGATAGTGAAAAACCTAGAGAAGATGCTAGGAGAAGATGAGGTAAATGCACCTCTTACATTGACTCAAGGATTAGGAGAAGATAAATCTAGTGAGTCAGAAGAAATTGAAGAGGAGGAGACTCTAGTTGTTAAGAAAGGCAAGAAAGCATCAATTACCGAGCCCATTAATAAAATAATACAAAAATCTAAGCCTATTTCCTCCCCCGTACTTAGACCTAGAACTAGAGAAACTTCTATTGTTACAACTGTCAAGCCACAAAAGAAGACCCTACATCAGGCAAAAGAAAAAAAATTTAGGCTAAGGTCGTTCCGATCTAGATATGGAAGAAACCAAGAAGAAAGCTTATCTTGGAAAAGGATGATGAGGAGACTGATAGTGATGAGGATTTGAAGAAGAAGGCTCCATCACAAAAGAAATCATTAATTGTGGATGAAATATGTCATAACATCAAGAGCACTACTAGCCTAGCAGACTTAAAGAAAATTAGATTTGAGAAACTGAGCATTGAGGACAAGGAGAGAGTAGAACAAGCTATGCTTGAGATGCTTTGTACATTCAAGATGACACCACTTCAAATGAGGAACTTGATTCTTGATGAATTGTATGAAAGGATAGCTCATAAATGGGAGTATGCCTTGATGACCGAGAAGTAGATCAGGGAGAGTATACTTTCTCAAGTCATGCCTGACTTATCCCCTAATTACATCAAGCAATACATGGAGAAGTATAGGAATAGATTTTTCCCCAAGCTCTGAGCATATTCCATCCTATAACACAAGGTTGAAGAGACTATGTAGTAGAGCACAAGATTATGGAAAATCATTTTTGGTCTTATAATTGACAAGATTCCACAGTCGAGCACATCCAAGGGAGTATAATTGGACAACAAGGAGGATGTCAGTGAGGAATAGGTTGAGAAGGAAGTATATCAAAAAGCTAAAGAGAGAAAGAAATAGGATGAGATAAATATTATTTATATCACCGAGGACACTCTAGTGAAGAGAAATATATTGACTGAAGAAGAAATTCAGCAACATATACAACCGAGGCAGCCAAAGACAAGTTTCTACCGAGCATCAATTTGGCATTACTACAAGTACAAGATTATACATAGATTGAGAGTACTTCAACTGTTGAGACTACACACACAAGTCCACATATAGTCACAGTTGGAACACAAGCCACATAAAGTACTAGTGCTGAGAAATAGGACAAGTCGACAATTACATCATATACTACACTTGATGAGGACAAATAGAAATTACAAGGCAAGCAAATCAGTCTGCATTAGTAGTAGTAATTCCTCATGAGGAGGAGAAAGAAAAGGAAAAGACTAAGGAAGAGAAAGAAAAAGATAAACCAGAGCCTAAGGAGCAAGAGGCAATAAAAGCTTTAAAATAGATGCCAAGTGGAAACACACCTAGGAAGAAGTCACAAAAGAAGAAGGAGAAATCTCTTGCCATACAGGTGATGCTCGAAGAAGTTATAGTGATTCCAAAGTGGGAAGCTAATAAATTGACCTACGATTAGATGCAAATTTTGTAGGATCTCTTGAAGAATAAGAGTAAATAGGAAGAGATGAGAAGGGAACATCAACAAAAGAAGGGTTTACATGAAATTAAAGGTATTTTCATTAATGCTTTTGAGATAGATGATGTAAATGAATCTGCACCTATTATGGAGCAACTTGTACATATTTTCAAGAAGGCAACTGATGATGACAACAATGATAAGTTGTTGCAGTGGTCAGAAATGAAGTTTGAGACCAAGTTACTTAATAAGGTCTTTGGAGACATTGTAGTCAAACAGGTAGAACTCTCTACCTTAATAAAAAACTTAGAAGAAGTTGTACTGAATGCACATTCTATGTACAAAAAGTTATGCAATGTTGAAGAATTTACCCATGATAATCGAGATCTGATAGACAAACTACAACTACATCTAAAGTCTACAGTTCACTCATTGAGCATGGATGTGCAAGTTCCAGCTCTATTCATTTTACTAGGTTACTACATGCCCAAGGTAGATCATCTGAGTTGGTGGCTAATGATGGTAAAATAAGGGCTAGACTAATCTCTATACAAATAGTGTCAACACCTCATTTGGAGGTTATCTAGAGGAAGTTAGTCACGGTAAAAGATTTAGTGTAGAAAGACCCTCATCTTTCTATTGTTGAAAGCCTAGTTGAGCTAGCTACCAAGCTAGAAATAAACTCCAAGGTTTTGAAGTCTGTAAGGTCTGGTTGGGACAATGCATTAGGAATGGAAATGTAGCTTTAGAAACTATTTTTGGACAAGTACTTTAAAACCCCTACACCCCAGGAATTACAAGTGACAAAAACAAGGGGGAAATAATATGTCCAACCACTTCTACAATCGATTACACTACTTATACTCATTTAATGTTGGCTTTCTTGCCAGATTTTGATTTTAATCCCAAAGGGGGCATGGTATTCCACATCATTAATCAAATCTATCAAATTAAATTTCCTTTAGCAATCAAGACAACAACAACCACATCTAATTGTTGACTCATCAAAGTCCTCGCTTCTTGGGGCACATCGCTTGGGGCATAATAGATTCATTAAAATCCATATCAATTTGATGTTCTCTTAATCTTGTAAACTGTATCAGCTCTTTGTAACCATCAGTTCAGCTGTGTTATTTCCTTGATTCTTTGTAACTGAAGGGTTTCGATTTGGCATCCTTTTAATTCCTTTAGACAATCAGGTATGGAGTTAGGATGGTCATTTCTTCATAATCATAGGTATAGAATCGGGTGTTGTATCACTTCTTCATAATCACCGGTTCATTTTTGGTACCATTGACATCATCTCAATTCTCAGTCAACCGGGACCTAGATCAAAATCTTTAAATCTTCTAAATCGGTTTTTGTCTCAGAATTGGTTAATCTTTCAGGATCAGTTTCTCCACCACATAACTGAGTCTGGATCTCATAAAAAATAGATTTATCTTTGAACCACTGCGCTTCGCACAATAATTCAAAGAGGGGCAAAATTTAATACCCCAAAAAATGGGCTTCAGTAGCATTGACCTCCTACATTGACAAATCAATCAAAATCAACACTAAAGTCCTAACCTAAGGCACGTCTGCACATCAAATGATCAAAACCCTAATCAGTCTTACCTCAAATCTACATTGGGGAATATTCCTAAATATTCCTAATTATTTCTAATTTTATGTTATTTGGTGATAAATAATATTATTTTATTTATCCTAAATTTAATTAATTGAATTTGTTGAATATTTAATTAATAAAATTAATTCTGCCACTGAATTATTTAATTAGATTTAATTGAATTTAATCCTAATTAATATTATTTTTATTTGACAATAAATCAAATTTTTAGAAATAATTGATTAAATATCATGATTTTGTGAGTTCACTATTTCTAATTTCTTGATAACTCAAAAATCAATCTGAGTTTATTATGGAGTGATTTATGTTTTTTCCACGAGTTCTAAAACCTTGAATTTTTATATAAATAGGCCTCAGTCCTTCACAAATTGGATGGAAATGGAAATGATATGAAAAGACAAAATATCAGATTACAAAAAGCAGAAATGGCACAGTGGAATCAACCAATGGTATGACATACTAGTTTTGCTAAAGTATATATTTGGTTGTATGTCGGAAAAAGGAGTCTTATGTATATGTGTAAAATATTTTTGTAGACCGAGTCAAGTTTTAGGGGGAGTATTCTATAGAAGTTTTTGGTATTACTTAAGTACTTAATGTAATGTACAAATGTCATGACAAAGCATTTTTTCCACTAATGTCAATGGGGGAGATTGTTGATTCCTAAGTTTTGTTGTCTATTAGTGTCTTACACTTAGTCATTTTCTAAGCAATGTTGGTTGGTCATCACTGCGACCGAGTCATCATGTATAGGCCAAGTCATGTATATTGTACATTTACCAAGTAGTAGTTATTGTCGAGAAAGTTTGAGGTCACCGAGTACTTCAATATTAGCTGAGAAAGTTTATGCTGATTTGTGTAGATATGTTAGTGTCGAGCACCAGTAAAGGAGAACAGTAAGTGCCAAGTGCTACAGATATCAAATGCCAAGTAAGCCAAATTTGACATATGTGTTTGTAATGGCACAAACACTTAGGTAAACCATTTTGGCCAACATCTACATGATATTTATTATTTGTTGACGAAATCATGGAGTTGATTATGCTTGAGAATTGTAATTATTAATCCCTATGTAATTCATGTAACCAATCTGAATTAGGGAATGGTTAAGTGACATAAGTAGACAATCTAGATCGTAGATCTCAATTCAAGGAGTTGATCTATTATATTTATGAGATGAGATATGAACCCTAAAATGTATCAAGGGAGCATAGCATAAGAGTAAGAGTATGAAGGAGATCTCATACATACAGAATAAAAAAGTATATTGAATATTAGAAATAGAGTTCAGTGACCGAGTAGAGCAGTGAAGGACAGAAAAGAGATATATTTGATAGAGAAAATCAAATCTATATTGTAAGGAGAAGATTTGTTATCAGCAACATAGTGCAAATTGAAAGATCGAGTACTGAGACATTCTAATAGGTGCATCAAGGTAAATCTCTTAACAGAGTGGTCCTAACAGACCTAAGTAAATCCCTTAACCAAGTGCTTACTTTATTGTAAGTTTAAATCCTTTTGCAAGGTATATTGTTTAAGTATAAAAGCTCTTAGCAGGGCAGATGTAGAAGTTGAGAAATCCAACTTCACAGATCGCCAAGAACACCTACATGAAAATAACCTATTGCTGAAAGGAAACTAAAGAGACAAAAAACAAAGGCTTGGAAAATCTCAGCAGAGTGAGAGCAAATTGTATTCCAAGATAATGAAAAATAATTACAAGAGTCCAACCTATAAGATGAACGAAAACCCTAAAAAGAAAAAGAGTACATAGAAAACTTAATAATTAAATCAACATGATCTAATTAATAAGTGAAGATAAATAGATACTCTAACACCCCCCCTTAAGTGAAGCTCAGGAGGAAAGCTAACCTAGCATAGCTATGAAAGCAGGAAATGGGTCTCGGCAACAAGGCCTAATCAGGTACCATATACAAGGAAATCTATGTAAACTAAAGACAAAGGAGAAAACCCAGTGGGAAAAACCCCTCTCCAAAAAGTGATAGAACAAACATGCTGAAAAACCATGAAGGAAGGAAGGCCTCAACAAGACCCCCCAAGGACAACTTCTGTCACCCCAAGCATAGAACGCAACTAAAGATAGCGTGGAGATGCAAAAGGTTTGGTGAAGATGTCAAAAACCTATGTGTCAATGGGAATGTACTCCAAAGAGAGAACACCATCCTGAATCTGCTGACAGATGAAATTCATATGAAGCTAAATGTGTTTAGTGCATTGATGCTCCATCGGGTTGCAGGAAATGTGAATAGCACTCTGATTATTGCACCACAGAACTGTGGGATGATTAGGAGGAAACCCAAACTCAGTCATCAATTATCGAAGCCATAAAATCTCCTAGCTAGCATGCATTGTTTCTCTGTACTCAGCCTCTATAGATGAAAGTGCATGAGCATGTTGCTTCTTGCACGACCATGTGATAGGACCAGAGCCAAGATAGAAGACAAAGCCAGAAGTAGACTTCTGATCATCAACATCACCAACCCAATCTGAGCAGTGAAGCCAACAATGTGAGGAACCCCTGATGTGTAATGAATGCCATACATAAGAGTGCCTTGAATGCATCTCAAAATATGCTTGGCAGCTTTCCAATGACTCTCATGAGGCTCATGAGAGAATTGAGAGACTAGACCAACTACAAAGGAGAGATTAGGATGTGTGTGAGTCAGGTACAACAAACTGCCAACCAACTGTCGATACAATGTAGGATCCACTGAAGGCGAAGTGCAAGAGGTAGACAAAGTGACATCAGATTGAAAAGGTGTGGGAGTAGGCTTGCAATCAAGCATATCAAAGTGCCAAAGCATGTCAAGAGCATACTTTTGCTGGTAAACAAAGATCCCAGCAGAGGACTGAACAATTTGCAGACCCAAAAAGAAGTTTAACGGTCCAAGATCAGTCATCTCAAACTGCTCCACAAGGATAACTTTAGTGGTGAATATTTGCCAATTAGTGAATTTCACTCATCGAGGACCCAAAATATGGCAAAAAAAATCAGACTTTTGGGGTGGCCATGTCGCCTACACTTTATAAAAATTAGGTCCCATGCATAGGCAAATCGCCAATAGTGACATGGAATTATTTTTATTTTAGCGATGACTTCGCCAATCGAATTAATTTTTCCACACAATAAATTGAATATTTTCACCTACAATTTCCTAAGCTTGTCTTAATCGATTGTCATATACACCAATATGCAATGAAAATTTAAGTTAGAGTACGGGTTAAGTACAAAGATTTGACATGTGTCTCTATTTCAGAGACTTTCAATGAAACTTTATGGCTTTTAAAACTTTGGCCCGAAATAGATTTGACACATGTCTCTATTCTGGAGACTTTCAGGGGAATGTTTGTGTCCTTTAAAAGCTTGGCCCGAAATAGAATTCCTACCATTGATCTCAGATCATCAAACGATTATAAAAAGTAGGGTTATCTGTCAAGAGATGTAAAATTAACTCAGAGTACCTTAATAAAATAATAAAAGTCAAATAATGGTGATTTCTAGGTATAGGTTCCTGTCATTGTGATTTTCTTCAATAATGAAGGATTTGCCAATATTTATAGAATTTTCATATAATTGAAAAAAAATCGCTAGTACAAATAATATTTTTTCCTTTCAAATTAAAAAAAATCGCCAACAATGTTATTTTTTTTGACCCAAAATAATGTAGGATTTGCCAGGATTTTATAATTTTTCTAGGGAGGGGGTTTCTTAAAGTTTTCCCTACTACTCCATCAATGTGCGTTGAACATCCTAAATCATAGAAGATGAGCTGCCTATGATGAGAAGATCATTAGCATAGAGCACAAGGATTAAAACCTCATCCTCAAGATGCTGAATGTAGACTGTAGGATCACAATGACAACGTGTGAATCCTGTAGAAATTAGAAAGGCGTCCATCTTCTCATACCAAGCTCGAGGGGCCTATTTGAGACCATACAAAGAACACTAAGGTCTGCAAACCAAGGAGGAATCCTACATAAATCCCTGAGGTTTCTCCATGTAAATATCCTCAGTGAGATCACTGTACAAGAATGCACTCTTCACATCCATCTGAAAAATGGGCCATCCCTGAGAAGCTACTAGGGATAAGACAAGGTGGATAGAATTCATCTTGGCGACAGGGGAAAATGTCTTAGTGTAATCAATACCCTCAACCTGTGAAAAACCCTTCGCAACAAGACATGCCTTGTACTTATCAATAGAACCATTAGCAGCAAACTTAGTACGATACAACCACTTGCATTGCACTAGCTTTCTTCCCTTAGGAAGAGGACAAAGATCCCAAGTGTGATTCTTCATCAAAGAAGAATACTCCTCCTCCATAGCATTGTCCCACTCAATATGTCCTATCGCTACTGAAAATGTCTGAGGATCATCACAAATGGCATGACTCAGAAGACTAGAACCTGCAATATGAGACCAGGTGCGACGGGAAGTGGAAGGGTCACTAGCTAGAGATACTGCAACATCAACTGTAACATGAGCCCATCTAGGCATTTGTGGAGGATCCTATGGTGGAGGTAAATAGGGATCACCAAGATCATCATCCTCATCATCCTGAAAAGAAACTGGAAGAGATGAGGGAGTAGCGGTAAGTAAAGTAGACTCTGGGAGCTAGGTATCTACTATAGGAAGATGCTCATCAAACTCAACATCCCGTCGAAACAGGGCCTCTTTGGAGTTAGGATCAAGCAACTTGTATGCCTTAATATCCTCACAGTAGCCAACAAAAATGAGGTGTCAGCTCTTCTGCTCCATTGCTCTCCTTTGAGCATCAGGCACAAATGCCCATGCTTCAATACCAAAAACTTAAAATGAAGATACATCAGGCTTGACATGATACCAAGCCTCCTCAGGAGTCATATGTTGAATTGACTTGTGAGACATCTGATTCTAAATATAGTTGGCACAATTGACTGTGTCTACCCAAAAAGATGAATCCATGGACCTGGACTATATCATACAATTAGCCATCTCCCGAAGTGTTTTGTTCTTTCTCTCTGCCACACCATTTTGCTGAGGGGTGTAGGGCACTAAAAACTAATGTTGAAGATCATGTTTAGAGCAAAAATCCCTGAAAGCTTGGTTCACATACTCCCCCCATTATCTATGTGTATCCACCAAATAGAAAGACCAAATTGCTTCTCTACAAATGTCTTAAAGGTTTGAAATGAATCAAAGACATCAGACTTGTACTTTAAGAAGTACACTCATGTGCACCTGAAGAAGTCATCAATGAAAGTAAGCATGTATCTGGAACCAGAAAAAGGAGTAGGAAATGACATGAGGTCACTATGAATCAACTCCAATGGTACCAAGGCACAAGTAGCTCATCCATGAGGAAAAGGATCCCTATGTTGTTTGCCAAGAACACAACCCTGGCAAACCCCATCAGTGCAAGTAATCTATGGAAGACCAAGAACAAGTGCCTATGTGCTCATCTGTTGAAGATATCTGTAATTGACATGGCACAAATGCTCATGCCAAAGTTTTCTCACTGAATCTGCATGTGCTATAAGATAGGAACCTGTGCCATTAGAAGACTCAAATCCATCAAATCTGTATAGGTGGGATGTAGTGTCAACACTCCTAGTAGCCACAATCATATCAAAATCATGTAAGTCCTGAATAACCACATCATGTGGTGAGAACTCAACTGTCTTACCAGAGCCAGAGTGGAAAATCTGATAGATAGACAATAGGTGCGTCAAAATGTCAGGGACAAAAAGAACATCCTGAAGAGAACACCTAGCTAATGCAATAGAGCCAGAACCCAAAACAGAAAGGTGAGATGAGTTCCCAACAACAATCTATGAAGTAGCAAAAGGAGCAAGTGAGGTGACCAACTGCTGAGTGTGAGTCATGTGGTGAGAGGCACTAGAATCATCAATCTAGGTGGGCCCAAAGGTCTTTGCTTGTGCAGTAAGAGCATGACCTTTCCCTGCAGGGGAGGATGTGGACTGAGGGGCTGAAATGTGATGCTCTTGCATGGCTTCCTCTAAAACCTCCAAATGTTTCCAACACCTAGAAATAGGATGTCCATCCTTTCCACAAAAGCTACAGATCTCAACTAATTTCTTCTTAGTCTTGGAGGTAGACTCAGCAGACTTTGAAGAAGATTTACCCTTTGAAGGGTTGGCTAGAGGTTTTGAATCAGTTTTCTGTGCATGTTTGGAGGAAGACTCATTGCCTACTGAATATTTCTTCGGTTTGGCTTTTTGTTTCGATTTCCCCTGTGAAGACTGAGCAACCAATGCTTGGCTTGAAGAGCCAAAAGCATCCATCTGTTGGATCTTTGCCTGTTCCCGTGTCAACTAATCACATAATGTCTCAAATGAAGACATGGTGTGTCTGGTACCCAAAGCATCCATGTTGGAGTAGAAAGTGGAAGAAAAGATCTGATACTACCCTCGCAACTTTGAGATTATCATAAAGATACACTCATCATCTGTCTTGGTTTTCCCACATCCTTGCAAAACTATATGCAGAGACTTGAACTTCATCAAAAAGTCCTCTATAGTGGGGAAATTAGTAGGAGTCAAAGAGGTCAACTCTGCATCAAGCTAAAGTGCCCAGAATGCATTCAATATACCAAACAAGGTTGAAAACTTGCCCCAAATATCCCTAGGAGTGGCCACACCATCCAAGTGAAATAAGAGACTGTCAGAGATGTTCAGTGCAATCAAGCCCATGGCTTCATCCATTTTGTTTTTGTGCTGAAGAATCTCAAAGGGACACTACAGGACAGGTTGGTGTTCATCCAAACATGACCATAAGCCACGTGACATAAGTAGCCTAGTCATGTGTGCTTTCCAAGTGTGATAATTGTTGGTGTCAACCGGGCCACAGAGGAGTCCAACATTGAGAGAAGAAGAAGATAGAAGCAGAAGGGTCTTTTCTAAAGTAAATTATAGAAAGAAAGAATACCCCCCCACAATATATAAATCTAACCCCCGTACAACAAGTAACAATTATTGAAAGCACAAAAAATGAGAAGAAAACTTGGATGCTAGATGCAGAGAGGGAGGAAACTGAAGCCTCTACTTTAACACCAAAAATGAGAGTTCAAATGGCTGAATCAGCAAACAAGACTAGCATCATCATGTCTAGTTTGGAAACACCTTTCTGATGATATTTCATTTTCCAAAAATGAACACCATATGCACAAGTTACGGCCAAAAAACCAACTGCGCCTCCGAAAAGAAGCTCTCTGGAAAAAACCAGTCACGACAAAAAATTTGACAACCATATGACCGTTAGATGACTGCTGGTCTAAAAAAAATTCGGTTGCCAAAAAAATTTCAAAAAGTTGCCAGAAATTTTGAAAAAACTGCCAGAAAAAAATTTTCAGCTAGTGACATCAGTAATGACATCATCGCTATGTGCACAGTGGCAGACCATCAATGGAGGTGGTAGCCAGGCTGCTCTTAGGTGGCGCTGTGGTGGCATGGTGGTGATGGCTAAGCGTGCCAGTGGGGGCTGAGCATGGGCCGGATGGTGGCTGGGCGGCAGTGGCGCACTATCAGAGCCCAAGAGAAGCCCAAAACAACTCATTTTTCAAGTTTTTTTTTTTTTTTTTGGGGGAAGCATGTCGTATGGACTAGGAATGAATTTTTTTTTCCCAGAGGTCACTATGGCCAAAAACCACAAATTTTTATATGATTTTTGACTCTCCTGGGCCTTTTGAGCGTAATGGTGGAGTCCGTTTTGGCTCAAAGTGCTCCAAAAAATAGCGCCTCCTCCAAAATGAAAAAAAAACCCAAAGAAGTTGTGGCTTTCATCTTCGAATCATGGCTCCAAAAGCTTAGACCAAGTAGCAGCAAGGAAGCTCTAATAACATGTAGAAGTTGAGAAATCCAACTTCACAGATTGCCAAGAACACCTGCATGCAAATAACCTGTTGCTGAAAGTAAACCAAAGAGACAAAAAACAAAAGCTTGGAAAATCTCAGCGGAGTGAGAGAAAATTGTATTCCAAGATAATGAAAGATAATTACAAGAGTTCAACCTATAAGGTGAACGAAAACCCTAAAAAGAAAAAGCTAGGTTGCACAATATAATTAATATAAAATATTAATTATATGCACCTAAGAGACAACTTAAGGGAAAATAGGGTACATAGACAACTTAATTAAATCAACATGATCTAATTAAGAAGTGAAGATAAATAGATACTCTAACAACAGACCCCTCACAGGGTAGATCATCATTTTATGATCAAACTTGTAGACCTAACAGACAAACTTTAATACTACACTAGTGAAGATTTGTGGGTGTCATCCCCACCCTAGTTTTACCTTTCAAGGGTTTCTGGGTAACCAAAATCATTGTGTTATGTTTTATTTTCATGGATGATGATTTGATTGTTAGATCTGTTATAGTATTGAATTTGATGTTTATGTTATGCAAGTTAGAGAAAAAAAATATTGGTTAATGTAATACCCCAAAAATGGGCTATAGGTTCATTGACCTCCTATATCATCAACTCGAATGAAATCGGCATCGAAGTCCTAACCAAAGGCACATCTAAACATCATCGGATCTAATTGATTATCCTAAATTTTGCATTAGGGAATATTCCTGGCAATATTCCTAATTATCTTAATTATCTTTAATTTAATGATTATTTGGTGATAAATCATATTTATCCTAAAGTTTGATTAATTGAATATTCTAAATATTTAATTAATTAGATTTAATTCTTCCACTTAATTATTTAATTGAATTTAATTATATTTATTCCTAAGTATTATTATTCAAATTTGACAATAAATCAAATTTCCTATCATTAATTGATTAAATTCTTATTTAATTGATTAAAGCAAGTTGTCATATTTAATGATACTATTTTTTAATAAAAGTTTGATTAAATAGTTAATCAATTGTCAATTGTGAATTGGTCGATTGGTGAAGTTCAATGGTTCTCATTGAGCCCACCAAGGTTCAAATCTCATAAAGACGTCTGATAAGGGATGAGGCCGGGATCGTGCCCTGGGTGAATTTGGCAGAATGGAAACCCCTCAGTCCTTGGCTCTCAGCCAAAGAGAACGAACTATTCTCAAAAAAAAAAAAAAAAGTTTGATTAAATAGTTAATTAACGCATAAATTAATTAATTAATTTTAAAAATCAGTTAAGTTGAGAATAAATCACTTTATTTATTTATTAAATCATAATTATCCATGTGCACATTCAAAGAGCAGTAAACTCTAAATTAGAAAATCAATGCAAGTTGTTAGCTTTTGGAAACTCAACATCCTTTTTGAGTTCAAAGTTGATCTAAACTTCTAATTTGAGTTGAACTTTGCTTTTGCATATTTTTGTGACTTAATTATCTGTTATTTCTTGATAACTCAAAAATCAACTTGAGTTTATCAAGAGTGATTTATGGCTTTTCCCATGCACCTCCAAAGCCCTGGATTTCTATAAAATCAAGGCTCAGCTCTTCACAAATCATCCACAAATTTGCATACTTACGCTGTCAAATTCAATTCAAGAGTTGCACAATCACGCTGGAGAATTGAAATTGGAGGAATCAAAGGCTCTTACGAATCAACATTTTTGTGAGATCAATCTTGTTTTTGCATATCATTGTTAGATAGATTTCATATCAAGTTTTTCATATAGATCAGTTTTATATCAAGTTTTCATCTTAATTGCACAGAAAAATAAAAAATATAGATTAGATTGCATCTGATTCATATCTAGAATTCACATTCAAATCCTTCGTTTAGGTGTTGTCAAGGTCACTGATCTTGATTCCAATCTGAGAACATCATACTCGCACCTACTAGAAGGTAGTAAATTGCCTGGTTAGTTTAGCTTTCAATTCATTGCAAGATTTTGATTTTCGCTAACCTCTAATGTTTTACTGAAGTGTTGTGTCCACAGATCAGGTACATAATTCACACACACATTTTTGGCACCCACCGTGGGGCCCTAATACGGGTTTCCAATTCAATTCTATCAATTTCTATCTTTTTCTTCTCAGTTTCTGTGCAAAACTATGATTTTTAATTTTTGTCTGTACCACTGTCATACGAGTTTTTGACAAAAGTCATATGAGACTGCACCCATTATCGTATGAGACTGAACCCACTATTGTACGATAGTATATCGGATCGAGGATTGTGCAATACAGTACACACTATTGTTTGAAAGTTCAACTATCGTTTCATCGGACACCTAGTGTCGTATGAGTTTTCGAACTGTCGTCTAGGAGCAAACCCACTGTCGTACAAGTTTTGACACTAGATTTTTTTATTGTCGTTTCATTTTTCAGGGCAGTTTGACAAATTTGGTTTACAGATTTTGACTAACGGCTAATCTTAACAATTGAAATTCCCTATTTTCGATTGATTCCTGCTGGTTTTGATTGGGAAAAATGCAAGAATTGCTATAAACAGGTAAACATCTACTAAGCATGTTGCGAGGAATTTAGGTAATCTTCTCAGCTGATAAGACTTCGATTTGGACTTAAAACAAACATCTCTTGTGTTTAACTTGAGTGAATTTTTATTGCTTTCCTATCACAGACTTCAATTTGGAACTAAAAATGAACATAGTTTTCTTTCAGCATCTTTGTTACACATAGTAATTAGGCCCCATGAACACTATTTGTGGATCTTGAGAGAGTGGGTTTCCAATGAAACTCTTCTCAATGAAGGATCCCTTGTAGGTGGGGAGGATACTTTGAGAGTCTCACATTCTACTAAATCAGTGTGTCTTCAACTTTTGATCAAGGTATTCTCTCTCTGGAGGGGTTGATAGATCACAAGGGGTTGATATCATAGATCTTTGTGAGATAATCTTAGTCGTAGCATGTTGGATTTATCTGTCTGTTATGTTTGGGTGAAAGTGGAAAGGCTAGAGAAGTATGCTCTACTCCCTTTTTGGGTAGTATCAGAAACTTGAATCCTTGAATCTGGAACCAATCCCCATGTGGTATACTTTATGAGTCATCTTTAGAGAGGGTTAACCGTAGTGGACATTCCCTGAATTGGGCCAACCACATTGAAAGAACCTCAAGCAGTAATAGCCATTTTTGCCGTGGTAGTGACAGTCGCTATATAAATGTTCTTGTGGAAGAAATCTTCACAAGGTGTGGTTCATTGTGGGTTGTCAAATCTCCCTAGCAGCTCTTGATTGATTAATTTCTCAAACTGTGTCAAAACCCTGGTGTACGAGGATTGGAGTTCACCCTTTTGAATCATAAAAGTTGCAGAGTCAAACCATTACTAAAAACCCTAGAGAGGCCAAATTTTTATTTTCAGGAATATGTGTGTTATTGCAAAACTTTTCGGAACATACACAATTAGCACTCTCAAGGATTAGCACAATTTGGTCACTTGATTGTTCATGTGCAAGGTTGCTTTTTCCCTTGTTCATTGTTTTCAGACGTGCCAGAAATCACTTGCTTACTGTTCTACATGCTTGTTTATCTACTTGGTTACCGAAAATGAACAAATCTGGTAAATCTTCAAATCTGGACAGTACAATTTGTAAACAATCTAAAATTGAAAACCTTAAATTTGCAAAATTTGAAGTGAAATTCCTTTCTGGAGTCAAAAGTCATCTCAGGAGGTCAGAAAGTCATAGGAGTTTTTGCTAAGTGTCGTTTCATACCTGCCCAACTGTCGTTTCATCAAGAACCCAGTGTCATACGAGTCTTGTTGCTAGAAAATTCAAAAAGTCAAATCCTACTGCAGCAATTGTCATGTGAGTTTTTACAACTATCGTACGATCTTTTAAACTATCATTTCATAGCCTACCCACTATCGTATGAGCCTGCAGAGTGTCATTTGGGAAAATTTGGAAAGTTGTTAGAATATTGTCAAAATTGCAAGATACCCAATGTTTCCAGCCTAGTTCCAGAATTTGTCGAACAAATCATTGTGTCAGGAAAAGAGCAGTAGCTATTGAAAATCCAATCATTTTCCTAGAATGATCTTTTGAATCCGATCCAGCCTTCTATTTGATCAATTTGAGTCCTTTTTATCTTGTGTCAACACCTTGTCAGACCTATCAATCTTCAATCAATCTTCAAAAATAGACTAAGTGTTGCGAACTCGTGTCTGCTATCTTTTGGGAAAAATCTACCCATACATCCAGGGCATAGTATCCTTCACCCATGTCTAATCAAATCTTCAAAACAATCATAATCTTGACAAGGTTGCATCATCTAATTTTCCTGAATCAAATCATTCTTCAGTTATCTTCATCTATTTCTTCTATTTCATTCAAAGTTAATGGTGGAGACCAGAGCTTCCTCACACAAGAAATCAGGAGAAACATCTCAGAACTTACCTTTGACCAATATCCAGGGTCCAACTCTTGAGCAACTCATCAATTCTGGTCTTTACGAAGATGATGGTCTTGGCAACTTTTGACTGAAAACTGGTTACGTACCTCCTCCCTCAACTCATGGAGGTAATCAGCAGACCCCTCCTTGATCTATCCCAAGGAGTCCCAAAACTCCTACCATGTCTCAAGTAGGGATGAACCATGGCTCTCAAGGAGCTCAATCTCAACATGGTGCAGATCAGGCATCCACACCTGAAGAAATTGCCCAATACCAAAATGATGATAACTTCAAGAGAATGATGAGGCATTTCTTGAAGGAAGATAGGGAAACATACTTTTTAGAGTTGGCTTATCAAGGAGCTAAATTTCCTCCTCACTTTAATGTCAAAGATATCATCACACATGAGGAAGAAACTCCTTTAACGACTATGATGAAACAATTTCACGCTATGCAAGTCAAACTGAATAAGCTTGAAAAAGAAAAAGAACCCAAGGAGTTCTCCATGGAGGCCCTATGTTCTTTTTATTTGACAAAGACTTGTATATGCCACCATTCCCAAAAAGAGTGGAGATGCCAAAGTATGATAAATACGATAGACACTCTAATCCTCAAGATCATGTCAAAGAGTTCTATACACAATCCATGGACTTCATGCATGAACCGACCTATCTGATGTGTCTCTTTCCTAGATCTTTGGGAGGAGCATCCATTCATTGGTTTTCAAGATTGCCTCCTATGATCAAAACTTTTGAGGAATTGATTAAATTGTTTTATCAACAGTACTCCTACAATATTCAACATCTGGTCACCATGATCAATATCTGTAACCTCAAGCAATATCTAGGAGAACCATTCCTAACATTCCTCAAGAGGTGGTGAAAGAAGTTCTTTCTATATGCTAGACCAATTCCCGAAATGGAGAAACTTGAAATCTTTATCAATAACCTTGTTCCAAAGATCAATTATCCTTTACAAATGCAAGATCATGCATCTTTTGATAAAATGGTGGATAATGCAATCAAGATTGAGAAAGTACTTGTCAAGAAAGAAGAAATCACACTTCAAAAGGACAAGTATGAATCGGGATCTAGTTCCAAAGATAAAAACAAAAACTGGAACAAGAACAAAGGCATTGTCACAGATGGTGTTGTCGACACTATCCATACCCCATCAAAGGCACCAGCCTACAATTTGACTCTTGGCACCCAAGCCATTAAAGCTTCATAACAGAAGTCATCTAAACCATTTCAAAAGAAGCTAGAATACAAATCTTGGGATAAAAAGTGAAAATTTACTCCTCTCGGAGAATCTTTAGAATCAACTATGAGAACCCTATTGGCTGATAACATCATTTCTTTTCCAACAATCTGACAATCTGATCAAGATCCTAAGCCACATTGGTGGAAAGAAAACAAATTCTGTGATTTCCATCGAGGTAAAGGTCACAAAAATAATAACTGCTTGCAGTTGAAACACGCTATTCAAGATCTGATCGATAAGGGAGACATCACAATTAATAATCCTAAAAGCAATAATGATCACACAACATTTACAGAACCGTTTCCACAACATGGCCAAGGAGTTTCAACTTCCCAACCTAACATGGGGGAAAAAGTCAATTACGCTTACCCTGGAAACAATGTTGTCATCAATATGGTTGAACCATGTCTCTCTGAGAGCTGCAATGTCATCACAATTGTACGAAGAGATAGAGATCATTCCTCTGCTAATGTAGTTACTTGATTGCAAGCTCAGGCACATCTGAAAGGACAAATCCCAGATTCATCTAACGTCCCTAAGATACCTTTTAATCTTTCATCTACATCTAAATAGAAGGCTACTTCTAAAACCTCCAATTCAAAGGATACAAGGCCTACATCCTATAGCATTGTCCAACAACTCCAACACACAAATGCCAAAATCTCTATGTTTGAGTTGCTTCAGATATCTCCAGCTCACAGAGGAATCCTAGACAAAGCTTTGCTTGGATCTAATGTTCCCAATGACCTAGATTTAGATAGATTCCAGACTATGGTTGGACATCTTACATCTCCGCAATATATCTCCTTTTCAAAGGAAGATGAAAACTCCCTGAGTCACCCACATAATCAGCCCTTGCACATAGAATTCTTGATCCAGAACCATACAGTCAAATGTGTGTTGATAGATGGGGGCGTTGGCCTAAACATTTGTTCTTACAGCTTAATCACACAGTTGGGATTCTCAGAAATGGATATTGATCCTTGAAAGAAGATAACCATAAAAGCCTATGATGAACAAGAAAGATCTTCTAAAGGCACCATTATCTTACCCATCCGAGTGGGCCCAGTAATCAAAGATACCACATGTCAGGTGCTTGATCTACCTTTGGCTTACAATATACTTCTAGGGAGACCCTGGATACATGAAATGCAAGCTATTCCTTCTACGTACCATCAATGCTTGAAATTTCCCTATGAAGGAGTAGAGGTTACTATCCCAATAGATCTAAGTACAACTTGCAATATATTGAAGGAAAGTGTCAATAAGCTTGTTCCCAATAATAGAGAATCTTCCATCAAGCAGCTAAATGTTGCTTCCACATCCAAGATGGAAGACATTGCTAAAGAGGTCAATATCAAAGAAAATGGGATGGGAGAATACCTTATAGAGCCAGTCTTGTCTTTGACATCTCTCCCAATCTCACCTAAGTCATGAGGACAATCTTTGAAGCAGTCTAAATCAGAACCTAAGGAACCTATGGAAGCATATAAAAGAAATTTTGTGGTAGAGCAAGTATCCAAACAAGAATTTGAAGAGGATGAAGTTGTGCTTGCATGGCTATACAAAGATGATTCTGAATCCAAAATTGTTCAAACTAGTAATTCTATAGCACCTAAAATCCCTTCTAATTCATATGGTCCAGGGAACAAATTGATAGATAAGATGGGATATCCAGGTCGAGGACCTCTAGGAATAAGAGGAAAGGGTCTTGTGACACCCATTTCACATACTGGTAGAGAAAACAAAAATATTGTTGGCTTAGGCTTTAAGAAGAAACCCTATCACCTCAAAGGTGGTTGTTCTCATGTCATAGAACAAATTGCACCAGGAGAACCCCTTCTTAAGAAAGAAGAAACATAACCCTTAGATGATGAGTCAGACAACTCAGAGCTTATCCCCTATGAACATTTGCCTGTGGAAATCAAAGACCTTCTTGACATAGAAGATGATGCAATAAAGAGAATCAAAGTAGTAGAAACACAAGAACCTATTGTAGAGCAAGAGATGGTTGCACCACAAGAACTAGCTAATCTCGAAGGCAATCAAACTGATCAAGAGGAAGGTGGTAGTTATTTTGACACTGATTTCCATGAATATGAATTCAAATCAAAGACTAAGGGTAACCCCTTTTGGGGTATTCATCCTGACTTCACACATATCCTAAGATTTCCTAGAGATCCTGAATCAGAAGCTGAGTCAAATGAATATGAATGGGGAGCCATTCCAGAGGAAGATGAGCTTATCACAAAGAAATATATTGATGTTATTCACCAATATGCACCTTAACCCAATGTAGGTCTAGAGCGAAATAATGAACTTAACTGTCTGATCCACCTATGGCTGAAACAGACTCCCACGATGACATTGAGCCTATTCACAAATTGAATATTTTGAGTTGTAATATCACCTTTGAACTTGAGCATCAGGTTAGGACCAATGATGACAGATCCATATAAGTGAACACCATTTCCCAAGCCTTTCCTGCTTTGACTATCCAACACCCAGATCTTATTGACCGAACTTCCACGAATCCAAGCCATGATGTTTACACCTTTCCCAATGACTATGCCCTTGCTTGTTACCTCAATGTAGTTGAGCCTATGAGGACTTCCATCAGTGAACCAAGCATTAGCATGATTGAGTCAGACATCAAATATCTTAGTCAAAAGAATAAAAGTAAAAAGAAAAAGAGTTCTGAGGGTGAAAACCACTTTGTGGTAGTCTCAGAACCTGTAAAAGTAAAAAGAAAAGACATATCCAAAGGTGAAAACATCTCTGAGGCACCTATGGATGAGATATTTGATGTCCTTCTGAGTCATTTACTTGATAGATCTCTAGTTCTAATTGAGCCCACTCAATCTATCAATTTGGGTACAACAGAGGAACCACAATTGGTACATGTAGTGCAATCCTTATCAGAAGAAGAGAAACATAAATTTACTACATTCTTGATAGAAAAGAAGATCAACTTTGTGTGGAAGTATTTAGATATGCCAGGGTTGGATCCAAATCTTATCATGCACCATCTATCCATTGCTCCTGGAGTAAAATCGGTCAAGCAAAAATTGAGAAAGATGCATCCTCATGTTGCACTCTTGGTCAAAGTTGAACTAGAGAAACTCCTAAAATCCGGATTCATCCGTGTCATAGACTATGCTGAGTGGATCTCTAACATTGTACTTATTTCAAAACTAGATGGTTCAATAAGAGTGTGCACAGACTTTAGAGATGTGTATAGAGCATGCCCAAAGGATGATTTTCCGCTACCTAACATTGATATGATAGTGGACATGACGGTGGGTTTTGAAATGTATTCCTTAATGGATGGTTTTTCCGGATACAACCAAATCAAAATTTCTCCAGAAGATCAAGAGAAAATAGCTTTCACATGTGCATGGGGTACCTTCTGTTGGAATGTCATGCCATTTGGGCTAAAGAATGCTAGTGCTACATATCAAAGAGCAATGACATCTATTTTCCATGACATGATGCATCGCACTATGGAGGATTATGTTGATGATACTTTAGAAAAATCAATGATCAGAACTGAACATCTAACTGACTTGAGCATGATCCTAGACAGAATGGAAAAATTTAGTCTCCGACTAAATCCTAAGAAGTGTGCTTTTGGTGTCACTTCTGGAAAACTCTTGGGATACATAGTTTCAAAGAAAGGTATTGAAGTTGATCCAGCTAAAGTAAAAGCTATCATAGAGATGCAACCTCCCAAGAATATCAGTCAAATGAGAACTTTTCAAGGGAGGGTACAATCCATCAAAAGATTCATATCACAGCTTGCTGATATATCACAACCTTTCACAAAGACATTACATAAAGGTGTGAGCTTTGCATGGAATGGAGAATGTGAAAAGAATTTTGACCATATCAAGAATTATCTCTCGAATCCTCCTATCTTGATTCCTCCTATTCATGGGAAGCCATTGATATTATATGTCTCCACAACAGATACATCACTGGGGGCATTGCTAGCACAACATGATGAGAACAAGAAGGAAAGAGCCATATACTATATCAGCAGAACTTTAGTGGCCTATGAGAAGAACTACTCAATGATTGAGAAGGCTTGTCTAGCTGTGATCTTTGCATCATAGAAACTAAGACATTACATGTTAGCTCATACCACTCATTTGGTAGCAAAAATTGATCCACTAAAGTACCTACTAAGCAAAGCTGCCCTCACAGGTAGACTAGCTAAATGGGTCATGCTATTGAATGAATTTGACATTGAATATGTTGAGAGAAAAGCTATCAAAGGATAGGTCATTGCTGATCAATTAGCTGAAGCACCATTGTTTGATGATACACCAATGCAAATGGAATTTCCCGATTCCTCTATCATGCACCTTTCTTCTAGAGAATGGCAATTATTCTTTGATGGCTCCTAGACACAAAATGGATCTGGAGCAAGCATATTGTTCATCACTCCTCAAGGATACTCAATACCCAAAGCGTTCAGATTAAATTTTCCTTGCACAAACAATATTGTTGAATATGAGGCACTTCTTAATAGTATGAAAATAGCAATATAGTGAAGAGTGACAGAGATACACATTCATGGAGACTCACAACTTGTTATCCACCAAGCCAATGATGTGTACCAAACCAAAGATGACAAGCTCATTCCTTACAAGAGAATGGTAGATGATCTAAAGAAATATTTTATATCTATCACATTTGAGTAGATACCTAGAACAGAGAACAAGGTTGCTGATGCAATGGTGACATTATCTACTCTCTTACAGCAGCCCAAACATGAGCTACGCTATGAGTTCCTGGTGGAAGCCCTATCTTATCCTGCATATGACTCCCCTGAAACCTGCATGATCTGCACTGTTGTAGGTTATGATTCATCTAGATACAAAAACCTTTTCTCCTATCTCCAAGACCAAATCATTCCTGATTCCTTTAACCATTTTGAGAAATGAAACCTTATCTGTACCGCATCCTGATATGTCATCATTGGTAATGATCTGTACAAATGAGGTCTAGATGGTACACTACTTAGATGTTTAGAATGGGAAGAGTCTCAACGTGCACTAGAGGAAGTCCACAAAGGTATATGTGGGTTACACTCAAACGGTTTAACACTAGCTCGAAAACTTATTAGGGCTAGGTACTATTGGCCTGAAATGGAAAAAGAGGCTATTAAATTTGCTAAAAACTATCAACAATGTCAAGTGCATGGCAACTCAATTCATGCTGCAGGGAGAGATCTAATTCCCTTTACTACACAATGGCCTTTTCAATAATGGGCTTTTGATCTCATAGGTGCTATCCATCCGCACTCTTCTAATGGACATACCCATATAATCATAGCTACAGATTATTTTACAAAATGGGTAGAAGCGGTTCCTTTGACACAAGCAACGGGGAAACAGATCTCTATGTTCATCTTGAACTACATCATATGCAAATATGGGATTCCTCACTCTATAATCATAGATAATGGGGGACAATTCAAAAACAAGGACCTAGATGATCTATGTGCCAAATTTAAGATTACTCAACATTGGTCATCTATCTACTATCCTCAAGGGAACGGACAAGCTGAGGCTTCCAACAAAAATATCTTGAAAATCTTGCATCGAACAGTTAATAAAACAGGAAGAGACTGGCATCTCATGATCAATCCAGCTCTTTGGGCCTACATAACAAGTATCAGAATGCCCACTGGGGCTACACCATTTACCCAGTACTCACATACTTAGGGCGCCGACCACTGTGGAATGGAATGTGTGATATCCTATATACATCCTCTGGAGTAACAGTGATCTCTCCAGTCGGTAAGTGGAACGTCTGTGTCTCAGAATGGAATCTCTCAATCAGTGTCATCAGAAGGCCATGGTTTACCCTAATATTAGGTAAATGAATCAAATACTCAAATCCACATGCAGCAAGATGTACTCTCATTGGGTCAAGTAGTGAGACACATAATCTTTGGGTAGCTGGATATGAATGTCGCACATGTACATCAAGGAATCAAACCTACATTATACAGAAATAGGGAATTATATCAGAAATTTGGTTCAACAACAGGCTAATCATACAAAAATTGTACACTTTGGTATTTCAGATTGTAGGTCAAAGAGTTAGCATTCAGGCACAACAATCAGAAAAGTTAAAATTTTGACCTAAGTATCAGTTTTCAACTCACTGTTATTCAAACGATATTCTAGACTGGCACCAAAATTCATACAACACTCTACAATAGACCAAATGACAATCCATGGTCATACGACACTGGATTCAGTATCATACGAGTTTCCAGGGACCCGATGAAATGTCATACGACACATGGGTCCCCTTCATACGATACTAGGTAGGGTGTGAAATGACAAATGAAATGCAGTTCAAATGTCATAGGAGTCTGGGATGGGACTCGTACGAGTTTTCAAACATGCGAAATTCAAAAAGTAAAACGCGTATGAAAAATCTAAAAAATGCTAGAAAACATGGAAAAATTGAATTTTCAGATCGGTAAAGAGGTCCACATACCGAATGTCCATACTATCGAGGTCTGTCATGTCTCCGACTGCGCTCAAATCGATGCAAACTCACAAGTACCTTTGGTTCTCGTTGTTCTACCATTTTCTTGCTCAGAGGGCTCCACAAGATCTCCAAAGTCAAAAGGTTGAAATGAATTGAAAATGACCCTTCCGACCTTTATATAGCGTTTGACCTAATTTTCAAAAGTGCTCCATTTTTCACAAAAATTGCACCTCTGGCTAATTTCGATGTTTTGAATCCATTTTCAGAATCAAAATCAAAATCTGACATTGTTTAATATGTCAAAATTGTGATTTAAAATTTTTTGGACCTAGGACGGTCTACTGCTTGCATAATCGACCTTCAATCCTCATAGAAATCTAGAATTCAACTTAACTGATTATCTTACATCAAACCATCAAAATTTCAACTTAGTTAACTATGGTCAACTCATGGTCAAACCTAGTCAAATTCAGTCTTCGGGACCTTTAAACGATGCAGAACACGTTCCCAAACGTGTATAACCACTTCTCAAATCAATTAACATGCTTCTAAACTATAACACTGACTTTTCTTGTCAGATTTCAATTTTAATCCCAAAGGGGGCATGGTATTGCATATCATTCAGATTTTGTGAATCAATTTTGTCCAGAATCATATCTTTCATCAGTAATCAAGACAACAACCGCGTCTACTTGCTGATTCATCAAAAGTCCTCATCGCTCGGGGCAAATCTATCATCGCTTGGGGCATATTAGATTCATCAAGATCCATACCAATCTGGTATTCTTCTAATCTTGTAAACTGTATCAGCTTTTTGCAACTATCGATTCATTAGTGTTATTTCCTTGGTTCTTCGGTAACTGAAGGGTTCAGATGTGAGATCAACGTGATTCTTCTAAGATAATTGAGTCTCGAATCAGTCACTCACTTCTTCGCAATCATAAGGTTCAGAATCAGGCATTTTGACACTTTTGTTTCATCATTGCTATAGTGAACACTATCTTTGGTCATTCAGGACCTCATATCTTCAAATCTTTCAATCATCATATCTTTTGAATCAGTTTCATATCTTCATCATACACAGACTATTCTTTGAAAAAATGTGCTTTGCACAACAATTCAAAGAGGGCCAAAATGTAACACCCCAAAAATGGGCTATAGGTTCATTGACCTCCTATATCATCAACTCGAACGAAATCGACATCGAAGTCCTAACCAAAGGCACATTTGAACATCATTGAATCTAATTGATTATCCTAAATTCTACATCAGGGAATATTCCTGGCAATATTCCTAATTATCTTAATTATCTTTAATTTAATGATTATTTGGCGATAAATCATATTTATCCTAAAGTTTGATTAATTGAATATTCTAAATATTTAATTAATTAGATTTTATTCTGCCACTTAATTATTTAATTGAATTTAATTATATTTATTCCTAAGTATTATTATTCAAATTTGACAATAAATCGAATTTCCTATCATTAATTAATTAAATTCTTATTTAATTGATTAAAGCAAGTTGTCATATCTAATGATATTATTTTTGAATAAAAGTTTGATTAAATAGTTAATTAACCCATAAATTAATTATTTTATTTCAAAAATCAGTTAAGTTGAGAATAAATCACTTTATTTATTTATTAAATCATAATTATCCATGTGCACATTCAAAGAGCAATAAACTCTAAATTAGAAAATCAATGCAAGTTGTTAGCTTTTGGAAACTCAACATCCTTTTTGAGTTCAAAGTTGATCTAAACTTCTAATTTGAGTTGAACTTTGCTTTTGCATGATTTTTGTGACTTAATTATCTGTTATTTCTTGATAACTCAAAAATCAACCTGAGTTTATCAAGAGTGATTTATGGCTTTTCCCATGCACCTCCAAAGCCCTGGATTTCTATAAAATCAAGGCTCAGCTCTTCACAAATCATCCACAAATTTGCATACTTACGCTGTCAAATTCAATTCAAGAGTTGCACAATCACACTGAAGAATTGGAATTGGAGGAATCAAAGGCTCTTACGAATCAACATTTTTGTGAGATCAATCTTGTTTTTGCATATCATTGTGTTTTTGCATATCATTGTTAGATAGATTTCATATCAAGTTTTTCATATAGATCAGTTTTATATCAAGTTTTCATCTTAATTGCACAGAAAAATAAAAAATATAGATTAGATTGCATCTGATTCATATATAGAATTCACATTCAAATCCTTCGTTTAGGTGTCTTCAAGGTCACTGATCTCGATTCCAATATGAGAACATCATACTCACACCTACTAGAAGGCAGTAAATCGCCTGGTTAGTTTAGCTTTCAATTCATTACAAGATTTTAATTTTCGCTAACCTCTAATATTTTACTGAAGTGTTGTGTCCATAGATCAGGTACAAAATTCACACACACAGTTAATATCTGATTCACCCCCCTCTTAGTATCTCACTTTCCCATAGTAGATTTCCAACACTAGATAGGGCTTAAGGGTGCATAATAGGGCTTAAGGGGTCATATTAATAGCTTGATTAATTTAGATTGATTATATTGAACATCGGTTAAAGATTGATTAGTTAGGTTTCCATTAATTGATCTAGATAAACATATGTATGTACATCTAGAGATAAACATATGTCTAGATACATATTGAATGCAAGTAGGTTTCAATTAATTCATCTAGATAGGGCTTAAGGGTGCATAATAGTGATTAAGGGGTCATATTAATAGCTTGATTAATTTAGATTGATTAGATTGAACATCAGTTAAAGATTGATTAGTTAGGTTTCAATTAATTGATTTAGATAAACATATGTTTGTACATCTAGAGATAAACATATGTCTAGATACATATTGAATGCAATTAGGTTTCAACTAATTGATCTAGATGGGGCTTAAGGGTGCATAATAGGGCTTAAGGGGTCATATTAATAGCTTGATTAATTTAGATTGATTAGATTGAACATCAGTTAGATTGATTAATTAGGCTTCAATTAATTGATCTCTAGATAAATTTGTATTAGTTTATATTAGATTGAACAATTAGATTTTAATTAAAATGAAATTTGATTTAAATGTACATCTCTAGAAATTAAGTGTATATGTCTACATATTGAATGTAATTAGGTTTCAATTAATTGTTCTAGATAGGGCTTAAGGGTGCATATTAGCTTGATTAATTTTAAAGATTGATTAAATTGTTTAGGTAATTGATCTAAATAGGGCTTAAGGGTGCATATATTAGCTTGATTAATTTTAACTTGATTGATTAGATTGTTTAGTTAGATTGATTAATTAGTTTTCAATTAATTGATCTAAATATTTTTATTAGTTTATATTAGATTTCAATTAAATAGAAATTTGATTTAAAGGTATCTAGATAAACATATGTCTACACATGTGCACTGCATTTATTTTTACTTCAAATATCTATATATCTATCTAAACAAATGTATAGACTACATGATCTCATCAAATATCAATTTAAACATCAATGTCACATGTACATATAGATCACAAAAATAAAAATAAAATAAAGGAAAATGTCTATATATCAACGTAAAATACATGTATCAATGTAAATGTCTAGATATCAATGTACATGTCTAGATATCAACGTAAAACAAGAGGTCTATAAGAAATAAATACATGTATGTGTTCTACATCAAAATCAATGTCACATGAAAAATCTAAATCTATGTACACATTACACATGTGTATGTATATAGATCAAAACCATCAATGACCACCATCACGTGCTAGATGTCCGGTCCTGTGTGGATCCATGTCCTGCTAGACCTAAGTCTATTTATGTAAATGTAAAAATTTACAAATAATTAATATAATGTCTTGAGCTTTTTTTAAAATATAGATTTAAACTCAACAAATAAATTATAAAATTTAAATGATTTTACCTCTGTATCCTGTTGAATTAGATCAATAGGCTCCTCTAAATCTCCATATGCAGCACCCAACATAGTGTTTTGTACCAGGTTCAAATAAATTTAAATTTAAATTTATATATATACAATTACTTAATATTTCTTGAATCTTGAAATTAAATGGTTTCTTACCTATTGTAATGCACGTCTAATCTCAGATAACTCAAAAGAGTGTAAGGACACTGCATCAGGATCAATGGCCTCATCCATAAGCAAATCTATGAATCTATTGTGAAATCATGAGATCGTAGGTGTCTGTTATAGGAGAGCCTATGTATGTTGTGGAGGAAGTGTAAGATCATCCACACTTTGTTGTGGAGTTGTAGGATGTATCTAGATGTTTTCTTGTCTGGAGGTACCTACCTCTGCATTTCCTTGTCCCTGAATGCTGCCTATAAAGGATCTACCATGTACTCCTCAAATGAATGTAGGAATATCATGCTTAGGAACCCAATGCAATGTAGAAATCCACTAGTAAGCTGCTAGGAGATCACTCACTAAAATGGATCTCATGTCGCACAGATGATCTTCTGGTAGTCATGCTATCTCATATGGAGTGGGAAGATCAAATCAGATGTAAGGATCATATAATGGACTAGAAGGATCAATGCATGTGCTCATCTAGGATATGAGCATGTACCTACCCACATGATCAGATGATAATTCATCGACCTAAGTCACGATGGTGGCAATGCTAGAAAACATATCTATGAGTGCATCCTTAGCTGCAACTTGTCCAGCTCTAGTATAGATCTCCAAACCTTTTGGAAGAATCAAAAGGTTTTGACCCACCAATGCCCTCTTACTAGGGGGCTGTGGTAAATCAAGTCATCTACACTTATCTTGATATCTCCCTTGACCCTGACCAACATGTGGAGGTAAATTTGTGTAATCAACATCGTAACCCAAATGGAACTCTGCAAATAATTGTTTACATACATATAGGGGCACCTCATCCCTTTGGGGCCACATTGTTACAAGTAGTGGTTGTCGTTACACCAAAAGATTGACCTGTTAATGCCTGATACAACCACTAGACTTATAGAAGACACATGAGGCAGTTAAGCCATCTCACGAATCCCGAGGGGAGTGCTGACCATTTTGCCAACAATCTCCCCCTTAGCGCTACTTGAGGGGATTCAAACCTATGACCAAGCTATGATACCACTTGTTACAAGTAGTGATTGTCATTGCACCAAAAGATCGACTTGTTAATGCCTGATACAACGACTAGACTTATAGAAGACACATGAGGTAGTTAAGCCATGTTGCGAATCCCGAGGGGAGCACTGACCATTTTTCCAACACACATATAATGAGCTGCCAACCATATCGGATATATAAAAGGGGCTACTAGGTCATATGTACATTTTGTGACCCTATATGCTCTAACCACCCTCTTATCTATGTAATGGGTTCTAAACATGTTCTTAACCTGAGTAACTAAAACATTTGAATGAACTATCCTCCAACCCATAGTCCCTGTGACAGTGCTAGAGAGGCTACAGTAAAAAGCATCAATCAATGTATCATCATATGGATTGTATGATTCAGCCTTTTGAATCATACTCATAAGCTCAGTGTGAATAGATGTCAATTTCTCCCTATTAGGGAGAGTAGTACTATTCTGCAATGTTCGCTCTAATGTAGTTAGAGCCACGTGCATCCTAGAGATAGTCTCAATTCTATGACTATATCTACTCTGTGGGGGGGGGTACCATGATGGTCTAAGGAAGCTTGTGATGCATGAATATTATGAACACTAGGCTCTGAACCACTAGAAGCCATGATGTACACAAAAGTGATATATATCTAGATATAAATTGCTCACTACAAGTGGCCACATACACATGTATATATATATATATATATATATATATATATATATATATATATATATATATATATATATATATATATATATATATATATATATATATATATATATATATATATATATATATATATATATATATATATATATATATATATATATATATATATATATATCTGTGTGTGTGTTGAAAAAGAACATGTTTTTAAATAAATTAGATAACTTGATTTACATACATATTTCAAATGAAAATATTTAACTTCAAACATGAACTAATTCATGAATTTACATATAAGCATCAGAAAAATGAATTTAATACAAATCCAAAATCTACCTATTCTTGACAATAACTTTGAGATAAATTTTAAATCCTTAAATACCACCCATAGATGAAATATTACTAAAGGGTGGTAGAAATGACTTCAAAAGTGAAAAAAACTTGGGCATAAATTTAATATATTACTTTAAGATTTATTCCTTGACAAAAGTTGTATTCTTGAAAGGAAAAAAAGTGTCCAAGCATGAAAAATCTTTATATAAAAGATATATTATTGGTATGTTGGTAATGTGTGAGAGGATTCAAAAGAAATGTTTTCATTAATTTACATGTTTATAAGCGAAGAAGGAAGGGAAATGATCTAGGTTAAGTAGGTAAAAAGGACTAGAACTACTAGTTTCCCTATGGTTTTTTATATTTGCAAATAAAGTAAGTGGTATTTACTTTTGGGGCTTCTAGGTCACCGCTACCTTGCAAGTCTGGAGGAATACTAAAATTATTAGGTGGAGTAGATGTACAATTAGTAGGCTTTTAGGCCTATTACATATCCATTACTCCTCAAATTATAAGTATGAGCCTTTTGATATTATTGAAACGCTCAAGAACTTCATTCAATTTTGATTATGGCTCATTCTCATCTTCAAATTGAGAAATGCAATATTATACTATAACATAGTGAACCAATCTTTGTTATCAAAGTTATCTAGCTCTCATACATCTAACTTTTGGTGTAATTGGTTCCAAGTTGAGTTTTTATGACAATTTGACTTTCTAACAACAACGTGGAGTATATATCCTCTAGGAAATATCTCCTTACATGTGTTTTGTTTTGGTTCATCATGGGATGGTGTCAGTATGCTAGATTGGAAAATGTCAGTTGCTACATTAAAATGAGAACATTATGGCTTAGTGTGAGTGTTGTTGTTGTGTATTCTACACCAATTTTTTAGTTCTAACTCTGATTTTTTAGTTTATCTTTATGTTTGGCAAGTTATATATCAAACATGTAGATCATATAAAGGGGTTACAACTCCTCCATTATCTGGCCTAGTGCTCCAAGGTTTGAGGGGCATAGATGAATTATACTAACCGAATGGATTATTCTGATTCTAATCATTATTTTCTTTATACAAATTGTGATTTTAGATATAAGAAATCTTTGTAATTAACCTTTTGAGTTGTTTGGTTATTTCTTTGATATCTTCTTTATTGTCTCGAGCCTTTTGCTCATTAACATCCTATATTTGGAAAAAGAAAGAACTACCATTATGGTTTGGGGCTACCTTGAAGTTATAGAAAGACCTTGATGAACCACTATGGCTTGATTGTTAAGCATTACTTGGCTCCGTGTGCAACAATGTGATGGACGAGCTTGGAACTTGATTCATCAATGGATTATATAATTATTTCTAGGGTTCCATTGAAGGATAATATTTGGTTAGGGACCACCGCTACTCCTAAGTTTACTAGTAGACTATTTCCTACTTGTCTCATTTCTCTATTGACATTTATTGCTTTGACATAAGCTTCTGACAGTGCATTTACATAGTAGATGTCTTTCTAGTGATGAATATAGTGGTCAATGAATCAAGAGTGGCCTAGTATGTACGAAAAATATAGTGACCTTTTCCATCATATAAGGAGCTTCTAATTTTTAATACAAACTTAATATCTCAATAATATCATTACACATCAAGATCATCAAAATTAAGAATGAATTGTCCAAAAAATGTTTGATGCTCAAGGAGAAGTTTACAAGGTGCCTTGCCATTACCCATATGCATAAAGGTGTCATAAAGGCTATTGAAGTGGGAGTAACTTATTATTACAAGCAATTTGAGCAATAAGTTTGACTTTAAGGCATTGGCCTGTAGTGTAGTGGTTGCTGCTTCTCTTTGTAATAGCAAGGTCTCGAGTTTGATTCTCGAAATGGGAGCTTAAATAAACTTAATATAAAAAAATAAGTTTGAATTTGGTGGGAAGAATCTGCAAACATTAAATTGAATTACTCCATGTCACTTTTATTAGTTGATTTTAATTTTTAATTAATTTGTATAATTATATGTAATAAATGATACATTTTGGGTGTTGCATAAACATTTCCACTTGTGAGTATCTAGAGTTCTAGTACTGACCTATTGGGTTGATTGGACTATTGACATAACCATATTGCACTATTTACATGTTTTTAGGTTTGGGTTTACATTTTGGGTAAATTATATATGTTTTTAGGTTTTAAGTTTCAAACTTTTGGGTAAATTATATGTTTTTAGGTTTGGGTTTATGTTTAAGTTTCAATTTTTTTTGGTAAATTATATGTTTTTAACATCAATATTATATAGCCTAAAAATATTTATTGCTTAAAAATGAAGAAAAATACAATATATTATAATGCTAAGTGAAAAAATTTCATTTTTTACATATAAATACAAGAAAAAATTAAAAAACACTAATTTTTTTTTTTAAAAATGGGGTCCCTACTTGGAACTCGATCGAGTATGCTTTGATGATCCACTCCCACTCTCTTTAGCACCTCAATGTGCAAATGAGGGGCTTTGGACACTTTTTTTGTATTTATAATACCATTGGGACTTGACTGAGTCAACAAGGCCACGTAGGTGCCATTTGGCATTGTGTGGTGCCTACGTGTACTCAGTCGTATAGGGCTCGGTCGAGTCTAACTAAGCCAAGTTTGTCAAGTTAGCCTAAAAGGCGATAAATTATTGTGCATTTACCCTCATACTAACCAATTCAGTACTCAGTAGCTCAATTCTGAATCTATTCTACAATACTCTGATATTCAATCGCTTCACTATTCATTCACCTTTTGTTCTGATTTACTTGATGCATGAAATCTCCAGTTGCTCTTCACA
The DNA here is from genome assembly GCA_027943335.1 of Chamaecyparis obtusa. Classification (NCBI taxonomy): domain Eukaryota; kingdom Viridiplantae; phylum Streptophyta; class Pinopsida; order Cupressales; family Cupressaceae; genus Chamaecyparis; species Chamaecyparis obtusa. The sequence goes on along the minus strand of BSBK01008011.1, from coordinate 296,564 downwards.
CATGCATATGCCACCTCTTTGATCTTCATACTCTGATAATCTTATATACACAATTTAAGTGTAGCTAGATGTTCTAGAATCTTCATCTTCAAGTGATGTTGGCATTGGGTACACTTCCAATGTCTGTATCATCCATTTTTCTCATTAGATAATCTCACCTTGTAATCATGTGTAATCATTAGATTTCAATCTCTAATGCTTTGTTATACGATCTCCTCAAGATTTGTAAACCATTTTCTGATCAGTGTCTAGGTCAATGGACTTAGAATTCATTTGGTGTCGGCATGTTTTGCTCAGTAATACATTTTCTCTAACTCAGTAATTAAGTTCTCTTCTCGGTTGGGTGCTCAGTAGAACTTGGTTCTCAGTGCTTGGTTTTGCCTCGCTTGGTGTCTATACTTGCTTCTCTTTACCAAAATTTCCTATTTACTAATTCCTTTTACCGAATGTCTTCTCTACCTTACTTATTCATCTTTCCTTCCTTACCGAATGACTTTGACAAACATAATAACTTCCTCATAACTAATGACAACAAAATTAACTCTTAGGAGTATTAGGGTCCTCGTCAAGGATATTATTTGATGAAAAATATTATTTTTATCGAGGAGATCAAGTTAAAGTCTCAGTTCTAAGTGCAAACTAAATGTTAGCATAAATTTTAAGGCACATTAAGTAAGGTCCAATAAGGGATCATTACATATATGTATAATATAATCCACCCACTGAATAAACATCCAAAGCATTAGAAGCACGATGCAATAAAAAAGATTGTGACATGATAGGAAACGGACATGAGTGGACATTATATTGAATCTTCATATTCATGTGTTAACTTCTATGTCTCTAAAAAGTGTTGGTGATATTAAAATTATTGTTGGAACTTGTTACATGTTCTAGAGATGTGAAGTTGATTGACTTTCCATTTTGTACCTTAGTCAAGCCCCTTGATCAATTCAAGTTGTGATAGTAAATTATTTAGTTTTTATTCCTCATGACTAAAGATGGTAGTAATGTAATGATGTTAGATCTCTAGAAGGAACTAAAACATTATCCTTTTCTACAATACACTAGAATATTTTGTATTTAAGATGGAGGAAATGGCTAATTGACTTTGAACCATTATACATCCATGATTAATCTTAAATTTGGTAAAAGAGTATCAAGATTGTACATATGATCTTACACCAATTTTGAATTTATAACAATATTATTAAACTAAAATTAAAAATAATATAATTGAAAAGAAAATCATGCACATTAAGAAATAAGAACCTATTTTTAAATTATTATTTTTAAAAACTTTAATTACTACATAGATACCACTTCTTAACAATATTATATCATTTAGACATTAAACTATTATGATAGATACTAAATTAGAATAAATTCATGGATGCATTTCTCTATGCAAGCTATTGTTTAGCCTTTAGGTCAAAGCCAATTACAATTATTAGGATATTAGTAGGGGAAGGATATACTAGCCATTATAGCTAACTTTGTGCACTCACAAATCCTAACCAGTACATCGATTATAGCTTCTATTTAGGTTTTGGGGTAGTAACAATGTATGTTATGGAATAGTACCTACTTAATAGTGCCCCAATAACTATGCGCTATAGCCATTGATACTTATGAAAATGTCCTATTAGTTGTTCCAAAGTTGCTAATACTTATGCACAAATGTCCAAATAGTTGTTAAAAAATTACCAATAGTTATGCACGAATTCCAACACCCAAATGGTAAAGGTTTGTTTTTTGGAATTAGACTGGAATTGGGATTGTCAAATCTAGAATTGACATTTTCAATCTTTATGTTCAAAACATGAAACTGGAATAGGAATTTGTTAATTCCCGTTTACCCTCAAAACTATCATTTGAATCTTCCATCAGCCCCGTTTGCTCAGTGGAATTAGGGCGGAATTGGGTGCAGAACTTCTACTTTTTTGCCAAATCTGTCATTTGGGAGGCTAAACTGTAATTTGGGTTTCAGAGATCAAAATATAGTTTTGGCACCAAAATCAGTAGCACTATCTTCTCACCTAATAGGTGGAATTTGTGAATCACTATTTTACCATCCAGTTTTCATTCTCCTGCGCGGTAAGTATGGTGGATTTCCGTATTATTTCAGGGCAAGTTTTTATTTCCCAGTATTGGCCCGACCTATTTTTATTTACCAGCATTCTCTCAGCCTGTGCCAAAATGGGAGCTCTGGAACAAGGTATGTGTAACATTTGGAATTGCTATCGTAAATGTATTCAAAATGTGGAAGCCTCAAAGAAATATCGTCTCATCAAATGTCGTTCTTACACGATATGCATGAAATATGATTCACGGGTGCTTAGTCAGTTAGGAAAACCAAATGCGATTCACAGGTGTTCAGCCAAACTCGAAAACCATTGCAAGCATCCTTCCAGCCTATGCAAAATTGGGAGCTTTGGAACAGGCTATGGACATCGAGTGCAGGAAAACTGTTTCAAATTTTTGCATCTGTTGTAGTTGCACCTTCACTAAGTAAACGTGTATGTAATATGTGTAAGCTTTGACGAGGTATGCGAGTTGTTTGACTAAATGCCTCTGAGAATTATTTTCAAAAGGAATAATGGAAAACTTATCACTTCCGAGGGCTATATTTCGAAGAAATCATGCTATGTTGACTTCCAGAATTTGTCTTAAAAAGCTAATTAATAGCGACAAAATTGTTACAGAGGCTAGACTAATTCACATAGAGATGTTTGGGTGGTTGTGTTTTGCTATGGAAATGGAAGAAATTTTCAGTCAAATCATTTGGAAGAAACATGTATTGGTTGCTTGCAATTGTACACCCAAAATCTGTTAGCCACCAGTAAAGATCAAATTATCCCAATCCCAAAATGCGTGATATTATGTATTGTCGTTATATTTATTTAGGATATGTTTGCAGAGGGAGCTGTGAGTCTAGGAAACCCTTTGAAGTCTTCTGCTTCCAGCCAACAATCCTGGAAATCCCCATATAAGAATTTCAGTGTTAAAATACTGATTGACTTCTAGTTCTAATTTTAATTTCAAAATTGGCAACCAAACACAGAAGATGGATTGTCTCAGTCATCTTCAGGATCAACCAAATGATTCAAACAATCTTCCGAATACACAAAACTGAAATTTTAAAACTTTATTTTGAGATAATCAGGTTTCGAGTCAAATTCTAATTACTCAACCAAATGGGACCTCATGGGTGGTTTTGGGGGTAAATGAGAATTAAAAAATCCCTATTCCAATTTCATGTTGTGAGCACAAACATCTAAAATATCAATTTTGGGATTTGACAATCCCAATTATAGTCTAATTCTAACAAATAGTTAATAAATTTTTAACTAGCACTCACATGCTTTTGTTGATGCAATGGTGAGCCGATATGAGATTTGAATTTTCAAGGAGTAAAATTAGTTTGTACAACGCACAAAGTAGATTAGTAATGCTATATAATTCTTGCCCGCCCAACTAAGTTGTTTCATCTATGTGCTACCCAGTTCACTCCACCATGACTTGGTAGCACAAAATTTAGCAGAAGGGGAAGTTGGGACACATGCATCCATACTAAAATTACTGAAATGAATAACCATAACAACTATTGATAACATGCTATGATGATAGTAAATAAATTCTAATATTTGTTTCTATTTATTATTCATCGTGTCATGTATTACATGATGATGTAGTTCATATTTGTGAGGAGTTCTTTCCTGATTATTTTTTTAACTTTACAAATTTTTAATATAATGATTAAAATATTATAATATATATTATATATTTATTTTAATAATTTTTTTCATTTACTAATATTATTATATTTTAATATAATATTTTTCTTCATTTGCTAATCTTTTATATATTATATTAAATTGTTAATATCTATTATTAATTATATATTTACTTCAATAATTATTATTATAATTTAACAAATTTATTAAATAACTTGTATTATATTATTATTAATTATAATAAATAATATATTTAATATGTTATAATATAGTTTTATATTGTAGTTAAATTAAATATATAATTATACTATAGTTAAAATATAATTTATTTGGACTCTAAAAATAATTATAAAATTATATTTGTTTGTAAGACTAAATAATTTGGACATTGATTGAATAAAATAAAAATATTTATTTTCCAAAACTATTATAAATCTTAACTAAATATAACAATAATACACAATGCACATCATTATAGTTTATCTTTATAATTTATCAAACTTTATATAAATGTATTCATAATCCAATGAACTCGATTGCCCCATAAATAGCCTATCCGCTAAATTATTATTTTAATTTATAGAAATATGAATGAAGAAAATTTTGTTAAAACGTCCTTGTCATCTTTATGAATATGTATGCCAGTAAACCCTAACCTAAATGAAGAAACCCTCGATTAAATTCTTAACACATCTTGCTACTGCGATTCACAGTGATATATGTCTCATTTCGCTCTGCAGTTAACAATAAAACACATCTCATTTTCCTCTGTTCACATCTTCTGCTGAATACAATGTCATTCGTTTTGTTTTGGAGATGCATAGTTTTCTCAGAGAAATGTTCATCATGTCTCCCTCTAACAAGCAAACTGTGTTCTCCATCATTCTCATTCCCACCTTTCTTACCACTTCCTTCGTCATTATCGTCTTGTTTCACACCCCCACTCAATATCATTTCAGATCTCTTAAAAAATGAATGTGGGTTTTCTTCTTCTCAAGTGACAACTGTCATGAGAGCAAGAACAGTGCTGTTGAGGAACAAATCCGACCTCACTGCTAGGAGAGGAGGAAATCAATCAAATTCTTAAGATATTCCTGAAGCACTTATTTTGTCAACCAAGAAAAAGACAGGAAACATTGATTTCTTGATAGGCACTGCAGGTCTTGATCCCAAGATTGTTGCATGCCATCCTAGTCTTTTGAATTTAAGCCTAGAGAAAAGGCTCAAACCCCGCTATGAAATTTTTGAATCTCTGAGGACAAGTTCGTCCTCCAAGAGTTTACCTAGTCTGGTAAAGATTTTTCATTTTTTAGATTGAGCGAGCAAGAATTCATTAAATGTTTTGGCCAATACAGCGACAAGTCAATCCCAACGATCATACAATCTCCTAAGCAAGGATTTCAGGCAGTGACGAGAGTTTCAAATTAAAATTAGCCTAATCTTTTGCTTCAGTGTTCAAAGAGTTCAGTGTTCAAAGAGTTCTGGAACTCATCTAGGCCATGGTAATCTCAACGATCTTTACTGTCTTGATTCATAGTATAGATACACTTTTCTCCTATGCACTAATATTAGCCTTGAGGTTGTAATGCTATTTAGACACTCCCGATATATTAAAAAATGCTAATGTCCCCAAGTATTATTTGTAGGATGTCAGAGTAATATCTTATGCTGGCCTTCAAAGTGATTATGAAAGGGACGCGAGTATATTGCGCTTAACAGGATGTATAAATTAGATCAGATAATGAAAATTCAGCCATCCAGGGTTCAGAGGTTCTGGGGTTGTGTTGTGAGGTCTCACATCATCGCCCCAAATCTTGGGGACCCCCTATTTTTGACTTTGAGTGGGCTTGTCTTCCCTTTTCGATCTGAGCTTGACACCTTTTAAATCTAAAATTCTAAACTCCTTAAATTCGAAATTTTGACATCAAGATATAAAGATATGCATTGGGGGTCAATTTAGGGCCTTTTAAAAGTAAAATCTGGGCTTATAGTCTTTAAAGTCTGCATTGAAACATTAAAATTGAAAAGGGAAAAGTAAAATTTGGGCACTTAAAACGAAATTTGTGCAATAAAAAAAAATTTGAGCCTAGGCAATTTCGATTTTGCATTAGACTCATAATCTTTAGCTAGAAAATTGAAATTTGGAAATTAATAATATAGTTTGGGGCTTTGATTTAATTTAGAAAATTAGAAAATTAGATTGCATTAAAAATTTAAATAAAATCAATTATTGATTGATGATTTTTGAAATTAAAGGAGTGGTAATTAATTGTTTTTATTGCATTTATTTTCCTAATTCCTATGTCGTCCCTTAAATTCATTAATTTAATTGTTTTATTGCATGTTTAGGTAAAGGTCGGCCCTTGAAGTGCATCCCCAGGCTGCCTATATAGAGGGGGGGGTCTCCGCTTTCTCCCCACACTCAAACATCAAATGCGAACTGGACAGCAGGCAGTGTGAATCAGGTCTAAGGCAGGAGCGGCGATCTAGGGTAGCAGGCCCGAATCAAGATAGCAGGCCCTTGCTTGGTGAGTTAGGGCAGTTAAGAGTAGAGGCCCGAAATCAGTCTCTGCGCTCCCGAAAATCAGAGTAGAGGCCTGAATTTGAGCAGGCAGGCCTTAGCAAGCCCGAAATCAGTCCCAGGCAATGCCGAATTTGATGAATTAGCAGTGTGTGTAGCAGGCCCTAGATTGTGGAGGGCTTTTGAATTCATACCAGGCCTGGGCTTTTTCTCAGTCAGTTTGAGGTATTTTAGAGGCAGATTAGGCCTGATTTCATTCATTTCCATTCAAGGGAAAGCAGAGATTTATTATATATAGTTTAGGGCCTCCTTTGCAAGCATTTTGGTGTACAAAATTAAGGATTTGAGGGCTCTTTTCATAGCATTTTTGCCTAGATCCGAAAATTGAAGATAACGTTTCAATCTCATAATTTGATAGGGAGGTGGATTGTGGATTTGAATTTGAAGTCCAGATTTGCTAGAAGATGGAGTTAATTGCTTAAGGCCTCATTGCAAGATTTTGGAGGGCAATTGAAAGAAGATTTGATCTATTTGGAGGTCATATTATCAGAATTGTGGAGATAGAGAAATTTTTGTGAATCAAGCTAAGGCAATTGCATTAAGAGGGATTCCTAGCTTTATATTTGGTGAGTGGCCTATTTTTTCCTCTCTCCTTAATTGCTTTCATTTCATTGGTGCTAGTCTAGGTGTTGAAAACTAATTTCAAGAGTAGAGTTAGGATTTTGGTTAGTAGGTTGATTACTCGATTGTCTTGATTAGCTTTTTTCCCTCAAGTTCTTGCTTGCATTCCATCATTTCATTTCATCATCATTGTTAGGTGAAGATTGGAGTGATAAGTGTAGTCCATCTTAAGGCAAAGGTGGGGAGTGATAAATGCAATTTTTATCATTTCATCATTAGGAAGAAGATTGGAGTGATAAGTGTAGCTCATCTCTTAAGGTAACGGCAGGGAGTGATAAGTGTAGTATTTCATCCCATTAAGAGGAAGTTTGGAGTGATAAGTGTAGTTTCACCATCATTGTAGAAAAGGAGGGGAGTGATAAGTGTTTAGGATGGGTGATGTCAATGCAAGCAAGCAACCCAAAGGAACTAATGCTAAAATAGGAGACAAAGAAGTCATGATACTCAATTCCAACTTCTGCCCAAAATTGAAACACGTTGAAGACACCAACATTGGTACCCTTGACTTGATTCAATTAAGAGAGAGGTTGAGAGATAGCCAGTCCCCTATGGCAAGGATCAATCAATATAGAATTGTGCAAAGAAAGGTTCAGTCTACCCCAACAGCGGATATGATACGGCAGAGGTTCACATCCAGGTCATCAAGGCTCACAAAGTCAGATTGCAAATCAGAGTTCAGCGCTTTCATCGTGCTTCTCAGTTAAATTCTGGACTCTACTAAAGGTATACAGTTTGATCCTCGGATGTTTATTTTATTGAAGAAATTGAAAATGGTAAAGGAAAATTGGTTGGATTAGGATCAGTAGTATGAATCTAGAGTGGGTTAACCAAAGATGATGATATTAACTAGGAGGCAGTTGATGAACTTAATGATTATTTCAAATCAAGTAATGGGTGGATTATGGAACGATTGTGGAACAATCAAGGAGATATGGCTAGGGCAGGCGCCCCAAAACCCAAAAGTAGTAAAATGGAGAAGGGATGCATGCAAATCGAATTAGAATAGAAAGGTTGGAAAGATCAGGAAGGTTAAAAGAAGGCAAGGGTAATGAAAGAAAGGAAGGTGAGATGAAAAGGTTTTTGAGAGGTCAAGTTTGATTTCAAGGCAGTGGCCAAGAGAAAAGTTCTTAAATTGCAAAGAGGTTCACATCTAGGCAAGCCACCAAGGTCAAGGCAAGATTACCCAAGTGCATGGAAACCTCACCCTTTCGAGGTCAAGGCATCAAGTACAAGCAAGTTCAAGTGGTGGTGAAAAAATGTCTAAGGACAAGCTCAAGCATCCAAGGCTTCATCTCATCTCAAAGATTAATGAACTTTATAAGACAAGGTTGATGAGGTGGCAATTTCATGTGCATGCAATCAAATCATGCCAAGTGTCCTATGTTCTCATTGGTTGGCAGATTATTGTAATTTTCTCATTGGCCCACAAAGTTGGTGCCCTCATGTAATTGGTTGAAAGATGGTAACCCTAATTAGGGTTTGTAGGGTTTAATCTTGGCCCTTGATTTTGCCTCTTAATCTTGGCCACTCATTGTAATTTTGAGCCTCTATATAAGGCCATTTGTACTCATTTGTAAGAGAGTTATGTTGGAGAAATTGTTGCCAAAATACTATCAAAATTATTCTTTATTCATTGTTGTGACTTGCATGGTGGATATACATGATCATTTTGGTGTATTTGCATGGTTCTTCTCATTTCTCAAATTAAAATAGGATTTTATTTCATGTTGTTAGAATAGAAGTAGATGGCTAGTTGTATGGTGATATTGGTAAATGTTTGATAGGGATCTATATACTATGCCACTAGAATCCTAGTGGCTTGTTAGGAAGCCTTGTGTGGTAATCTAGTCCAATTGCTCCCAAGTTCTACTTGCATTTCATCTTTCCACTTATACTTCAAGTTGGGTTGGAAGATAGGTGTTAGTGTGAAAATCTTAAGAGTATCCCTTAGAATCGTCGCACCGATGGAGGTAGCGCCGCTGGCAAGCTTTCATTTGGTTTGATCCCCGTCCATTTGCCAATCTTTCCATTCAATAGGAGTAGAAGTAAAGCAAGCAGTAGCTTAGTAGTTGAGTTTTGAAGAGCAAAGTTGGAAGTGATATAAATAGGAAATCATTTGAGAATGTTTGAAAAGCAAAGTACCACCAAGATTATCTTTGAATGAACAACGTAAGCCTGCCGAAGTGATTACCAACAAATCACATTAATATAACTGAGTTAGTATCCACAGGTGTAAGGAACCTTGGAGTATCCTCGTATACTTTTCAAGAGAGGGTTGAGTGTTTGGTACGCTGTATCAAGTATTCAATTGCTATATGTTATGTAGTGCTACAAAACTCACATCAACATTATCTGGTGCTAGAAGGAGGGCTGGATGGTGTTCATTCATGGATTAACAATAGCAATGAGCTTTCATGTTATATTTGAGATGTGAGAGATCTCCTCAAAAGTTCAAAAAATCAAAAAATCAAAAAAAGAAAGGTTTCTCAATGAATAGACAGGTGGATGTTCTTCCCATTTGGTTTGATTTGAACAAGAGGTTACCTCCATGGGATTTGTCTCAACTTGCAACATCAGGAAAGTGTAGGATACATGGTACTACAGATCATGAGGAAATGAATTGTTTGGTGTTTCTCTTGAGAGTGGACTTGGCATTAAGAGGAAGATTTTCTTTTTCACAAATACATGAGCCTGTGGTCCTTGTCAATTCAGAAGAGGATTTTCTTGATTTCAAAGAAGATATCAATAGGGAACCAAAAAACATATATGGAAGGAGTTCTTGGTGCAGTGTACATAGTCTCTCACATTCAGAATCTACTTGCCCATCTTGTCAAGACACCATTGACTTGGTCAAGTTTCAATTGGGTTGGTATGAGGAAATATCGGTGGGAGGTGGTAAGGATTTCTTTCAACTTTTAAGCTGGACACCAAAAAATGAAGAGGGTAAGATGCATTAGGATGATGTGGTTGATTCTAATGTCCAAGATAACCAAGTGGAGGAGCCTTCACACTTTACTCCTCAAGAGGAAGGTGTTAAGAAAGAAATTAAGGAAACAATTGAATTCATCCAAAGAAGAGGAAGCGTATCAGACAAAGATTCACACTTTGAGGAGCTAGAAGAAGATCATAAAAAATTTGAAGAGGTGGTCCTTGGTGAACTTTCCCTCATGCTACAAAGTCAAATTCTTGAGGATGAGTTAGAAGAAATCTCTAGCACCCTTCATGAGAAAAGTAATCAAGTGGACGAGTTAAACAATGAATTACAAGTTAATACAAGTAAATCAAGGTATGAGGAAAAGTTTGATAGAGCATTCCAAGACATCATTACCACCATATTCTTTGGGGGGATGCTTAGGGGTCTTATGGAAAAAATACAAAAGGAGTCATTGCCCATAACCTTTCAAGGTGATGAAGTTGTTGCAAGTGGCATGATTCACCATCAACTTCGGCCTCCAGAAATTTTACCACTCGAGATGGAAGTTGAAGGGCAACTCACAAAGATGTACGATGGTTCTCCTATCAGTCTTGAGGGTGCTATGTTTGGTGAGAATCTATATAAAGAATTTCAAGATGTTCCTAAAGAGAGTTCAAATGGAAATTACATGCTAGATGATGAAACTCCTAGTGGTGAGGATATGCAAGAATTGTTAAGTGGTGATCAAGTTGCTCTCATGGAAAAGGAAAACGAAGAACAATTTGGGTTGATGCTACAGTTGGATATTGTGTTCGAGCAACTTGGAGAGGTGTTTGATGGGGAGAATATCAAGAAATCCTTTATTTTTGAGGATACACTTGAGGAGATTCACAAGGATGCATGGTTCATGGTGCGCAAAGACAAGCCCCCAAAGGCAGTTTTCCATGAGCTTGATCCCATGACTGATCCTACCTTGACTGCCAATGAGTTCGATACTAATGTTAGTGGGATGATTCCTCACCAGTTGCGACCTCCCGAAGCTGTGGATGATCAATTGAGGTTTGAACAAGAGTTACCACATAAATCATACCAGGTTGTTTCTTTCCCTGCTCTTAAGGATGAAAGGTATGAAAGTCTTTATTTTGATTATGGAAATTTTGGAAAAACAACTTGTTTATGGATTGATCATGGACCCTATGAGTTGCCTCAATTTTTGATTGTTCATGATAATTTTCTTTAGTTTGAATTTGGGGTGATAAATTTTTTTTTAGAGTACAGGGATGAGTTTGCAAGATTGAGAACTATCACCCAAGCCTTGTTACTCTTGAACATCCTGAGAAGCCATGTCAGATCCAGTGTATATATCAGTCTAGTCAGTGTCGTCCCTTTAAGAGTCTTGTACATAGTTAGGGTAGGTTTGTCTTGGACCATTTGGTTCAAGAGAATAGTTTAGTTTCCTTCCAGTTGTTAGTTTAGTTTGCTTTCAGTTAGTAGTTTAGTTTGCTTTCAGTTGTTAGCTTAGTTTGCTTTCTGTTCGTAGGTTAGAGTTTGTCTTGGACCTCTTGGCCCAGGAGTTAGAGTAGTTTCCCCTTCGGTCGGTTAGAGTAGTTGGTTAGAATAGATTTCCTTTCAGTTGTTTAGTTTAGAGTTTTGAGGGAGCTCAGTGCTTAATTTGCACCAAGTCACTTGACTTAGGATCTTTTAGCTTCCCTTTAGTTTTGAGAGCAGTTTTGGTTTTGGCCCTTTGCAAGTGTAGAGGGGGGTCCCAGATTATTATTCATGGGTGAATTATGGAATTTTACACATTTGGTGGTAAAACAGGAGTCCGTCTTGCTCATTTCTTGAATATATCTAACAAGGTTCAGAGATTTTTGGATGTGCTTAGTCGTTGGTCTATGGTAGAACTTGTACTAAATTCGGGTAAGGCTCGATAAAGGTCCTTGAGTTACCTTTGACATGGTTACAACATTATACTCACACTTAATTGCTCTGAGTTCTTAGTGTTTCAAAGTGAAGTTGGACTTAGTGAAAATCATACACCTTCTTCAGTGCCACTGTGGTCTTCCAAACCCTCAGCAGGCTTCATTGCCTGCAAGCCAAACAAAAGACTGGTTCAAAAGAAAAGAAATATCATGAGAAAAGAGAAAAGGAGAAAATAAAAGTGAAAAGACGAAAAGCAATATCAAAGTGAGAATAAAAGATGAAAATTGGTTCTGAGGGCGTGCAATCATCTCTATCGGTGCTACTAAGTAGTTACTAAAGGTAGAACCATGATTGTAGTGCCACAACGATAACTCTGTCGGGGCTATGGACGCTTGACTGGCAGCGGGGCTCTATCTAGGATGCTTTTGGAGTAAGGATATTGTAATAGCTAAGTTTAATGGATCTGAGAGATTATCAAGTTCTTGTTAAGTGGGGAATGAATCATTTGCACACACGTAAGTAACTTATGGTCAGGGTGCTTAGGTTCAACTTGAGAGTTTTTTCCCTTGTTGAGTACTTGTCCTTAAGTAGATTTTCAGATAGGTCATCCTGAGGTTCTTTGTTCTAAGTTACTTAATTCTTCAAATGTTCAGGAACATTTCTTTGGGTTGATGCTAGATGTTGTAAGGTCTCACATCATCGCCTCAAATCTTGGGGACCCCCTATTTTTGACTTTGAGTGGGCTTGTCTTCCCTTTTCGATTTGAGCTTGACACCTTTTAAATCTAAAATTCTAAACTCCCTAAATTCAAAATTTTGACATGAAGATATAAAGATATGCATTGGGGGTCAATTTAGGGCCTTTTAAAAGTAAAATATGGGCTTATAGTCTTTAAAGTCTACATTGAAACATTAAAATTGAAAAGGGAAAAGTAAAACTTGGGCACTTAAAATGAAATTTGTGCAATAAAAAAAAATTTGAGCCTAGGCAATTTCGATTTTGCATTAGACTCATAATCTTTGGCTAGAAAATTGAAATTTGGAAATTAATAATATAGTTTGGGGCTTTGATTTAATTTAGAAAATTAGAAAATCAGATTGCATTGAAAATTTAAATAAAATCAATTATTGTTTGATGATTTTTGAAATTAAAGGAGTGGCAATTAATTGTTTTTATTGCATTTATTTTCCTAATTCCTATGCCGTCCCTTAAATTCATTAATTTAATTGTTTTATTGCATGTTTAGGTGAAGGTCGGCCCTTGAAGTGCATCCCCAGGCCACCTATATAGAGGGGGGGGGTCTCCACTCTCTCCCCACACTCAAACATCAAATGTGAACTGGACAATAGGCAGTGTGAACCGGGTCTAAGGCAGGAGCGACGATCTAGGGCAGCAAGCCCGAATCAAGATAGCAGGACCTTGCTTGGCGAGTTAGGGTAGTTAAGAGTAGAGGCCCGAAATCAATCTCTGGGCTCCTGAAAATCAGAGCAGAGGCCTAAATTTGAGCAGGCAAGCCTTGGCAGGCCCGAAATCAGTCCCAAGCAGTGCCAAATTTGATGAATTAGCAGTGTGTGTAGCAGGCCCTAGATTGTGGAGGGCTTCTAAATTCATACCAGGCCTGGGCTTTTTCTCAGTCAGTTTGAGGCATTTTGGAGGCGGATTAGGCCTGACTTCATTTGTTTCCAATCAAGGGAAAGCAGAGATTTATTATATATAGTTTGGGGCCTCCTTTGCAAGCATTTTGGTGTACAAAATTAAGGATTTGAGGGCTCTTTTCATAGCATTTTTGCCTAGATCCGAAAATTGAAGATAACATTTCAATCTCATAATTTGATAGGGAGGTGGATTGTGGATTTGAATTTGAAGTCCAGATTTGCTAGAAGATGGAGTTAATTGCTTAAGGCCTCATTGCAAGATTTTGGAGGGCAATTGAAAGAAGATTTGATCTATTTGGAGGTCATATTATTGAAATTGTGGAGATAGAGAAATTTTTGTGAATCAAGCTAAGGCAATTGCATTAAGAGGGATTCCTAGCTTTATATTTGGAGAGTGCCCTATCTTTTCCTCTCTCCTTAATTGCTTTCATTTCATTGGTGCTAGTCTAGGTGTTGAAAACTAATTTCAAGAGTAGAGTTAGGATTTTGGTTAGTAGGTTGATTACTCGATTGTCTTGATTAGCTTTTTTCCCTCAAGTTCTTGCTTGCATTCCATCATTTCATTTCATCATCATTGTTAGGTGAAGATTGTTGGAGTGATAAGTGTAGTCCATCTTAAGGCAAAGGCGGGGAGTGATAAGTGTAGTCTTCACCATTTCATCATTAGGAAGAAGATTGGAGTGATAAGTCATGTCTTAAGGTAACGGCGGGGGGTGATAAGTGTAGTATTTCATCCCATTAAGAGGAAGTTTGGAGTGATAAGTGTAGTTTCACCATCATTGTAGAAAAGGAGGGGAGTGATAAGTGTTTAGGATGGGTGATGCCAATGCAAGCAAGCAACCCAAAGGAACTAATGCTAAAATAGGAGACAATGAAGTCATGATACCCAATTTCAACTTCTGCTCAAAATTGAAACACGTTAGAGACACCAACATTGGTACCCTTGACTTGATTCAATTAAGAGAGAGGTTGAGAGACAGCCAGTCCCCTATGGCGAGGATCAATCAGTATAGAATTGTGCAAAGAAAGGTTCAATCTACCCCAGCAGCGGATATGATACGACAGAGGTTCACATCCAGGTCATCAAGGCTCACAAAGTCAGATTGCAAATCAGAGTTTAGCGCTTTCATCGTGCGTCTCAGTCAAATTTCAGGCTCTACTAAAGGTACACAGTTTGATCCTTGGATGTTTATTTTATTGAAGAAATTGAGAATGGTAAAGGAAAATTGGTTGGATTAGGATCAGTAGTATGAATCTAGAGTGGGTTAACCAAAGACGATGATATTAACTAGGAGGCAGTTGATGAACTTAATGATTATTTCAAATCAAGTAATGGGTGGATTATGGAATGATTGTGGAACAATCAAGGAGATATGGCTAGGGAAGGCGCCCCAAAACCCAAAAGTAGTAAAGCAGAGAAGGGATGCATGCAAATCGAATTCAAATAGAAAGGTTGGAAAGATCAGGAAGGTTAAAAGAAGGCAAGGGTAATGAAAGAAAGGAAGGCGAGATGAAAAGGTTTTTGAGAGGTCAAGTTTGATTTCAAGGTGGTGGCCAAGAGCAAGGCTCTTAAATTGTAAAGAGGTTCACATCCAGGAAAGCCACCAAGGTCAAGGCAAGATTACCCCAAGTACATGGAGACCTCACCCTTTCGAGGTCAGGACGTCAAGTACAAGCAAGTTCAAGTGGTGGTGAGAAAATTTCTAAGGACAAGCTCAAGCATCCAAGGCTTCATCTCATCTCAAGGATTAATGAACTTTATAAGACAAGGTTGATGAGGTGGCAATTTCATGTGCATGCAATCAAATCATGCCAAGTGTCCTATGTTCTCATTGGTTGACAGATTATTGTAATTTTCTCATTGGCCCACAAAGTTGGTGCCCTCATGTAATTGGTTGAAAGATGGTAACCCTAATTAGGGTTTGTAGGGTTTAATCTTGGCCCTTGATTTTGCCTCTTAATCTTGGCGACTCGTTGTAATTTTGAGCCTCTATATAAGGCCATTTGTACTCATTTGTAAGAGAGTTATGTTGAAGAAAATTGTTGCTAATATAATACCAAAATTGCTTCTCTTATCATTGTTGTGTCTTGCATGGTGATTAAGAACACTTGGTGTTATTGCATGGTTTCTACTTCCAATAGTTAAAGTTAGACTTCATTGAGTTGTTAAAGTAGATTTCATTTTCAAGCAAGTGTTAGATTAAGAGTAGTGATAGATGGTTAATTGCATGGCGATATTTGTAGATGTTTGGTAGGGATCCTATACTAGGCCACTAGCATCTTGGCGGCTTATCAAGGAGCCTTGTGTGGTACTCTAGTCTCCATTCCTTAGAATCATCGCACCTGTGGAGGTAACACCGCTGGCACATCTTCATTAGGTCGATCCCTGTCCATTCACCAATCTTTCCATTCTTAGGAGTAGCTAGTAGCTTAGAATTTGAAGTGAGAAGTTTGAAGTTAGTAAGTTGAAGTTTGAGAGTTGGACAAGAAAAACTGAAAGTGATATAAATTGAAGATCATCCGAAGATTTGTAAAACATAGAAGTCCTATCGTTCATCATAGTCAAAGTTGAAATATTTCCAAACAAAGCATACATAAGTCCGCCAAGTGATTATCAGCAAATCACATCATTTTAACTGAGTTAGTATCCATAGGTGTAAGGAACCTTGGAGTATCCTCGTATACTTTTCAAGAGAGGGTTGAGTGTTTGGTATGCTGTATCAAGTATTCAATTGCTATATTTTATGTAGTGGTACAAAACTCACATCAACAGGTTGCAAGAGGTTTTCAGTGTTTGTCAACACATGCAGGCAGCTGGGCAGCACTGAAGTGGGGGAATTAAAATCATTTGTTGGAGAGAGCATCCAGACAGGATGCTATGAAAGATATACCAACTACAAGTGCGAAGAGGAGAGTACAATAGACAAAAGACAAGATTTGAAAGCATGGGAATTTCTTTGAAAGTATACGAGCTTCATACTTATTCAACCAAAGGATATTTAGAGCAGATATTTAATGTTTTTCAAAGCTGCCCTAATTTATTTCTCTTTGTGAGTATTATGTAAAAAATTGCCCTTGAATATAAGGATTCAGCAGTAGCGTTTGTGAAAGCACCTTAATTTAAAATTCCCGAAACTAAGCAAATATGTTTTCCTTGTGTGGAAAATGGCATTATGGTTGGTTTTCTCGGCTTTGTTGACTATTTTAAGCTATAGGATTGAATATTTGTTTAAGATTGTAAAGAGTGGTTGCCCATTCATTTGGGCACCCTCATTTTGTTTGCATCGACTCTTTTTCATATAGTTGAATTGCATGTCATGTTTCTCTAACTATTTGTTTGAATTCTACTTTCAAGTTAGCTAATGCTTGGATCATTCTGCTCTAGGTTAAATCGAAGTGAGCAGGCTTGAAGTCTGTTTAGCTCTATCTATAGTTTAGGATTGAATATTTGTTTAAGATTGCAAAGAGTGGTTGCCCATTCATTTGGGCACCCTCATTTTGTCTGCATCGACTCTTTTTCATATAGTTGAATTGAATGTCATGTTTCTCTAACTATTTGTTTGAATTCTACTTTCAAGTTAGCTAATGCTTGGATCATTCTGCTCTAGGTTAAATCGAAGTGAGCAGGCTTGAAGTCTGTTTAGCTCTATCTATAGTTTAGATTTCAATTCACATGTAAGACATCCATTTACAGAGTATGTTGACAGTTCATTCTTTTGCGTAGCTTGAACTTTAACAGTAAGCATGATGTTTACACCAGTTTATTTTCTCAAAGCCGGTATTAACTTTTAAATCTAATTAATCATGGGTTTCTAAGTTAATGTTGGATTCTTCTTCTCACATATGTATCTGTTACCTATGCTTGTAGCTAATAGTATAATTTTTGATCCGCGATATTCTTGTTTTTGCAAATTTATTGCAACAATACCTTAGTTAACTTGGCATAGTTCTATCTTTTACTCTCTAGATGATTAATATTGCTTGCATGAAACTACTTTTGAAGATGCATCAGTTTGATATAATAACTTTATTTTTCTCATTAATAAGACTAGGTTAGATTATACTCCAACCTTATAATTTAGAAATGATTTATTATTGCCACCATTGTCTGCACTTTTCATAGGGCTTGCTGCATTTGATATGCCAGTAATTTACATTCTTTTTATCCTTAGAGGCTCTACTGTAATCCCTACATGCAAACAGATTAACTCCATTCTTGAAGCGTTTCATGCTTCATATATTTCATATGGTAGAACTGTGACACTATTATTTAGACTAGAAGGGTATGGTCAGTAAGTGTGGAGTTATATTCTCTTCTCATTTTTAAACATTTCTATTCAAACATGATTTAGATTGGGTCAACCAGCCTATCCCAAGGTGTTGATTAACACCCATTTGTTCTGCCAGTATTTTAATTAAATAAATAAATCGATTCTAAAATAAATAATTAATATAAGCTATCAATAAATGCTTAAATAAATTTCTCCTAGGCTGACCTGTGTAACGTGTGCTTGGCCAGTGCTAACCATGAAGGCTTTGTAAAGAAATCGTAAGTCTGCTAGATGTATTTCATGGTACTTTAAAACCCTTCCAACACCAAATTTTGTCTTGTTAGAAACCAAAAATTCATTTCAGATCAAGGTTAGAACAAGGTATTTGGCCATAAAGGAAAGGCTATAATAGTTTCTGGCCAAACAACAGTGCGCAGTGAGGTTTTTTGTATTGTGCTACGACAAGTTGCTTGCTTGCTCTAAAAGCCATAGAGATTCTAAGTAAGCCAATCCGGGGACACCACATGACAATTGAAAAAATCAATCATGAAAATCAATGTAGAGGACAGTCAACTCCTTTGATATATATGATATGGTATATATAGCCTTCTCACAGTTGATGGAGTGGGATGGGTTTATCCATGTTAGATTTGGTACATCGCGAGTGAGCACATCTTTAGAACGTCGGTTTACATGAAATACTTGAGGATTATTCATAGATTTTTTCTAGAATGGGTGGAATGATGATGACAATTGGGATTGGGATTGAGATTAGAATCTCTATGAAGGTAAAATAACAGTGCCAAGAGTTTTGTGATATCAAATGTGGAAGGTGAGAAGTGAAGGAAGACAAACTTAAAGGCTATCATAATCCAGTCATGCTGTTATTTAAGGAATAGGAGCCATCAAAGATCAGAACTTTATGAAGAGTAGTTAAGGATAGTCCTAATGACAGTTCTAGTTCTTGGAGCCTGTTGACTGTAATGAGTGAAGGACAGTTAATGGTATCAAGGATTATAGTGACTGTAGTGTTTAAGAGACAAAGCATATTGTACAGTAAGAGGGCAGATTTCTTGTGAGAAGAAGCATGGACATTATAAAGCACCAAATATTTTTAGCTAAGTCTAAAGCTTGGCATAGTTTGGAACTGGTATGATAGTGGACATGAAATTTAGTCAAGACTAGAGAATCTTTATGATGGTCTATGCAAAAAGAGTAACTACTGACACTGATAACCAAGAAGACAGTTATTAGTACAATACAGTGTTAGCTAGGTGTACACACAAAAGTAGTGCACTTCTATGGATCCTTAAAATCAAGAACATTCAAGATTGAGGCCTCAAAAATCGATCCATAGCTCTTTATGTATGGAGTTGCAAAATGTAGAGTTGCTCTCAGATAGAGTTATGAAGCTAATGACCTTGCTAGTCAACCACACAATGAGAGATTCAAGGTTGAAGACAAGGGCAAGAGTGCCAATATCTCCAATGAATCCAAATGAAAATGCAATGCAAGCTAGATTAAAGATGAAGATGCAAGCTAAGCTAAATGATAAAAATGCAATGCTTGAAAGGAAATCTAATCTATGAAAGGAAAGTACAAGTTTTACAATCCCTCCTATTAAACTATGTGAAGCTAATCTATTGCATAAAGGAAACTAAGCTAATATGTCATGATTATGTAACTAAGAAAACAAATATGCAACTAGAATGTAATGCCACAACAATGTCTTCAAAGAGCTCCAAATGACCTAGAAAAACTTGCAGCATAACAATAGCATAAAGATGATGGATATGCAAATGAAGGAGAGAGCTCTCCTTTTATAAGAAATGAAAATCAATGGATGATCAAGATTAAGAGGAAAAAGACTTAATCAACGATGGAGAAAAATGGAAGCTTGATGCTTGTGCACAAATATCCTCCAATGAGAAAATAAGAGTTGACTTTTGTGTCCATATGAGACAAAAAGTGTTTTTCTCTTTTTATAAAATAAGAATAAATGTTTTATTTGTGCAACTTAGGATAAGAGGAAAAGGTGGGGCTTTTTATTTAATAAAAGAGGAGGAAATATTCATTTTAATTAAATAAAGACTTAGGATAAAATGGTTAGCCCATAGGATAAAAATTCAATACATGATCGAAATTAAGACTTGATCAAGAAATTGATAATGTTGAAAATATTGATTAT
The DNA here is from genome assembly GCA_027943335.1 of Chamaecyparis obtusa. Taxonomy (NCBI): domain Eukaryota; kingdom Viridiplantae; phylum Streptophyta; class Pinopsida; order Cupressales; family Cupressaceae; genus Chamaecyparis; species Chamaecyparis obtusa. Next base: position 276,674 of record BSBK01008011.1, on the reverse strand, counting down.
TGATAAAACTGATTCAGGATAAATAAATCGAATAAATGGAGCCCAAAGTCTAGGTGACCATTTTTGGGTGCATACATTTGCCCCTCTTTGACTAATGTGTGATCGATCTAGGAACACATGTAGTCAAAGAATAAAGTTGCAATGTGAGATCGATCTGGGATCACAAAACAACTCAGATGTGAGGTCGATTCGGGATCACATTTGGACAAACATAGACAAAGGATTCTGGACATGAGGTCGATTCAGGATCATATCCAAAGTAAGAGATAAGAATCTCAAATTTGAGCAAAAGCTCACAAAAGATGTCTGAATCAGGAAAATCAAGGAATCAGGGATGAGAACCATTCGAACTCATGTGAGTCTATTTCTGAATCATTATTTGGGCTTTGTGATGTAGAAGCCTCAAGATTGGGAAGAGTTTCCCCTTCTCTAACACTAGCATTGTTACTATCTGTCGCGGCTAGGATAGCAACACTTTCCATTGTCAATCTAGCATTCATATAGTCACTATCTGTCGTAGCTAGGATAGTAGGACTGTCAATTATCAAATCTTTTGAATCTCCCCAAAGGAGATTTGTTGAAGGCACCCAATCATTAGACATGTCTTGTTGATTAGAAAGATTAGGTGTGTAGTCTGAGTCATTGTCACTATCTGTCGCAGCTGAGATAGGGACATTTTTTTGTTTCTTATTTTCAAAACCTAAACCCTTTGTTGATTTATCCCTTCGTGCAAAAAGTGCATGATCCAAAGGTTCAGCCCTGGCATCCAATCTGTGACTAAGGGGACCATGTCCTGGATAACCCATATTCTTGACCAATGTATATCCTCTCCCATAAGCTCTAGGGGAAGGTGCAAAATTATCATTATGCAGGTATTTTTCTTCTCGGTAAATCCAATCCCTAATGGAAACCTCTTCTTTTTTCTCTTGAATCGGAACTAAGGATTCCACAAACTTGTCGAATAATGTCATGGCTGAAGACGAGGCTTTCATATCTTGAGAAGGTTAGCCATAAGACCTAGGGGAATTTGGCAATTTTGTGAATGAATCAATTTTGTAATCCCCCATGCCAAGATCCATGGCTTTGAATTTGTCTTTGCATTGTTCAAATGTGGTATCAAAAATGTCGGCCTCCCTATTCAAAGGAATGTGATATCCTGCTGAAATTGTGTTGACTGACAATGTGCTATCCCTAGGTATGCAAACTTCTACTCCATCGTAAGGGAACTTCACACACTGATGATAAGTAGATGGGACTGCTTGCATCTCATGTATCCAAGGTCTACCCAACAAAATATTATAAGCTAAAGGACCAGCATCAACAATCTGAAACAAAATATCTTTCTCTACAGGACCAATTCAGATAGGAAGAACAACCAATCCTTTAGAACTTTGTTCTACTTCATCATAAGCCTTGATAGTTATCTTCTTCCTTGTATCAATGACTTCTTCTGAATAACCCAAGGACTTCAATAAGCTCAAAGAAAAAATATTAAGCCCAACACCCCCATCTATCAATACGCGCCTAACATGGGTCTTGTGGATCATAACCTCTATATGAAGGGCCAAATTGTGTGGGTGGCTTAATGACTTGTCATCTTCTTCTGAGAATGTAAGGTAGTGAGGGCTAGCCAAGTGGTTGAACATATTCTGGAATTGATCTACATCTATATCATTAGGGACATTAGCTGCTCGCAAGGCATCCTCAAGGACACGCTTATGCTTAGGGGACAATTCCAAAAGCTCAAAGATTGATATCTGCGTTGGTGTACGTTGTAATTGGTCAACAAGATTATAATTCAACTCAGGACCAACAACAAATTTAGGAAGAACACCTTTTGACACTGGCTGCTTAGATTTTCTAGAGCTAGGACCTCTAATAACAATGGGAGCTTGAGACTGGCTTCTAGTGATAGCATTGAGGGGTTGAGACATCCTTTGTGAGTGAGGACCTCTTAGGACCACAACGGGTCCTTCATCAATCATAGGATTTGAATCCACATCATATCCATAAGGGTCTTTCCCTCTCATCATGTTGACATTGTCATCAACAACTTCAAGCATATTAATAACATTTTCAGCATTTGTGTAGGTGTAGTTGATAGCATCCTTGCCATTCTTGTTGTTAGAATTCTCTCATTTCTCATATTTGGGCAAGGGTTCTTTAAAAGCTTTGTGATCCGCATTAGTGGTTAAACCATCAACTTGTAATCATCCACTCTCAATAAGATCTTGGACAAGATGCTTAAGTTTAAAACAATTTTCTATATCATGGCCAATTCCATTGTGAAAGACACAAAAAACCTTCTCATCCCACCAATGAGGCTTAGGATCTGGTATGCGGTGCTTTGTAGGATCTTGTGGGTGCGCCAAATTATGAGCAATTAACATCTTGAAAATGTTTGCATAGGAGTCCCCAAGTTTGGTAAATTGTCTCTTTTCTATTTTAGGTCTCCCTTGATACTTGGGTTTATTCTCTTGTTGTGCTGAAGATGTTTGCAGCTTCATGGCTTGGACTGCATTAGAGAGATTAAGAAATCCTTCATTCTTAGGTTGTGATGAGTCAACAACTCTGTCATTGACCACTTGTTTATTCTTATTCCAATAGGAGGTCTTTTTGTCCTTGTTACCATTATTATTATGATTTTGGCCATTGTTGTTGTTAGTTGTTTTGGCCAAAATTCCTTGTTCTTTCAGGACATCCTCTATGCGACATGCCACTTCTACCATGGTACCAAAAGAATTAAATGGGATCTTCCTTACTTCATACCTTAATTCCGGTACCAAGTTGCTCACAATGATGTCTATTCTTTCCTCCTCAGGAATTGTCTTTGGATATTTCGAGCACAAATGTCTCCATCTTTGTAGAAAGGTAACAAAAGATTCCCCTTGATTCTTCTTGAGTTTGCACAAATCAAGCATGGTGACCGACCTTGATAAGTTGTAAGCAAAATGTTGAACAAATCTTTCCACAAGCTCTCTAAATGTCTTAATTGGAGGAGTAAGGATAGTAAACCACTCCATGGCTTGACCCTTGAGACTCCTTGGGAATAATCTCATCAAATAGGAGTCTTCGTGGTGAAAAGAAAAGCTCATTATATAGAATTGTCTAACATGGTCATGAGGATCACCAACGCCATCATATTTGTCGTAGGTTGGAAACTCAACCAACACCACACTCTTGTCAATTGGGTTGGGACATATGGAATCCAAATTAAATGTGCTCTTAGGAGCCCTCATCCTTTCTATATCCTTTTGAAGTTGTTTGATCACCTCATTAGTTGATGGATCTTGCTTCTTTAGCTTTCGGTCCACATCAAAATTGTATGGGACCTTAGCACCTTTGTTGATGAGACTTTCTAGGAACTGATCCTTATTTTGTTCCACATACCTTTCTACATACGCTTGAAAGGATGGTTCTTGTTGCATAGTCATAAAATCTATATGATTGAAGTTGGCATAACTTCCTCCATGTTGTGAGTCATGATGTGCTCGTTGAGAGGGTTGCTTTGAAAGTCTAGGAGATGACTGTCTCCTATGGTGATCATATTTTGAAGTCCTTCTACCTCTAGGACTTGGGGATCTTGAGGGCGTCCTTGACCTTCTTCTAGGACTTGCTGAAGGGGTAGATGGGGGTGAGTTGGTCCCACTATTGGTACCCCTCCCATTAAATTGATTTTGGAGTTGTTGTGCATAGAGCCTATCTTCTTCTTCTTGGGTGACTCTTTTTTTTATGTCCAATAATGCACATTCCTCTTCTTCTAGTTGTCTAAATTTTTCCTTTTTGGTGGCTTGTTCATCTAGATAGGCTTGCTTCTCCCTTTCAATGCTTTTCAACCTCGTATTTGCATATCGAGAGGTATCTTTAAGTGGAGAAGATTGTCTTGAATGCCTTATTGCATTGGCTACATTGATGTGATGGTCACTAGATTCGTTGTTCTGGTCCTTGTGTTGTGACCCTGAATCTGAGTGAGTTTTCCTATAATGTTTTTTAGCTCATTAGTGAGCATCAAAATACCTTATGTTGTTGGGGGGTGACCCAGGTGGACTAGCATGAGAAGAACAACCATACACTCTAGTACTCCTATGCCATTGGAAGATATCCTCAAGAGTTTGATTCATGGCTTCTCTTTGTTGTTGAGTGAAAGTGTAACTCATGTCCATACTTGACGAAAGTGGTGCTAAAGAGGTGCTCACTTTACATGGATTACCTTTTGGATTAAAACAAACCTCAGATTCACTTTTAGGAGATTGATCGAAAAGTAGTTCTTTTCCCTTGTGTTGTTGATGAGTCTTAACTGGTGGTAACTGGCTAAAGACAACAGGGGGTCGCTTCCCTTGATTGACTTGGTACCTTGTTGTAACTGACATGAAAGAAAGAGATTCTTAACGATAAGATGACCTCCCAAAATGTCAACACCAGACTAGGATAATCAAAGTTCTCTATTGTCCAAAATGGAATGAAAAGATAGAAAAAGGGGCTTTACCAACACTGTCAAAGAGGTGCCTCAAATCAAAGGGTGACTACCCTTGCACTTTTGAATCAAGGGGTTGGACTAGGCTGAAATATAACTGAAATTGATTAAATGAAAGTGTTTGGACAATAAAAGCACTAAAATTTTCCAAGAATGTAGCTAACAATTCTAGAGATAAGCTTTCTCACCAAGAATAACCTTCTAACCTTCTAAATTTCCAAAGTGGCCTTGTAAACCAATTGATGCTATTCCTAGAGGGAAAAAACTAGAGATTTAGAGCCAAAATAGGTCTCCAACAATAGAGCAAGAAACCTACTCCAAGACTTAATTTGACTAGCAGCAACTGAAACTAACTTAAACTAAAAACTCAGCGGCAACTGCCCAGGTGACACTTTCCGGGCAAGAAAGGTGACAGTTTATATTTAGGTGACAATTCGCCTTAATCCAGGTGATAGTTTCCAGGCTATCAGCGCGCCTCTTTTTGTCAAACAGGGTGACAAACTTGCAGGGGTGAACTGGCACGCGACAATTCTCAAAACAGGATGCGCCAATTGTTCAGTGTTGTATGACTCTATGACCAGTGAGTGTCAAAATCTCAGTTTTAAGGCTTGTTCATTCAAAAATTTCAGTCTAAGGGCTAAATTTTTGAATGTAATCACAATGACAACAGCAAATTGACAGGTTTGCAAACAGTATGGGATCAAACGTGTCTTCAAGCACTTGAAACAAGGGCAAAAGTGACCTTGCCAAGACAAACACTTGTGATATCAAAATTGAAAAAGTACCCTATGAATGCTACCGATTGTTTGCATGTTGAGAACATTTACACTGGTATCACACAATCGAAGACACTTCAAGCAATATCTACCTACAAGACAAAGCTCAATACTTACCAACTTAGCCCACAACTTGATGTCCCCTTGCCTCACACCAAGTGGTTTCCCACAAGAGATATTAGCTTTGTCATGGAAGTGTTAAACAACACAACCAAAGGGACACATATGGTGAGTATCTTGGGGTGATCCAGGTTAGTCCACTTGGATCAATCCTTGCACTAAGAAGATAAGCAGCTAGATAAAGGTGGCTTCTAACCTATGGTTCTTAATAAGGGCTTCTGTTCATAACACCCCTCTTGCTCCTCATAAAGGACTAGGACCTCGCGGCCTCAAGAGTACCTTAAGCATTCTTGCTCAATGCTTTTACCATGGTCACAATCTCATGAGCTACTCACATCAAGCGAAGACAAGTGTTATGTCTACCAAAGTTTTGTGTCCTCGATAGCCTTGAGATTATAGTGAGTTAGAATAGCCGGCAAAAGGCTTGTCCCCACTTGGGTCGTTCCTCTTGATTGCTCAAGAGCAGGTCCGCTAAAGGATTCCTATACTAAACAAAGAGTGGATGATTTTTGAGGTTCAAGGTTTTTGGTTCACCACAAGGGTGAAGAGCATAATCCCCTATCTCAAAAACTTCTCCCAAACACACCAAGAAAACTCAATTACCCCCTTGCTTTCAAAATCTCAAGATGGGTTAAGATTTCTGTTTCACCACAAGGGTGAAGAGCATACTCTCCTACCACCTCAAAATTCCTACAACAAGGTATTAAGTGCTTATGAAATGAAACAAGTAGTATATGCCGCACTCGATAAAGAAAGCAATTAAACAAGCACTTGGTTTGGTTTTCATGCTTAGGGTAGCCCTGCAAAAACCATTAGTAGCCCTCTTTGACATGCATTTTTTTGGAAAATTTTCAAGCAATGAGAGCACCTGCAAGCACAACTTGTTAGCTCCACAATGGTTAGAACAATCTTAAAATCCAATTAGCTCCAAGCAATCCACTATCAACAAGTATTTAAAGCACTAAAGGTGGAACACTTAACTCTTCAAGTAAATGTGAAGTGAGTCCAAAAGTGGGACACTTAACCCTTCAAGTGAATGCGAAGCGAGTCCAAAAGTGGAACATTTAACCCTTTTAAGATAATGTGAAGCAAGTCCAAAAGTGGAACATTTAACCCTTCAAGAGAATGTGAAGCGAGTCCAAAAGTGGAACATTTAACCCTTCAAGAGAATGTGAAGCGAGTCCAAAAGTGGAACATTTAACCCTTCAAGAGAATGTGAAGTGAGTCCAAAAAGTGGAACACTTAACCCTTCACACAAACTCAAAGTGAGTTCAAAAGTGGAACATTTAACTCTTCACACCAACTCAAAGTGAGTCCAAAAGTGGAACATTTAACTCTTCACACCAACTCAAAGTGAGTCCAAAAGTGGAACATTTAACTCCTCACATCAACTCAAAGTGAGCTCAAAAGTGGAACATTTAACTCTTCACACCAACTCAAAGTGAGTCCACACTTAAGAAAACTAATGAGATCAAGAAAGTATAAAAAGGGCAAAACTTTGTGGAACACTTAACGCTCTTTTCAAGTAGACCCCTCCCCCATGTATGAATGTTGACCTTGCACCCAAAAGGAAAATAAGGAGGGGCGATTAGAAATAAGCGAGTCCAACACCTAATTTAGCTAACAAGCTCAATCAAAAGTAATCTAATGTTGCTTATCAATACTACTCACAAATGAAAAAGGGTTGAACAATGGAATATTTAACTTTCCAAGTAAACATAGAGTGAGTCCACAAAGTGGTGCATTTAACTCCCTATGTAAAAAAAGAATGAATCCATACCCTCAATCACTCAAATGAGATGTTTGATATTGGAAACCAAAGAGCATTTACAAACTATCAAAAGCAAATCTATGTCTTTTTATTAACCCAAAAGAGATGTGTCTATGAAAGCAAATAAACCAACTGAAATCTAAAAATGCAATCTATTTAGCCACAGCAAATCAAACTAACAAATAAATTAATCTAAACTCGGCTAAAAGGGCTAAAAAAACTCACTATCGGGTATAGGCGATAGTATAGTCACCAGAACTATCATGCGCCACTTCTTTGTATACTAGGGCGACATAATTTCCCTATGCGATAGTTCACCCTACTGCAGGTGACAAAACTCCTCAAACAGTGCGACCCTTTCTGTCAAACAGGGTGACACTTTTAACTGGTAAAGTGTCGCATCGATATACAAAGAATCATCGCACGACACTGGAAAAATGTTGCGCGACACTTTGAGACAGAAAAACCAGAGACCAAAAAATAAAGACGAAAATTGACGAGAATTTTTGTGGAAATGCAGAAAATAAAGGACAAAGTTAAGCTACTCTGCCCCATGGTGGGTGCAAAAAATGTACACACAAAAGTAGTGCACTTCTATGGATCCTTACAATCAAGAACATTCAAGATTGAGGCCTCAAAAATTGATCCATAGCTCTTTATGTATGGAGTTGCAAGATGTAGAGTTGCTCTCAGCTAGAGCAATGAAGCTAATGACCTTGCTAGTCAACCACACAATGAGAGATTCAAAGTTGAAGAGAAGGGCAAGAGTGCCAATATCTCCAATGAATCCAAATGAAAATGCAATGCAAGCTAGATTAAAGATGAAGACGCAAGCTAAGCTAAATGATAAAAATGCAATGCTTGAAAGGAAATCTAATCTATGAAAGGAAAGTACAAGTTTTATAATCCCTCCTATTAAGCTATGTGAAGCTAATCTATTGCATAAAAGAAACTAAGCTAATATGCCATGATTATGTAACTAAGAAAGAAAATATGCAACTAGAATGTAATGCCACAACAATGTCTTCAAAGAGCTCCAAATGACCTAGAAAAACCTACAGCATAACAATAGCATAAAGATGATGGATATGCAAATGAAGGAGAGAGCTCTCCTTTTATAAGAAATGAAAATCAATGGACGATCAAGATTAAGAGGCAAAAGACTTAATCAACGATGGAGAAAAATGGAAGCTTGATCCTTGTGCACAAATATCCTCCAATGAGAAAATAAGAGTTGACTTTTGTGTCCATATGAGATAAAAAGTGCTTTTATCTTTTTACAAAATAAGAATAAATGTTTTATTTGTGCAACTTAGGATAAGAGGAAAAGGTGGGGCTTTTTATTTAATAAAAGAGGAGGAAATATTCATTTTAATTAAATAAAGACTTAGGATAAAATGGTTAGCCCATAGGATAAAAATTCAATACATGATTGAAATTAAGACTTGATCAAGAAATTGATAATGTTGAAAATATTGATTATTGATAAAACTAATTCATGATAAATAAATCGAATAAATGGGGCCCAAAGTCTAGGTGACCATTTTTGGCTACATACATTAGGAACATGATAACTGTGAAGCAATGACAGTCCTTTTAAGAACACAGTGATAGTCCTCATGTCAAAAGACAACCTTATTTTGAGTGGTTAGGCCTTATTTTGCACATAATAATGTACTATTTGCAAAGTATATTCATTGAAGGATGATGGCAAATTTAGGATAAAAGACAGTCTCTCATGTCGAGATCTTAAAGATAGTCAAAGAGCAGAAGATAGAGGTTTGTTGTGACAAACATTATGTGCACTCTCTTGTTCTTTCACTGCCAAGAAGCAATGTTCCTTTAAAGGTTTAGACAAAGAAGGGCATTCAATCCATTAATGGTGAAGTAAATGCATGGAAACTATACCACTGGGTAGCACAAATGAAAGTCTATGTCTGCTTGTGCAAGGGGGCAGGTCACTCGAAAAGCCTTCTAATTCATTATCCTACCCTGTTGAAGAGATATTGTAATTTTCAAAACCCTTAGGCCTTAGGTAAAAGTCAATATCTTGAGATAAAAAATATTAAGAAGAGTTATGGTAATAGATTATGTAAGAGATAGAAAGGAAAAGTCCACATAGGGAAGATATTTCTAACAATTCTCAAATTCATTCACATGCAAGAAGATCATGCAAAGTATGGAGATCATTTGATAGGAGAGCAAGGGCCATAATAAATTGAATGTATTTATAAGGCAAGTTGGCCTTGTCAATTATCGAGAGGGCATGTCTTTTGAACTGAACACTTATATAAGTAGAGTTCTCAATATTTTAACATCAATGCAATTTGATCAAAGTTAAAATAAATCACAAGCAGAGTGATCAAGTTTAAAATTCGAGAATAAGGCAGATTTGAATCAAAGTCAAGGCAATCTTAATCAAGACAAGGCTGAAGCTGATGAAAATCAGAGATTGTAGTTGGAGATCGAAGCAAGATCAAGACAATCAACAATCAAGTCCAAGTTGCTTAAGGCTGGAAAATCAAAAATTTGGAAGTGAAGGAAACCTTTTAAACTTCCCAATCACAAGCATATAATTGTGAATTCTTGCAAACCTAGAATATTGAAAAACTCAAAATTTATTTAACATTTCGATCAGGGGTGGTTAATAACAGGTGATAAAATCATGAAATCAAATGCCTGGCTAGGTTTCTTGTAAAGGGAATCAAATCTTGCCAACTTAGAAAATCAGAATTCAAATACAAAATTGGTAATTGTCAATATTGACGCTTGAGTGATTTTGAGTGTGAGCAAGTAAAGTTTCTTCATTTAAGTGTAACATTAATATAAAGATGAAAGCATGTAATTAGAAAGGTATGTTTTATCATAAAAAATGTTTAAATTTTGTTCACATTTATCATTTCACAAACTTATCACAACTATTACCTTGTTTTGCAAGGAAATCAAGGAGATGCTTGAGAACAAGAAGCTTGTGCATCATCAAGGATATTTGGATGGGAAAGTTCAAGTGAAAGTAGATTTGGACATGCAAGGGTGGTGTTCGAGGTGGAGCTTCTTCATGTGCAATAACGAGTGTGAATTCAAGGTTAACATGGAAGCATCTTCAAGGCAACTGCAAGTCATTCATTGAGCAAGCAAGGGGGTGAAGTTCAAGAATAAGGCCCAATAGAGAAATCATGACAGTGATAAGGCAACATGAAAGAAGATGGCTTCATTGATACAAAGATCAATGTTGTATATCCAAACTTGTGGGAAACCTCATCTAAGGGTGATGATCGAATTGTAAACATACACATCTCTTGAAATGAGGAAATCAAGATGCAAAGGAAGTTCAAAGAAAAAGTGATGGCGACATGATCAAAGTTTACAAGTTCAAGCCTTCAAGAAGGATCAATCCCAAATAAGGAAAGATGAAGGTTATCAAGTTCAAGTTCAAGTCGTGAAGATAAATCAAAGGGTAAGACATCAAGTTAAGAGTTATTTCAAGTATAGGTAATTTCAAGAGCACTTTAATGAGAAGATTTCAAGACAAGGAGCATGGAATTGGAGTTCAAACAAGATAAGCATGTTGAATTGGCACATCTTTACCTCCACCAATCAAGATGTTACAAGTATACATGTGGATTGCATTTAATGCTTTATCACAATGAATTTTCTTATTGGTTCATGCTCAAATGGATAAGCATTTAAAAGCAACATAATATACTTATTGGCCCATAAACTGGTGCTTTATTGTAATTGGTCAACATTTAATGCTTAATAGTAGTGGTTGTAACAAACCCTAATTAGGGTTATGTAGATTAATCTGGGCCATTGATCTTGACTCAATCTTGGCCATTTGTTGTACTTGAGCTCTCTATATAAGGCTTGCTCAAACCATTTTAAAGGGATACTTGAAGAAATTGTTGCCAAAATTGCTCCTTATTCATTGTTGTTTTTAATGGTGAATTTTTGTGAAGATTTGGAGTGTTGCATGGTCTCCTACATTCCTCACTTAGTTTAAATTTTCTTAAGTTGAGTAGAAGTATTTAATTTAAATAGTTGTTTAGATAATGAAAGATGTTGTCAAAATCATAGTGAAATTAGTGTTCATACCTTTTGGTGCTTATTGTTTGCAAGTAACAGTGTAAGGTTGGTATGAACCCTATTTCAAGCACTTAACTTCAATTGCTTAATGTTAATTGATTTGCATAGTTTATGGTTTTGATGAGCATAAGTAGTTTGAAAATCATACTCTTATCCATTGAAGATATGCACCCTCCTTAGTGAAGTTGATTTGGTGAAGCAAGGACTGGTTTGGTCTCACTACAATTTCAACATTGTCTTGCATTAGTAGGAATAGAATTAGAAATACCTTAGATTTCTAAACCCTCATCTTGTTTGCACTTTATTTCAAGTTGAAGTTAGGAATAGTTGATGCACTCACATTGTCATATCATTTGCAAAGAAAGTTGGTAAGTCTAGAGTGAATAGCATAAGTCCCCTTGGATAACCAATATACATCAAGCGAAATGAGCTCATATCCACCATAAACTCACAGGTTCACATTAGGAACCTTGGAGTTGTCTCTATTATCTTCTCTACAATCTTAGCATACGGGTGTCTTTGTTCAAGAGAGGTAGTGTCCTTTGACACTTTATTTTGTGTTGGTGTGATCATAAAACAACCATCAACACTACCCCTATTGAAGAGATATTGTAACTATCTTTGACAAAAGACCACTATCTTGAGATAAAAAATATGAAGAAAAGGTATTGTAATAAACAATGTAAGATATAGAAAGGAAAAGTCCACATAGGGCAGATAGTAGTAACAACTCTCAAATTCATTCACAGGCAAGAAGACCATGAAGTATAGAGATGATTTGATAGTAGACTAAAGGCCTTAAAGAACAATGAAATGTCTGTCACAATTGTACAAGCCAACAAAGGTCCAAACCTATTGAGAAATAAAAAATGATAGCAGAAGTGAGAAATGACTATGAACAATGCTATAAGAGGAAGGACAGTTTGCAGTGAATAAAAGAGGAGGAAGACAATTGGAAGACATTCTTGGCATGTGATGGTAGTATGCAACAATCCTCTGAAAGATAAATCTCAGTTATCATGGAGGTGTGATAGTCCATGATAAAGAGAACTGGACAAGCAAAAAATAATTTGGGAGACTTAAGGATAAAGCTCATGATTGTTACATGAAGCTAACAAGCATGACAATTATGAATGCAAGAATACAATCATGCATATAGCCTTTAAATGAGTTTATAAAGGAAATCAAGATGGTTTATCAATGATTGAAAATCAAATCCATTATGAGAATAGTACAAAAGAGCAATAACAAAATGGCTGTAAGAATAATATAGTGACAAAACGTGCAAGAATGAATAGGATATTCATGATGAAGAGCACTAGATTGAAAAAAGATAAAGGAACACAATCATGACAAGGATAATTAGTCATATTTGACAATATACTTTTCAGATGTACAATTTATTCTTCCTTCAAAGTGTGACATGTGGATGACATACCTTTTCAATGCTAATCTTTAAGGTTTGAGTGTTCAATAATGAGTAGTTAATTCAGTCATCTAATGTCTTTTCTTTGAGATATAAAGGGAAAATGTACAAGATTTATAACAAGAAGTTGTTGACTGAAACCACAGTGAATACAAAAGGCATGGATAACGATAGAGAAAGTGATTAGGGTATATGAATTTTTCTTAGGATGAAGGCAAGACAATGTAGTGCCAAGGAAGCTTAATATGGTCAGAGTCCACATGTGAATGTCACAATTCCTATGATGACAAGGGAAGATTGAGTATACATATAGACTTATAGAAGATATGGGAGCAAATATTAGGCTATAAGGAGAAGCTCAAAATTATTTAAAGGCAAGCTAAGTTGAACAACATTCAGGTCTACAACAACAATGCCAATAAATATAACAATATCAACAAGTAGACAAAGTAAGGAGAAATGGTGATGGTCAAGATGATTGTCTAGATGGAAAGAAAAGGTTATGAATGTGATTCCTTAAGCGAGAATTTAGTATATAGGCAAAAGAGGCATGAACAATGATTAGGAAGGACAACAAAATGGAAGAGGTCAGAAAGAGGACAGCAAGCAACACAACAGTTGAACATGCAAGAATACATCCAACAAGATTGTCAACAATTCAAGGACACTCTTCTTAGAGAGAGGGTCCACTAGAAGGCACAAAAGCAAAGAAGCAATCAATGGGACAATAATGACAGTTCGATAGGGATTCGATATCTTTCAAAATACACATGAGGATTTCTGATAAAGGAAGATCAAACACGAGTATGCAAAGCAAAAATTTGGGTAGGTTATCAGTAAACAAAGCTTTTTGGGTGGTCAATAAAAGAGATGCATGTATCTTTATGGAGTAGTGGGTTGAAGAGTTGATAGTGATGTTTATGCCCCAAGAGCTTTATCTCAGATGTAATGAATGCATGAAACGATAAGGACAATCCACATGTCTAAAGGAAATGACAATGACAACATGAAAATGCACTAGGTTTATCATAGAGTTAGAGGTTATGGTGACATGGTCCTATGAAAATTTAATTCAATGGATAAGAAGTGGATAACATGTAGTGAAAATGTTGCTAGCTCGTCAAGACATCATGACAATAAAGATGAAAGTCTTTAAGACAACTCAAGATATATTTTTTCCTTATTCATTAAATTATTATTAGTACTTATTAATATTATTACTTTATTAAGTCTTAAACAACTGGTTTCATATTTCTTTTATCTAATAATTTTCTTTTATACATTATCTTTTCTACAGTGACTGTTTCAATTGAAATCACAAATATGTTCTTCAGTGGCACTTTGCACATTGATTTGCTAACGAGCTATAGGCAAAAGCATTTTCTTGCTTAATTTTTTGTGCTATACAGGTTCTGGAAAACTTTTGATGGTATATGCATTTTTTTATTTTTTTTGTTGTTGGTTGCACATGCACTGTGAGATTTGTTGCAAAATTCCCATGGATTACTCGCATGTTGTTTTCTGTTGTCTTCTGATGTTTTCTTCATTTGATTTTGTAATTTTTCACAGCAGTAGCTTGTAACCCCTAGTGCACACAATGTCAAGCATGTTGGATTTCATAATTTTACCACATGAGCTCATAATTTCATAAGATGGATACTAGGCACAGAAATAGCAGTTAAAAACAAAGCAACTGAAATATATTTGAATGTATTATTTGGACAATAGAAAACATAGCAAAGTATAACAGGGAAAAAATATAGAACATAGCAGTTAAAGAACACTGAGAAATTATGCTTATACAGACCTCTAGAGAGTTCTTGAGAAGCTACAATGAACTAAATCAGAGAATTCTAGAAATTCTAATAAATGCTTACCTACTGAGCACTGTAGATAAACATTATTCTAACCGTTTTTATATTTCCCTACCATAAAGGTTAAAGACATGTTATATTAATCCACATTACTACTCTGTAAAAGAATCAATATTACATAGAATAAATCTCTTTCTAATTCTTCTCCTTTGTCAAATGCAAAGTGAAGTGCAGACATAAAAATTTGTGAAAGAAAGTTGGTTAAGTTGATATTAAAATTTGTGAAAGAAGGTTGGCTAAGTTGATATTAAAATTATTGTTGGAACTTGTTACTTGGCTAAGTTGATATAAAAATTATTGTTGATATTAGTCAAGCCCCTTGATCAATTCAAGTGGTGATAGTAAATTGTCTAGGTTTTATTTCTTATGACTAAAAATGGTAATGTAATGATGTTAGATCTCTAGAAGGCACTAAAACATTATCCTTTTCTACAATATCCTAGAATATTTTGTATTTAAGATGAAGGAAATGACTAATTATCTTTGAACCATTATACATCCATGATTAATCTTAAATTTGATAAAAGAGGATCAAGATTGTACATATCATACTTTAATTACTACATGCAAGATACCACTTCTTAACAAAAATGTATCAATTAAACACTAAACTATTATGATAGATACTAAATTAGAATAAATTCATGAATGCACTTCTCTCTTCATCCTATTGTTTAGCCTTGAGGTGAAAGCCAATTACAATTGTTAGGATCATAGTAGGGGAAGCATATAGTAGCCATTATAGCTAACTTTCAGAACCTCACACCAAAATCCACCAGGGTTAAGAGAATAGTAGGGGGAAGCATATAGTAGCCATTATAACTAACTTTCATAACCTCATTCTACAGGGATCCCAACCTCATCTCTTTTGTGTTAGTTTTTACTATAGTTTTATGTTCATTTTTATTATTGCTTATCTTTAATATTTCTATGATCTATTTTTCATTTTCACTTGAATAACACAAATTTTAAATATTTATATTTTTTATATAAAAAATTTCAAATATAAATTTGTAATTCAAGAGATTAAAAATATTACATCTATTTATTAGTACTTGCGGGTAGGCTAAGCAAGTACTATTGCATCCATTTGTGGATTGTTAGCCTTAACTAGTGATTAAATGATTTAAATTTTGTATGTTTCTATAGTTGACATGCACATTTTTTAAGTTAATAAGTTGTGAAAAATATTTATTGGTGATATGATTGGTTAAAATAAATTGAGTCTTATCAGAAATATTTATTAAATAATAGTATAATTATAGTTATGTATAGTGTAATTCTACTTTTGTGTGTATATTGTAATTGGAATGTTTGTTAATGAGTATTTTAATTGATATTTTAGGTATATTAAGGTAGAAATTTTTGGACTATTTAGATTTAGAGAGAAGACAACCTATAAGTGTATTATAATTATTAATAAAAATAATTATATAAATATAACTATTATAAAATATTAATATTGCTATTATCAATCTACATCATATTTATTATTATATAATTAAATATTCAATATATAACAAATATGTTATCATTATTAAATTTTATATTTTTAAATATATATTATAAAATAATATTTTACTTAAAAAAATAATTGTTGCACTATTCTAACAATCACCATTATTACTCAACTTTTAAATGAAAAAATACTTATTATTACAAATAATTATAACAATTCAATAATTATCTATAATTATAAAATATATATAATTAAAAAACTAAAGGCAAATACTAGCCACTACGTGGCACTTGTTTAAGTATCAATCTCTTTATGATATTAATTTCAGAGTATCTTTAAACTTACCATACATGATCAAGTATTATCAAATAATTTTCAATTGATAAAAATAAAAAATTATTAACAAATATTTTATATTCTCAAATTTGATATTTTAAACTTACCATCTATTAGATATTCATCATATTTTTATGTGAATGTTTCATATTGAAGATATATTAATGATTCTATGCAAATAATTACTTTATTTGTGAAATTTATTAACACTTATGATTTACAATATATTGAACATTATTACCATTAATCTCTTTCATTTACATATTTTGATAATCTTCATACTATTTACTTTCAAAATAAATAAATTAAAATAGTACTAGTTAATAGATTTTTAATTGTCATTTTAATTTATAGAAATATGAATGAGGAAAATTTTGTTAACATGTTTTTTTGTCATGTTTATGAATATGTATGCCAGTAAACCCTAACCCTAAATAAACAAACCCTCGATCAAATGCTTAACGCATCTTGCAATTTACAGTGAAACACATCTCATTTTACTCTGTTCACATCTTCCATTGAATAAAATGTCGTTCGTTTTGTTTTGGAGATGCATAGTTTTCTCAAACAGATGTTCGTCATGTCTCCCTCTAACAATCAAATTGCATTCTCCATCATTCTCATTCCCACCACTTCCTCTGTCATTATCATCTTGTTTCACACCCCCACCCAATATCATTTCAGATCTCTTAAGAAAAGAATGTGGGTTTTCTTCCTCTCAAGTGACAACTATCTTGAGAGCAAGGACAGAGCTGTTGAGGACCAAATCTGACCGCACTGCTAGAGAAGTTATTCATCTCCTCTAAGATTCTGGATTCAATGAAAATAAGCTTAAGCGTGTCATTCTTAGAAGCCCAACTATTCTTTTATTGAAAGTGGATAGTCAGTTGAAGCCCAAGATGGAATTTCTGGAAAAAATGGGCTTGCCTACCCAAGACATAGCACATATTGTATCTTGCAGGCCCAGATTGCTGGGTTTGAGCTTAGAAAATTGTCTCACTCCTAGAATCCTCCATCTTGAAACCCTATTTGGCTCAAGGGTCCATCTGTGCAAGGCTTTGAGAATAGCGCCTGAGCTTTTGACAAGTGATTTTGAGAAGCAGGTGATACCTAGAGTGGAGTACGTGAAAAATAAACTAGGCATTCTAGAAGGTTCTGCCACATTTGCCCGAGCCCTGAGCGTGGTTCTACGCTTGAGTTTGGAGAACCCAGAAAAGAAAATTATACATATGGCGAGTCTTGGTCTAGGAGAGGAAGAAATCAGTCAAATTCTTAAGAAACATCCTGAAATACTTTATCAGTCAACCAAGAAAATAACAGGAAACTTTAATTTCTTGATACGCATTGCAAGTCTTGAGCCCAAGATTATTGTTTCATATCCTTCATTTTTTAATTATAGCATAGAGAAAAGGCTCAAACCTCAGCTATGAAATCTTTAAATCTCTGAGGGAAAATCCCTACATCAAAGGTCTACCTAGTCTGGTTAGATTTTTTAAATTAACTAATCAAGAATTCCTTAAATATTCGAGCCATTACAGTGCAGTGACGGAAGTTTCAAGACAAGATTAACATAGTTTTTTCTTTCTTCAAGGGTTGGATCGGTGTTCAAAGAGTTCTAGAACTCATAAAGAACAAAGGTAATCTCAATGATCTCTACGATCTTACTTCTCATCTATGCACTAGCTTTAGCCTTGAGGTTGCAATGCTATTTAGACACTTTAGATATATTCAGAACCCTAATTTCTCTAAGTTTTATTTGTAGGATGTCAAAGTAATATCATGCATGACTTTTCTTATACAGGCCTTCAATGTGATTAAGAAAGAGGAGCGATTATACTGCACTTAAAAGGATGTATAAATTAGTTCAGATAATGAAAATTCAGCCATCAAGGGTTTTGAGGTTCTAGGGTAGCTGGGCAGAGGTTTTCAATTTTTGTCAACACATGCAGGTAGGACATTGTGAAAGATATACCAACTCATTTCAAAGAGGAGCATACAAAAGACAAAAGACGGGCTTTGAAAACATGGGAATTGCGTTGAAAACAGAGGAGCTCGATATCCTCCTTTCTGCATTTATTTTATCAGAACATAAAAGTTTATTTGACTTTCATATTTATTCAGCCAAAGGATCTTTAGAGCGGATATTTAATGTTATTCAAAGCTGCCCAAATTCATCTCTCTTTGTGAGTATTTTGTTTAAAACTGCCCTTGAGTAATAACGATTCAGTAGTAATTTTAGTGAATGTGCATGATCATCAAAGCACATCTGCTTAACTTAATTCTCACAAACTATGCCAATCTGCTTGTCTTGTGTGTAATGACATTATTGTCGGTTTCTTCTTGTCTTTGTTGACTCTTTTAAGCTCTAGCAATAAATATTTTTTAAGACTTCTGTTGATGTTAGTTTTGTACCACTACATAACATATAGCAATTGAAATACTTGATATAGCGTACCAAACACTCAACCCTCTCTTGAAAAGTATACGAGGATACTCCAAGGTTCCTTACACCTATGGATACTAACTCAGTTACATAAATGTGATTTGTTGGTAATCACTTCGGCGGGCTTACGTTGTTCACTTGAGGAATGTCAAACTCTTACTATGATGAAATTTAGCTTTGCAATGTATACTCAATGATTTTCCAATTTATATCACTTCCAACTTTTCTCTTCAAACTCCAACTACTAAACTACTAGTGGCCTAGTATAGAGATCCCTATCAAACATCTACCAATATCACCATACAACTAGCCATCTATCTCTACTCTTACTTTAACACTTTCTTAAAAATGAAATTACTTTAACAACTCAATGAAATGAAATCTATTTCTAACAATTGGAAGTAGAAACCATGCAGTAACACCAAGTGTTCTTAATCACCATGCAAGACACAACAATGATAAGAGAAGCAATTTTGGTATTATATTAGCAACAATTTTTTTCAACCCTTTACAAATGAGAGTACTTGGCCTTATATAGAGGCTCAAAATTACAATGGATGGCCAAGATTAAGTGGCAAAATCAACGATCCAGATTTAATCTCAGAAACCCTAATTAGGGTTACCACCCCATCGACCAATGAAAAGATGCCACCTCATCAATGGACCAATGAAAAAAAAGGAAAAGTGGTAACCAATGAGAAGGCACCAAAAATGGTAGCCAATCAGAAACTGACACCTTCCCTACCCAAGAAGAAAGGAGAAAATGCCACATGGGCTTACATCAAATGGTCTTCTAATATAACTCTACCATTTTCTTTCATTCTTTGAGAATAAGAAATGAACTTAGCCAACATATTATCTACTTCTTCCATAGGAGGGCAAGGTGAATGTCTCATCTTGAGCTCAGCTGAGATGACCATGTAATTTGCTGCTTGTAGTATCTTCTCATTCTCTTTCTCGTCATCTTTTACAAATTGAACTAAGGCTTTGAGAGAGGCAAGGATGTCCAATCTTTTCTTCAAAGGGACAATCTTTCCCAAATCATCCAACCTCTATCCAAACTATGTCCCATTGAAATCTTCCTTTGTTATTCCTTCAAAATCTAGTGCAACTCTGGCATCATTCATTATGCTCGAAATGAAAGCCTCGATGCCCGAACTGTGCTGTGCCATTTTGTCCTGTATTTCTTCTAGTGTTCCCAACCTGACTGTCAAGGTCATGAACCAAGACTCAACTATTCTCTTCTCTCCTTGGTTTATCACCTTGGCCTTCACCAATGATGTTTCTAATATTTTTGTAACTGCCTCCAGCCTGGGAATGGTGTACTCATGAATTGGAAGGAAATCCCTCCACCTTGTCTCAAACATTTTGAATCTATTCCTGATAGTTATGAAAATCTTGAAAGTAGCAATGAAAGGAAGCAAGAAATTTCGTCCTTCCTGGATGGTGTCGTTGACCCATTCTCTGACCTCTAGTTCAATGTTTCTCTCATTAGCTTGGAGGAGAGCTGCCCTTGGCACTTGTTGGATTGGCTGACTCCTTCCATCATAAATACTCTTCCAATATTCATTTTCTCTTTTCAACTTAGCATTTATAGCATTTGCTTTTGCTAACCTTTCAACTACTGAAGTTACACTCTCTTGAAGCTCTTCACATTCTATCTCATCTGTTGCTATTCCCAAGTCATGCTCTTGAAACTCATAGTCCTGAATTGAAATTTCTTCCATTGTCTTGTTGACTTTTGGTATGGTGATTTGAACCTTTCTATAACCATCATCCCTGACTACCCTTTCCATTGTTTTTGCTTGCTTCTGTCTAGCATCACCTTCTCTTTCTGCATCCCTTTGAATTTCTTCAATTGTCTGGATGGGAGGCTCTGGGATAATGGGCTGGAGCATCTTCAACATCCAAGCAGGCCCAGTGAAAACTCCCACTGCTAGATTTGGCTGAACTAGCCCTGCATACTCATCATTGGGTGCTTGATTTTCATCTTGTGCTGCTTCACCCTCAATATCAACTTGTCTATCTTCTCCATTACTTGAGATTGCCATATCTTCATTTACTTGATTCTCTGAAAGAGGAGAGTATCCATCACTGATGTCCTCACTACTTGACTCCGAACTTGAGCTCACTTCAACTGCTACACCTTGTCCACTAGCATCGTGCTCTTGGCTTCTAGCCTCAAATATACTTTCTCTTGATGATACTTTGTTTTGCTTCTTTGTTGGAGGCCTTTGATCTTCCTTATCTTTCTCAACCTCTACATTCCTCTTCCTGCCCTTATTGGCTTGTTGTTACTGCTGTGGTTGCTGTCGGCTACTGTCCTCACCCTGCTGACTAACTTATTTTGTTTGAACCTCAACTAGCTTCATCTTTTCATAAGTAAGGTGTACCCTTGATCTTTGCAACTGCTCATACTTTTTTGTTATACCACCACTCAGTGTGCAGTTCAACCGACTTATTGATTGCCTCTAAGGATGGATCCTGGTGATCATTCCAGTTGACTGGATCTAACTCCGTTCCTTCTATTGTGTTGTAGTCTTCTCTTAGCACATCTTCATCTTCTTCCAACTGGTCTAGGATCATAAGATTTTTCCATTTTATGGCTCTCATCAGGCTTAGTGATAATCTTGAGAAAGCTAGCTTCCTCACATGAAATTCATCTTGTGCATTAGCCCAAAAATCTTCTATTGTAGGAACATGCCTGAATGTTTCTCCTCGAGCCACCTTGATTAGACCATGAGGATCGAATCCTTGCCTTGCTTGATTCACAAAAATTTTCTATCTCCACAAGTCTGAAATATACCCTCCAAATAGATCAAAATCCTCCTTCCAATTGCCTTTCAAAATCTTGCAATGAGGTCTTGAGAAATTAACTCCTCCTTCTCTACCAAATCTAGACTAATCTCATTCAAATCAACAAACTCCCTCTATCAAATTTTGAGATTGAAAAGTTGCTTTCAATTTTCAGATCTGGGCAATATGCTATGAAAGAAAAAGCTTGAAAATTCAATCTTAGATGACCAAAACATAAGAAAAGGGGCCCTCAAGTCATGCTTAAGCAGTCCTTGCCTTCCTTGTCAAACTAGCCTTCAAGGGTCTCAAAATGGCTTAGAAAAACCCAGGTCTGAAGTGGGACAGGCTGCCTCTAGGTCTGATTCCAAAAATCTGCTCCTTCTTGCCTTCCAATCTTGTCACAAAATGCTTAAAACATGCCCAGATCTGCCCTCCATAAAAGTCGCCACTCCTTCCTTTCAAAATCGCTGCCAATAATTGATTAAAATCGCCAAACAATGGGATGATTTTGTTGCCAATATACAGAGCTGAAAGTCAAAATTTGAATGATGCAAAATGAAGTGGGATTTGCTTCCTTTTATACCCAGCATCCAAGACCATAAACAAGGCCGACCCTACATTGGTAGAATAAAAACAACAACAAAAAAAATTAATACATTGCAAGGCCGACTTGGCTAAAAGCATATGCATTTTCGATTTTCAAAAAAAACATTAAATGCTGGTTCGAAATTGAGTAAAGATGGACCAAATTTAAATTATAATCATTAAATTTTATTTCAAATTTGCACACTTTCTAATCCAAACTAAATTTAAAATGCCAAGACTATTATTTGAAAATCGAAAATACACATGCAATCTATATTTTCAAAAATTTTAACCAGCATTTCAAAACCCAATGGAAGTCAAATTTGGTGCCAAGCGATTGCAAATTGGTCTTGGATTGAATTCTATTGGTTTGCAAATGCAAGGATTGGAAATCATGCCAAGAAAAAAATCAAAAATTGCAAACAAAACAAGACCTTCTCAGATTTTTGAACCTCATTAAATATTTGATCATTCAATTAACAATCGAAAATTTTGCCTCCAAAATTCACAATCCAATAAACAATTCAAATTAATATTTTGCCAAAATTTGAATTTGAAAGCAACAATCCCTTTGCAAAATTTTATTGGAATCCAAAGAATTTGTAAAGAAATAAATCAGATTTTGACGATTGATTGCAACAAATCGAAAATCATGAGGAAAATTAATCAACAATAATATGAAATCATGAGTCTCATATGAGTTTCTATTTCAAAATTTTAAATCCTCATGTACAATCAAGTTTCAAAATTTAACTTATCCAACATCAAGATCTTCATTTCAAATCAACATTTTCAAAAACACATCCTCGCAACATCTAGCGACTCCACTGGTGAAATGTTCCTGAACATTTCAAAAACAAAATAACTTAGAATGAAAATTTTAAGATAAGTGACCCAAAAATTTACTTAAGGGCAAGTACTCAACCCGGGAAGGAACTCTCAAGCCAAACCTAAGTACCTTGACATAAGTTACCCATGTGTGTGCAAATGATTCTTTCCCTACTCAACAAGAACTTGATAATCTCTCAGATCCATTGAACTTAGCTATTACAATATCCTTACTCCAAAAGCATCATGGATAGAGCTCCGCTGCCAGTCAAGCGTCCATAGCCCCGACAAAGTTATCGTTGTGGCACCACAATCATGGATCTACCTTTAGTGACTACTTAGTAGCACCGATAGAGATGAGTGCACGCCCTCAGAGCCAATTTTCATCTTTATTCTCAATTTGATATTGTTTCCCATTTTTTCACTCTTCATTTTTCTCTTTTCTTTTCTCATGATAATTCTTTCTTTTCAACCAATCTTTTGTTTGGCTTGCAGGAAATGAAGCCCGTGGAGGGTTTGGAAGACCACAGTGGCGCTGAAGCAGGTGTAAGATTTTCACTAGTCCAACTTCACTTCAAAACATCAAGAACTCGAAGCAATTAAGTGTGAGCATAATGTTGTAACCATGTCGAAGGTAACTCAAGAAACACTATCGAGTCTGACCCAAATTTAGTACAAGTCCTACCATAGATCAACGACTAAGCACATCTTAAAATCTCCAAACCTTGTCAGATGTATTCAAAAAATGAACAAGACGGACTCCTGTTTTGTCATCAAAAGTGTGAGGTCAACACAATTCACCCACGAATGATAACCTGGACCTCCTTTGGCTTGCAAGGCCCCAAAACCAAAACTGCACCCAAAACTAAGGGAAGCTGAAAGATCTCAAGTCAAGTGACTTGGTGCAAACTAACCACTAAGATCCCTCAAAACTCCTAAGCTAAACGACTGAAAAGAAATCTACTCTAACCAACTAAAAGAAAAACTACTCTAACACTTGGGCCAAGTGGTCCGAGACAAACTCTAACTCTACGAACATTAAGCAAACTAGACTACTAACTAAAAGCAAACTAAACTACTATGTACAAAAAGGGCTCCGAACGGAGTCCTAAGCTTGGAAATAATGCTTGAGGAATTGCCCATTGACAGGCAATGGGACATCCTTACCAGTGAGTGTCTTGAGCTTAAATGTATTATCCCCGATGATTTTGGCAATTTGGAAAGGACCCTTCCATAGTTTATCAAATTTATCATGTTGTCCTTTCTTTTCATGGGCTTTATCCCAATATAAGACCAAATCAGAGATCCTGAAGGCCTTGTTTTGTGATCTTCTATCAAACCAACGTTTCACTACCCCTTGATGTTTGGCAAAAATTTTTAGGGCTTCATCTCTCTTCTCGTCTAATTGCATCAACTGAGCCAGCCTGGCTTGTACTCGATCTTCGTTTTCATCATAGTATTCTTGGATAAACTTCAAGGTTGGGATTTTCAGTTGAATAGGGAACACAGGATCCTATCCATAAACTAGATGGTGGGGGAAAATTCCTATGGACTCTTTAACTCTTGTTCTGTCCGCCCACAAAGCATATCTCAGTTGAGTGTGCCAATCCCTTGGGTTCCTATCCAGAAGTTTTCTAATCACAGTCAAAAGGTTTTTGTTTGTAGACTCAGCTAAGCCATTTCCCTGGGGATAATATCCTTATGAAAATTTTAAAACAATCCCATGATCAAAAGCCCAATTATGAAATTTCAAAGAAATGAAAGCAGAACCATTATCACATACAAAAGTAGAAGGACATCCAAACCTTGTAGTGATCCTTTCCTCTAAGAACTTAATGACGATTTCAGCAGTGCAATTTTTAAAATCTTGAGCTTCTGACCACTGAGTACAGTAGTCAATCACGGTTAGAATATACTTGTGTTGTGCTGAGGAGGGTGGGTTGATGGGACCAATGAAATCAAGTCCCCACATTGCAAAAGGTCTCACCTCAGTGACTGGTTGTAAAGGCATGGCAGGGTTCCTCTCCATCTTTGCCGAAGTTTAGAAAATATGACAAGTCTTCACATGTTCATGAGTGTCTTTGAATAGGGTTGGCCAATAATATCCTACTCTAGTATCCAGTGCGTTGTGGCCAAATATGATCCGTGTCCAGTTCCCCACTTATCATGAAAGTGCTCCAAAATATTTCTAGCTTCTTCCTTCCCAACACACCTTAAATATATTCCCTCATGATTTTGTTTATACAGCACTGCTCCTTGTAACATATACCTCTTACTCTTGAACTTCAATGCCCGCTTTGTACTGGATTCAAATGTAATGGACATCGATGATTTGACAAATAATTGATTATGTCTTGGTACCATTCATTGGGACACACATCCGCCAACTCAAATACTTGTTGAACAAGTCCAGGTCCCTCTGACACCATTGTTTGTGCCAACTGTTGACCTCTAACCAACTTCATTGGTTGAATTTCTATATCATATTCTTGGATAGTGGCGACCCACTTTCCTCTTCTTTCTCCAAGTTCACTTTGCATTAATAGGGTCTTCACTGCTATGTCAGGCACTATTGCATGTACTTTACTTCTCAAGATGTAGTGTTTGAATTTCTTCATTGCCTTTACCAAGGCATAAGCCTGTTTCTCCACATTTGGATAGTTCAGTTCAGCTTCTCGGAAAGGTGCACTCATGAATGCAATCGGATGCTCTTCACCTTCTTCATTTTTCTGTGTTAAGATGGCTGCACAGGCATGATCAGAGACAAAAGAATATATGTTGAATGGCCCCTCATAATCGGGACTCACTAAGACTGGTGCATTAACAATAGCTTGTTTTATCTCTTCAAAGGCTTTCTTCGCTGCTGGAGTCCAATCAATCTTTGCATCCTTTTTCAGCATGTCATTCATTGGCTTTACTATCTCTGCAAATGCTGATATGAATTTTCTTACGAAATTGGGAGAGTCAGTTTTGGGAGTTAGCGGATTCTTTTTGGCAAATCTTTATATTGTATTCGGTAGACGATGAATGAGAGAAGGGACGAGAGTAGATTAGAATGGAATATCGATAAATGTAAAGGGAAACAGAATAATGGAAGGATCAAATTTCTGTTTAGATCTTGTTAGTTCTTATCCTTTCTCCTTTACGTTTCTACTATTCTCAAAGTTTTTTATGTTCAATTCTATATTACTTTCAGTTTTGAAAGATCTCTAGTTAATGGGATATAAATCAATTCCTAGGTTCGAGTTTAATGAAGGGATTTTTAAAATTGCATTGAATCGGGTTTGTCCCTGATTAGCAATCGACATTCAAAGTTGGTTGGTTATGTTCGGTTTTCATTAGAGTTTATAGTTTGTTGGAGCGGATGTTATTGACAGAGTTTTAAAACATTTATTAGAAACCAATTTTGCTTCATTGGCATCGATTTGCTTTATGGAAAGAGTTTAATGCTAATTGAAATTGGGTTTATTGATGTGAAGATACTATTATGTTATGTATCGATTTTAGTTCTATTTTTAGAACAGTCCCAAATTGGGAACGTGATGATAGAATAACATGTTAATGTGTTTATGTTCATTCTCAATACATTAAGATTGGGAACAGACTTCAAAAGCTATTGTACCACCAACCCACTATTTTTGAATCTTGCAACTGTTAATAAAGTGGCGGTGAAGCCGTGAGGAATAGAGCACTTTGCGGTAACAGTAAAATTGTTATAGAGCCGAGAAGTAGAAGTGGGTTTCATAGTGGTTCGGGGGGAATCGAAGGAATTTGAAGTTCCTTGAGAAGAGTCGAGGGTGGTCGATCCTTGCCTGGGAGTATGACAGTCACGAAGACCCGCGTGCATTGTGATCACACCAAGAAACAGTGCGAACAAGACTAAGGATCTTGTGTTTTCATGTTCATCGTTTGGAGATGGTGAAAGGTGGCAACAGTCAAGTTGAAATAGAACAGTGAGGAATGATTGGAAGAAGCCGAAGATCCCTATGCTTGTATTTGGTGTTGTTGAGATATTAGAAAGGGGCGACGGCCACTAAATGTTGAAGTTGGATTTGTCTGCATAGTGGAGCCGAGATATTGGTTGTGGTTGCTGCCGGCTACTGCCCTCACCCTGCTGACTAACTGATTCCGTTTGAACCTCAACTGGCTTCATCTTTTCATAAATAAGGCGTACCTTTGATCTTTGCAACTGCTCATACTTCTTGTTATACCACCACTCAGTGTGCAGTTCAACCGACTTATTGATTGCCTCTAAGGATGGATCGTGGTGATCATTCCAATTCACTGGATCTAACTCTGTTCCTTCTACTATGTTGTAGTCTTCTCTTAGCACATTTTCATCTTCTTCCAACTGGACTGGGATCATAAGATTTTTCCATTTTATGGCTCTCATCAGGCTTAGTGATAATCTTGGAAAGCTAGCTTCCTCACATGAAATTCATCTTGTGCATTAGCCCAAAAATTTTCTATTGTAGGAACATGCCTGAATGTTTCTCCTCGAGCCGCCTTGATTAGACCATGAAGATCGAATCCTTGCCTTGCTTGATTCACAAAAATTTTCTATCTCCACAAGTCTGAAATATACCCTCCAAATAGATCAAAATCCTCCTTCCAATTGCCTTTCAAAATCTTGCAATGAGGTCTTGAGCAATTAACTCCTCCTTCTCTACCAAATCTGGACTGATCTCATTCAAATCAACAAACTCCCTCTATCAAATTCTGAGATTGAAAAGTTGCTTTCAATTTTCATGATTTTAGGCTTGCTAAAACCTTGTTCAATTGAGCATCTACCTCCTTTGTTTTCCCTTGGCTTTGAATGTTTTATGTTGTTTCCTCTTCCTTGGAGCCCACATCAATGGTGATTTTTTGCCTCCATTCTCCTCTGTCAAATCCTAACACTACATAATCTAGGATTGGAAAACCATCTTTGATCCTTACCAATACTTTGGGAAAAATGGACATGTCTACCCTATCACAGCTTTCTTCTGCTTTGATGAAGGTTCCCACTTCATCTCCTATCTGTTTTAAAGTAAAGTTATTCTAGTATTCATAAGGGAGGAATTTTTGATTAATCTGTATTGGTATTTCAGAAATGGTCTCTTTCCGTGGGTCAAGCTTTGGGGTCCATTTTTTGATGTAGAAACCCTTTCCATTGAAAAAATAGGGTTCACGCTTCAAAATCTCATCATTATCCTCTTTAGTAGGACATATGCCCAAAAAGAAACCTTTAGTCATCAATTTTAGCTCTAAGTCTTTACCCCAATATTCCTTACACCATTTCACAATCTTTCGCAAAGCCGTCCAATCCCCTAACCATTTGAAGAAAAAATCTATCTTTAAGAATCAAATTTACTTCAATCCATTCCTCATCTATAAGGATCGAGGAAACCCTAAACAATTTTCCATTGTCTTTCTCAAGAGAGGGACCTCCCTGAAATTGATTGTCTTGATCAAGGCGTAATTTTTTTTCTATTTCTTTAAAGGACACAACACTTTGGTTATTTATTCCATTGCTATGATTTCCAAAACCCATTCTACCGTGTAACATTAGATCCCACACCCTTTTGCTGATGACTTTCATCTCCTAAATACCTGTTATCCTGTCCATTATTCATCTTATGTTTCTCTACCCATTTTCTTTGGGGTTTACCTTGGTGAAACCACCGATCCAGAGCACCTCTATAATGCATGCCTTGATGACAAATAAAACTTTTATTCCAAAATACTAGTTGTGATAGTAAATTATTTAGTTTTTATTCCTTTTGACTAAAGATGGTAATGCAATGATGTTAGATCTCTAGAAGGAACTAAAACATTATCCTTTTCTACAATACACTAGAATATTTTGTATTTAAGATGGAGGAAATGGCTCATTGACTTTGAACCATTATACATCCATGATTAATCTTAAATTTGGTAAAAGAGGATCAAGATTGTGTTGGGATTAGGAGAGATAGGGTATTGAGAGGGGAGGGGTGAATCAGTGCCTTTAAAACTTTTACTTGTAAATCTTTTAGATCTATAATAGTAAACAATAATAACCTTGCAAAATAACTTGTATCTAATTGCATGTATCATTCATCCATTTAACTTGTGAAAGTAAATAACATCAAATCAATATAACAATCACATAACACAAGTATTTTGGTAATGCAGAAACCCTTGTCAAAAGGTAAAAACTGCAGTGGGGATGACACACACAAATTCTTCACTACTGCAGATAGAAAAGGTCTGCCTGTTATGGCTACAAGTTTTGATCACTTCTGGTGATCTTACCTTGTTAGGAGTAACATGTATATTAGATCAGCTAGATCTACCTAGTTATAGGATTTTAACAATACTAATGAAGTGTGCACTCGATTAAGAGATTTAACTATAACTTTATTACAATTTTTAGAAAGCAATAGGCAATTATCTGCTAATTGACAACTTAATTTATCTGATACAGATCAATAAGAATTGAATATATTTCACCTTTACTGTGATGAATATATGCTTTGTACTGCTCGGTTAGCCTGCTTTGATTCTGCTTAATCAGATCTCCTGGTCTGTATATTGTTCTACTCTGTTAACTGATAGTCTTGAAGTTAGGCAAGTGTTTCAAGTGCTTCGTAATTCATACATTAGCTTACACCAAAAATTATGCAAACAAAGAATTATATAGCATATGCTTTATGCCGCTTAAACAAAATTAGGTTACACATCTTAGACAAAACCCTAAGATCTACGATGTACAAAAATGACTTAGATCAAACTATTACACAAGATATACATTGCATTTAATGAATATCTTAACAATAAATATTCCTCAATCTTGGTAAAATATTTTTTGATCTGTTGTAACCATTTGCATAGAAGAATGTGCCATTCTTGATTACTCTGTTGTTTCTTGTGATTCTCAGTAAACATTGTATAAACTACTTGGTGTTTACTGGTGCTTTGTGTTTACTGTCACTTGGTGTTAGTGGCTGCTGATGCTCGGCAAACTGTTTGATGCTTGGTGTAAACACTATAACCAACTAGTCTATTTTTCTTGTAGTTACCGACTAGCTCAATATAAGTAACCGATTGATATCTATGGTAACCTTTGATACTAATGACAACCTTAAATGGTCAATAGAGATAACAATCTCCCCCCTTGGCATTAGTATCAAAACATGAATGTATATAGACAAAAATTTCTATATATACCTTATATCTCTGCCATATACATATAACTTATCAAAATTTCTATATACTCCCCCTCGGTGCATGCTCCCGGTAATATGTAGTATAAGTAGCATTTATGTACACATTTGGCATATACATTGATTTCCCACTTTTTGATATTAATGCCAAATGCAAAAAGTTAAACTGTATACTTACATCTTGTCAAAAATATGCTGATGGGTTTTCTTCAAAGACTCCAAGAGGTTTTCCCATTCCTCTTTCAAGTTGGTGAGAGCAATGTGCTCAAGACCAACTTGTGCATGCATGTCAAAGATATTTTTCAACACTGAGATTTCTATTGTTGCAACAAGTTGTTCCACTTTGACAATGTGTTTTTCAAAAATCTTCAGGTATGGAATGAGTTCTGTCTGTAACTCTGTGACCTGATCTGTGATCTGTGCTTCTTGTTTCTTGAGATCTACTATCAACTGCCTGAGTTCTTGAACTCTGTGAATGTGTTTTAACAAAGCTTGTGGCTCGGTTGTAGCTGCATTTGCACTAGTCTTGATGTCATCTTCTAGACCTTTGATCTTTTCACTGATCTCAACAGTGAAGGTTTCCACAGTGCATAGCTTCAATAAGGTTTGCACATACGATCTTACACCATTTTTGAATTTACAATAATATTATTAAACTAAAACTAAAAACAATATAATTGAAAATAAAATCATGCACATTAAGAAATAAGAACCTTTTTTAAAATAATAAAAATAAAAATTATTTACTACATACAAGATACCACTTCTTAACTATAATATATCATTTAAACACTAAACTATTATGATAGATACTAAATTAGAATAAATTTATGGATGACTGTTGACAAGGGAGAAATCACAGGTACACTGAAAAGAATGCCCAATATGAACTACATGATAAAGAACTAGGAACATCAAAGATGTAGAGAGAGTACAAACACAAATAGAGATATATGAGACTAATGTCATTGGAGGAATGCTCACGTGTCAAAGGTAGATGTCAAACAAAGGCAAAACATCAAACCCCCCATGACACTTTATAATTGAGTGTGAGTACAAAGAATACAAACATGTGCAAGATCTCATACATGCAATAGAATGATATTTTATTTTAGTGTGTGTGCATAAAAGAATGCTACAAAAGTGAAGTATACACTGCTCAAAGAAGAGCACTGACTTCTGAAACAAAAGAACAACCAAAGATGAGTCATCCCTCAAAGGGAAGAGATCTGAGGACCTGAAACATCCAAGATATCCACCAGATTGTAAAAATGCAAGAAATTGAGTAAAAAATACCTAGAGAAAAATTTAGAAAAATGACTCACAAAACTAGAAAGGTCTCAGAACAATCTTTCCAATGATATATTATTTCCCCAAAACAGAGTCCAAATGTGCAAGATAGAGCTCCTAGAGTGTGAAACTATACCTCTGGCTTTGACAACAAAAAAGACCATAAAAAAATAAAAATAAAAAATTCAAACCACCAAATTTAGATAGAGCTTAGAAATATCTTTCTAATGATATCTCGTTTGCCCGATTTCAACATTGTATGCTCAAGTTAGAGCAAAAAACCACAGGTATGTTGATGGGCCCAAAAATGGTGTCTGCAAGTGCTGACATGTGTTGATGTTAGCAGTCCATGAGCTTAAATTTGACGTTCATATGGTCATCACCATAAAAAATAATTAGCCCCTAGGGCCAAAAAAATGGAGCCCCTGGTCATTTGGGTGACGAGGGAGCTAGGCAGCAGGACTGTGGCGTTGGGTCTTGGTCACCCATGTGACCACCTGCTACGAAGTTTGGAGCTTAACACCCGGTTAACGTTGGTGGGTAATCCTGGTAGGCATGGTGATTGCAGATCCCGATTACCCCGGTGGTAATCGCGACCTACTCGGTGGTGACCATAGTGTCACCATGGCCCGTCAGCGGTCATGCCAGCGGTGACCATACTGTCATTGTGACCCGTTGGTGGTCACATTGACAGTGATCGCAACTACCTGCAGTGGTCATCGGGTGGCTAACAGGTTGCTCCCATTAGCGCCCGCAAAAAAAAAATTTAAATTTTCACATGAGTTGCCTCAATGTGCGTGTCAGGGTTGTACGACTGTGGTATGCAATTTTTTTTGCCTTAGAGGCCAACTTGTCTAAATTAAATGTGTCTTAAATCAAAATGGGGGTTCTTTGATGCTGCGATCTCAATAGTGAGGTCTCTTTAAATAAAAAATGCTCCAAAAATATTGAATGCCTTGGGATCTGTGCTAGGGTCGAGTGCAAAATAATTTTGCCACCGATTCCAACTTTGTCCAAAATGGACAAAATTTATATGGATTTAGGGGTTCTTGAACACTTTGGACACAACCATGCGGTTTGTTTGAGGCCAAGATGACTAGAAAGAGAAGTCTTTCCAGATCTAATAGAAAACCCTCTAAAAATGTAGATCTGACGAACACAACCAAATCTCTCAAGAAGAGGACACGGACAAACAGATCTAAAGCTCTAATACCATGTTGGAGTTGATGAGAAAAAAACCCACTGCTCCTAAGAAGAACCTGCACACAAACACCTGTCATAGGAGGAGAGAGAAATAAGAAGCTAGAGAGGTATGAACACATAGATCCACGAGAGAAGAGAAATCATTGATGTGCAAAAAACAAAAGTTGCAGCAATGTATAATCTGTTATTCTTTGTTACAAAGTTATGAAAATAAGAGAATAGATCATCCTTATAAAGGAGAACTGAAACCCTAAAAGGCTGGAAAGTCCTAGGTTGCACAATAATAATTAATTATTATATGCCTAAAGTTTAGCTTAATCAGAAAGAGATAATAAATGACTTAATAATTAAATCAATATGATTTAATTAGTAAGAAAATACTTTATTAGTCTAACAACATTTCTCTATACATGCTATTGTATAGTCTTGAGGTCAAAGCCAATTACAATCATTAGGATAATAGTAGGGAAAGGGTATAGTAGCCATTATAGCTGAATGATGTTAAAAATAGAATTATCTCTATTGAATGTATGTATGGGGGAAATATGAGATCCACTTCTAAATCGAAATTTCCAAAGGAGAGATCCAATTTGATCAACCAAAAGGTTAATACATAATCGAATCAACCTATGGAGAACATGAAAGAGAGAGAGAAAAACTTTATATTTCTTATAGAAGAATTATGCTTGAAATCTGAAATAATTGAAAGGCAAATACTAACCTCAAAATAGGGCAAATCTGGAAAATGCCAATTTCTGATGTCTGTGTATTTTAGGCAAATTCTACAACTTGTTTCAGACTGGAAATGTCGAAACGAAGAAAACCTAGAAATCTTTTGTCTTTTTGACAGCAGGTAGTCTTTGACCCTCATAAAAGGTCAAAGGTTACATTCTTATTCTAAAG
This sequence comes from Chamaecyparis obtusa, assembly GCA_027943335.1. NCBI lineage: Eukaryota > Viridiplantae > Streptophyta > Pinopsida > Cupressales > Cupressaceae > Chamaecyparis > Chamaecyparis obtusa. The sequence continues at coordinate 243,117 of BSBK01008011.1, read as the reverse complement.
GTTGACTTTGACTTTGTTCATAGATCTCAGAAGTTTGTCGAAAATGGTATCCAAATCTAATCTCAGATCTAAAGTTCCACACCTGTACCTACAAGAAAAAAAGGGTTTTATTATTTGTATGGGGGGTTTGCCTTGGTCAAATCCCAATTTAGGAATTAACCTTGAAATTGAATTGAATTGTAATGTGCATAAACAAAGCAAATGAAATAATTCACCTTGCTTATGTTGAAGTCCTTGTAGAGGATTCGAATCCTCAAATCCACAAGTAGGGATGCTCCAATGAATGTAGAATGAATGTAGGATGTCTCAAATCAATGGCATTTGATCTTGAACACCAATCTTGAATTGATCTTTGCATATGAGGAGGCTTGTATGAATGTAGAAGGATGGACCTTCAAGGGGGCTCCAAAGAGATTGAATCCTTTAATGGCTAACAATGGATCTCCTTGATGGATGAATGCTTGAACACTTGAAGGCTTGAAGGCTTGCTCGAATGCTTGAATTCACTTGCTTGCACTTGAGAGCTTGAGAGATTGCTTGGTGAGAGTGGATGTGAACAATGGATGTGAAAATGAGAGAGGAAGGCCTCTTTTTATAGTGAACTAGGGCACAAACCTCTAGAGAAGGCCGACATTGGGGAATTAAATCTCAATTAACCTTAACCCCTAAAAATGGACCCATATTAAATGAAATTTAAAGATTTACCATTCCAAAACCCGAAATGGCCGACCCAGAGGTAGGAAAAAGAATCTTTCTGAAACCTGATGCCCAGAAATCAAAAAAACTTGAAATTTGAACTGGGGTCAGGGACGAGGTCAACTCTTCCCTACATCAGGGTCGAGGTTGACCCTGACCTAGGTCAGATTTGAGGTTAACTTTGACCCTAAAGGTCAACTTTGACCTTGAGGTCAAAAACCTCAGGACCCTAGCCCAGAATGCCAAGAAATGTAAATATGAAGTGAAAAATAGGTGTAGAGGGAAGAAAAATAGGGGGAAAAGCTAGATACATGCAAAGACTTGATCAAGGTGCTTAACATGACCCAGACCACTTACTCGGAGGGCTAAATGCTTTTATCATGGAAGTACTTCCATTTTAAAATGATACATTAAGCTCCCACTTTAGCAAGAGTATAGACTCAATGCAAACTCTTGGTAAAGGAGATCAGAATGAAAAAATAATCTTATCCTAATCCAAGGGAAAAAGAGAAACCTCAAGCCCCCAAGGACTCAAGTCTTCATCGACTCCATATCACAATAAGAGAGACATCTCTAGAGAGAGAAAGAAAGGGTGTGATTATCTTGCCCAATGAGAACTTATGTCCCATTGTGAACCATACAAAGAAACAACGCAAGTGGAAAGATAAATTAAACCACCTAGTGAATGTGGCTACTCACTACTCAACCCATCAGACATTTACCCTTAGGAATATTCTATTCCATAAGAATAAAACCAAAAAAGATAAAAGAGATCCAATCTTAAGGACACCTCCGACCTTAAGGGATCAAAATATATGTATATTTGAAACTAGAGGGATCAAGAGATCCTAAAATATAAATCCATTCTTTAAGGATTAGTCACTAATCCAAAAAAGGAGAAAAGTATCTTGAAAAATATGTGCGTATCAAAAAGTGTGTGTGTGCAACAAGTGAGCAGAGTGTATGCCCCCACGTTAAAGTCACTGCTGACACTTTAGCAGGAGCAATGGCTTTAACGAAAACATAAACAAATCTAATGATTACATTTCCACGTCGAGATGCCCCCAGATGAAGAAAAATCAAGAGAAATATCATAGAAACATATAGAGAACACATAAGGGATCTACCTATCATGGGGTCAGTATGATCATTAGATACTATAGTCGTCACTACGCAACTAGAGTATAGAAGGGCCATCTTTGAAGGGAACTATATATGATATTATTGCAAATGAATTGGTATCATTCCCCAAAGAAAGTAGAACTATGATCACAAAGGAGGAAAGACCACATAAGATATATGAAGGAGAATCTTTTCAGACCATGACATGGAGACCAAAAAGAATTAGTGCTACCACATCTTGAATCCAAGCAGATTACACAAGGAATCATTTACGAACACTAGCACAATTACAACATAACATTGAACAACATATAGAAGAATAGAGATACATATAGAAGAATTTGAACAATAGTTTCAATTCCTTCATCACCTTGTACTAACTAAGTAACAAGGATCGTATAAAAGAATCTAACAACATTTAGCAAACACATTATGGGAGAAACACAGTACAATAGGAAAACACACAACAAAGCTACCACGAAGGATGAGCCGATGAAGCATGCCACCTACTCTCTCCATCTTGTTGTATATTATTTAGGGAAGGTGGGTAACTCACAAGAGGGACTATATCCAATCACAGTAAGAATGATAGCCAATTCCAAACAAGGATCCTCTTGAGAATCACAATGTTCAACACTACGTGTAAGAGTTAATTATGATGAAAGCATATTAGGTAAATCAATGTCAATGTCAATAGTCTCATATTCATCATTAACATCATCAGTATCATCAAGAGTGTCTTCTTCATCCAAATTAATCAAAATAGGATCTAAGATACAAATAGAATCATCATAATCATACATCTTAACATCATTATTAGTAACAACTTCTTCTAACACATCATGCACAGATTTATCCAAAGAAGGTAGAGATCTTTGAAGAATAGAATTACGAGCTTTAGCATGAACACGATGCTTTTTATGACATTCATTAGCAGATCGATTATGTTTTGATTTACTTGAGATAGTTTGAGAACTAGGAGGAACAATCACATGATCCTTCACATGTTCTTTAGGAAGATCAATAGGATTATCAACAATAGGAGGAACAATCACAGGATCTTTGATAGGTTCTTTAGGAAGATCGATAGAAGGAACTTGATTAATAGAACTAGAAGCCATAGGTAAAGGAGGTATCGAAGGTGTAGGAAAAAGGCCACGATTAAGATCCATGGGAGGTATTCTTAATTGAATAATCTTATGATGTTTATAAGCTTGATATGAATGAAAAATATTATTAGGTCGAGGAGGACATGAATTAGGTAGTGAAGGCCAAAAGAAATCAAAAGCAGCACAATCTCTAGGCCTAGAAGGTTGATATAAACTATGATTAACCATCTTTACTTCTTCATCATGAACAAATGTAAGACACTTATGGATAGGTGAAGCAACAACATGCATGGCAGTCAACCAAGGCAAACCTAGCTTAACTTGAAATTGATCAAAAGTAAGAACAACAACAAAGGTAGTGTTCACAATTTTTCCACAAAGTTCAACTGGTAAAGTAATAGAACCAAATGATGGATAAAGAAAACCATTGCAAGTTTGAATCCACACATCCAATGCATCATAAGAATTGCGTTGTAATCTTTTCATAAAAAGATTTTCTTCAATTATAACATTGACTAAGGATGTAGGATCAACAAGACAACCACGAGTAGGTTTCTAAGAAATCCTAGCATAAATGTAAAGGGGACCATTAGGAGCTTTAATAGTCTCAGAGTTATCAAAGGTAATCAAAATTTCCTGAGGTCTTTTATTCTTAGGTTGTTGTCAAGATTTAGGTTGAGTTTTCATTTTAGGCTTAGGTTTTGGCTGAGATTGAACTTTAGGTTGAATCTGAGTTTGAGGTTGAGGTGGAGATACAGATTGACCAACATGCTCCACTTGATTAACAACATGACTGAGACCATCCATCTTTGAATCATATACAATTTCCATAGCAGATGACTGAGCAATGGTATTAGTATCATGCGTAGGTAAAGGATTCATATATATTTGAAGGTTTTGATTAGGAGAGATAGATTTGTTCCCACTACCATCAAGATTACCAACAGATAAGGCATTAGAGTCAATTAAGTCTTGAACCTTATGTTTTAAAGAATAACACTTCTCAGTAACATGACCATTCTAACGATGATATTGACAAAAAGCACTTTGAGCAAAAGATTTAGATGAAATCATAGCAGGTAAAAGACGTCAAATAGGAGGTAAAGTAATCATATTAGTAGTTAACAACCTATTCATAATAGTATGTAAAGATTCAGAAAGAGGAGTAAACATATGATTTAATCCAAAAGTAGTGGATGCATAAGTGGCATTGTGAGATGCAACAACAACTTGATCAGAAACTACATTCACTTGTTTGTTTATCTTGACATAGTTGTTGAATTTTTTTAACTTGTTTGGATTAGGAGCAGCATCACTCTTATCAACTGGAATAGGAGCCATTGGAATGGTGCTCTCAAATTGACTCACTTGTAATTGATAATGATGAAGCACTGCACAAAGTTGTTGAAGAGAGGTAAATTTAGTAAGCAGAATCTTATCTCTAATATCCTTTTGCAAATTTGAAATAAACATACGTTGAATATCTATATCAGGAACAAGATAGGAAATCTAAGCATGCAAATGCTTAAATCTACCAATAAATTTAGTTAATTTTTCTTTAGCACTTTGTTTACAATGCATCAAATCAGTCAAAGACACTTGTGGGCCAATGTTGTTTTGAAATTGTTGAATAAAGGCATTAGCAAGTTTTGAAAAGGAATCAATAAAATAAGGAGGCAAGGAACAATACCATTATAAGGCCTTGTCACGGAAGGTTCGAGCAAAGAGTTTGGCTAAAATCCTATGGTCATGAGCATAATCACTACAAAGGATTTGAAATGTTTTAACATGATGAACAAGATCTCCTTTTCCATTATAATTCTCAAGATGAGGCATATCGACTTGTTGAGGAGCAAGAGTACAAATAATATCCAAGGACAAAGGACATCCCATGTCACATGTAGGAATACTAAACTTGTTTTGAGTTAACGAATTGAGTTGTTGTTGTAAGGATGACACAGTTTAAGCCAAACTGATGATTATTCAATCATTAGAGGAAATTAGAGGAATAGCAACATTAGACACACTAGGTAAAGTGTAAGAAGCTACAAGAATAGAAGACACAACTAGAGGAACACTAAGAACTACAGTTGGAAGTGGATTGAAATAAGTAAAAGGAACATTATGATATGAAGGTTGTGTTGTAGGAAGGGACACAGGAGGAACACTCATAGAAATAGATGGAACCATCACAATCACCAAAGGAGTATAGGTAGGCATACTAGGTAAAGGATTAGGAGGTTCAACACTAGTAATAGGAGGAATCAACCCTAAATCTTGAGCTTCTTGAGCTAGAGGTTTAACATTGGAATGCATGAGGTGAGTAATACCACGCAAGAGGTTAACACCTTGATCACTATCACAAAGAACTTTCTTAAGAGCCTCTATAGCTTGAATAGAATCTTGATTATGGTTCTCTTGAATAAGCCAATTACCCATTTTATCAAGTTTAGTTGAAAGTTTTTGAACTTGTTCAGGAGGAACTCTTAAAGTGTCATCCTCATCATGAGATGAGTGAGAAGAGTTTTGCTCCATAGTAGGATTGGAATCATGAAGAATTAATTATCATTAGGATCCTAAGGAAAGGAGAGGAAGATTCAAGATCAAAGGCACCCATAAGTCTACGACTTCTTCTAACCAGAATGTTATGAGTAGGACTAGTAGTAAAACTCATAAACCAATGTAATGCAAATGAACTAAACTAATAACACATAAAGCATGAATATTGTTATATTTTTTAAATCTAATTAGCATGCAAGATTTAACACAAAAGAGAAATTCTAATACCAATAAAACCACAAAATACAATAGGTCATCCGGTTCCACAAAAGAAAGGAGAGTAAGTATGTCGGGTTCACCAAAATGAATGATGTTAAAAATGGAATTATCTCTATTGAATGTATGTATGGGGGAAATATGAGATCCACTTCTAAATACAAATTCCCAAAGGAGAGATCCAATTTGATCAACCAAAAGGTTAATACACAATCGAATCAATCTATGGAGAATATAAAAGAGAGAAAAACTTTATATTTCCTATAGTAGAATTGTGCTTGAAATATGAAATAATTGAAAGGCAAATACTAACCTCAAAATAGGGAAAATCTGGAAAATGTCAATTTCTAATGTTTATATATTTTAGGGCAATTCTACAACCTATTTCGGACTGGAAATGCTGAGATGAAGAAAACCCAAAAATCTTTTGTCTTTCTGATAGCAAGTAGTCTTTGACCCTCATAAAAGGTCAAAGGCTACATTCTTATTCTGAAGGTTGACTTTAACGTTGTTCATAGATCTCAGAAGTTTTCTAAAAAAGGTATCCAATTCTAATCTTTGATCTGAAGTTCGGCACCTGTACCTATAAGAAAAAGGGGGTTTTGTTGTTTGTATGGGGTGTTTGCCTTGGTCAAACCCCAATTTAGGAATTAACCTTGAAATTCAATTGAATTATAATGTGCATAAACAAAGAAAATGAAATAATTCACCTCGCTTATGTTGAAGTCCTTGTAGAGGATTCAAATCCTCAAATCCACAAGTAGGGATGCTCCAATGAATGTAGAATGAATGTAGGATGTCTCAAATCAATGGCATTTGATCTTGAACACCAATCTTGAATTGATCTTTGCATATGAGGAGGCTTGGATGAATGTAGAAGGATGGATCTTCAAGGGGGCTCCAAAGAGATTGAATCCTTCAATGGCCAACAATGGATCTCCTTGATGGATGAATGCTTGAACACTTGAATTCTTGAAGGCTTCTTGGAATGTTTGAATTCACTTTCTTGCACTTGAGAGCTTGAGAGATTGTTTGGTGAGAATACTTGGTGCAATTTTCAATAAGGACCTAATCGCATTTACTCTAGACTTGACAGGTTTTATGCTAACAGTAATTTTTTCTCCTTTTCCCCTAACCAATTTAATATTGTGGTTGTTTCCCACCCTGCTACTCTTTCTAACCATTACCCTATTTTAGCCAATGTGAATTTTAGAAACTCCATCCCAGCCACTTCCTTAGTCAGTCATAAATTTATCCTCAATACTTATCATCAATACTTCCCTTTTAGGTGATCAGGATGTGCTTATTGCCATAAAAATGATTTGATTATTTAACTTGCAGAACAAGACTCATTCCCATACCAGTAGATGGAATCTGAATATCTCATCTTGGCAGAAGATCTTCCAAACCTTTGATGAAAAGAAGGCCAAAGATTATATACATATGGAGGATTTTCTTATTGACTAGCTTCACTCATTAGAAAGTAGTATTCAGTCTCAACCTACCTCCCCTGATTTAGCTGAGCAAGTCTCTCTAGCTAGAGATTCCCTTAGGAAACACAAGCAAGTTAAAATTAGAGGTGCCTTTATTAGAGTCCACAACCATTGGCTTCAGTATGGTGATAAAGGATCCAAACTTTTCTTTAACCTTCTTAAACATAAGCAGAGAAAAGAAAGAATTGACAGAATTATTGTGGAGGATAAGGAACTCCTGACCCTCCATGACATTACTAATGATTTTGAAATGTTCTACAAAACCCTTTTTACCTCATAAGATACTGAGGCCTCAAAAGACATCAGGAATAGGTGCATAGGTCTCATCCCCAATATGATCTCTGAAAGTCACTCCCTCCTTCTCTAGGCTATGGTTTCTCCTCAAGAAATCTCTAATGCCATTCGAAATCTTAAAGACAACAAAGCCCCTAGCCCGGATGGGCACCCTGCTAAATTTTATAAAACCAATATTGACTGGATCACTCAAGATCTTCATGATTTGTACTCAAAATATTTTTTTAATGGTACCTTGGGGAATTCTATTGACATGGGCATCATCAAGCTTATCCCTGAAACTAGTGATAGATCTCTTATTAAAAACTAGCATCCTATTACTCTTCTTAACATTTCCTATAAGATCCTTGCCAAAGTCCTAGCCTCTCACCTTGAAAAAAATCTTCCCAAATTTATTTGCTCTACCCAAATGAGATTTATCAAGGGTAGGTATATTCTTGAAAACCTTGTTACAAGCTAGGAGGCTATGGAATGGGCTAAGACCTCTAAGAAAGATGCAACTATGCTTCTTATCGACTGTGAGAAAGAATACGACAGGGTGGAATGGGATTTTATCCTCATGATGCTTAGTGCTTTTGGCTTCCCCAATATTTTTTGCAAGTATGTCCAAATCCTTCTCAAGAATGACTCTTCTCTGATTGAGGTGAATGGTAATTTTTCCCAACCCATCTTGCTTTCTCGATCCATTACACAGGGTTGCCCCCTTGCTCTTGCCCTATTTGTTATTACTTCAGATGCTTTATTTTACCTCCTTAGAGATGATACCCTTTCCCCTAGAGTCCATGGGATTTCTCTGCCTGATAATTCTGAGCTACTTAACATTCAATTTATTGATGAGACCTCTCTTTTTTTGGAGCTCTCACAACATAGCATTCAGTGCCTCAATCAAAAAGTTGAAATCTTTGGTAAAGCTTTTGGGGCCCATATTTCCAACTCCAAATCCATTATGCTTGGTTGGAAAGAGAAACCCCCAAATTGGCTTGAACACTTTGGCTTTGCCTGGGGGGGACCTAATAAGATTTTCAGATACCTTGGTATTCCTTTCTCAATTTCCCCTTCTCTAAAATATATCTGGCTTTGGGTTAAAGATAAGATTGAAAAAAAGCTTAACAAATGGAATAATAAAGTTCTCTCCCTTGCTGGAAGGGTTCAAGTTTGCCAAAAAATCCTTTCTTCCTACAACATATATTACTCCTTTTCTTGGATGTTTAGTAGCTATCAAATATTTGAAATCCAAAAGGCTATTTATAGTTTCCTTTTTTCAAATGGTAAGGGGAATAGAAAAACTCATGTGATTCAGTGGAATTGGTGTCATTTAGATAAAAATCTTGGTGGGCTTGGCCTGAAAGATATCAGACTTCAAGGAATGTCCCTTGCCTCCAAATGGATCTTCCAATCTTTCAAAGGAAATGAACCCTGGAAGGTTCTTATCAGAAATAACATCCAGAATGGTGCTCCTAAGGCTGCCAAGTCCTAGAAAGGTCTCCCTTTCTATGACTTGGTTGCTGGCCGATTCCTTGTGACTGTTCAGGGCACTTGGGTCTTTAGGTCTATTTGGAAGGCTTGGGAGTCTGTTCGTGGTTTCATTGACAACTCCAATTTTGATTATAATCACTCTTTGCATGGAGAACAATCTATTTGGTGGAATCTCTTTCATTTGAATAAACCTCTTTCCCTTAGTAAAGGTTGCTCTGCCAGGTCCTGGTTGTTGGATTAGGAGAGATAGGGTACTAAGAGGGGAGGGGTGAATTAGTGCCCACAAAAACTTTAACTCATAAACCTTTCAAATCTTAAGCTACAAACAATATTAACCTTGAAAAATAACTTGTATCCAATACATGTATCATTCATCCATTCAACTTGTAAAAGTAAATAACATGAAATCAACAATGTAACAGTCCCATGACACAAGTATTTTGGTAATGCAGAAACCCTTGTTAGAAGGTAAAAACTCCGGTGGGGATGACACCCACAAATTCTTCACTACTGCAGATAGAAAAAGTTTTCCTAATAGGGCTACAAGTGTTGATCACTTATGGTGATCTTACCTTGTTACGAGTAACATTTTAGATTAGCTAGATCTACCTAGTGATAGGATTTTAACAACACTACTTGAGTGTGCCCTTGGTTAAGAGATTTACAAAAGATTGTTAGGTCTACTCTATTAAGAGATTTTACAAAAACTCTATTACAATGATTAGAAAAAAATAGGTATCAATCTGCTAATGACTACTTTTTTTGTCTGATACATATCTAATAAAGTACTGAATGTATATCACCTTGTAGTGTGAAAATCTTTTCTCTGAACTGCTCGGTTAGCCTGCTCTGATTCTGCTCAATCTGATTTCCTCTGAATACTATTCTACCCTGTCAACTGATAATCTTGAAGGTTGGTGACTAGTTAGAATAATATCCTAGTAACTCAAGGATTGGACATCCTTAAACAGTGATTCATTGCTGAAAATCATCATGTATCTACTTAGAACATCATGCTAGACTTCATTAAATGTATCAATCTGGGAATGTGAACTTGAGATGATGGCTGCAAATTTTATGCTTTAGTTCTTCTCAATAGTCATCACTACCAAAGTAATAGCTATTTCTACAGGAGATTTATTCTATAAACTAAAACTATAGATTAACTCTCATCTTGAAAGAAAAACATAATAGTAAATAGATAATGCTTCAGAAGTAAACCAATGCTGCAGGAAACAGTCAATGGTTCTACTACCAGTGGTTGCAGGAGCAACAGTACTTAACAACTTCAAAGAAACTTAACTGAATCCTACTTAAGCATGAACAAAGAATTCACCTCTCGTGTGGGCCCCCATGAAAGTATGACTAAATTATAACTCAGAGATTGAAATGAAGAACTGTCATATATTCATCCAACAAAACATAGATACAATATAGGATATCAAAGTATTTTTCTTTATTGCTGGATTACAGTACGAATTCCTCAAAATATCTAACTAGCCTGGAATCATAAGTTCCAGCTTATTTAAAAGGAACTAAGAAAAATAGAACTCCTACAAACTAGGTCCTTCATTACATAGCATAACAAATTTCAATTACAGGAGCGACAACATCATTTATGCAAGAAGATAAGCCATATTTAGTGCTTCAAAAATATAGGAACGCTTGGTAAATAGATTGACTTGGACTAAATCAGCAACCACAAAGTTATGGAAGGAGTGGAGCTATGATGAACTCTAAAATAGTTATTCGCCTTCAAAGACCCACTCATCCTTGAGTCCGCACTCCTTGCTGACTTATTCTTCTCCTGCAAAAGTTTAACATAACAGAATCCACAACATGAATCCAAGGCAGAGATTATAATAAGTTTTCCTATTTTACCATAGCCTTGTCACATGGCTGCAAGAGGTCTACCCATTAAAGCTAGAGAAGAAAAATACCAGATTTTATCATAACATTCATTAATCTAGATATATATTCAGTCTTGTCCTTAAGTTCCATAAGTATCAAATATACATATGGCTAAAGCTTATAAACATAAAAGACTATATAATGTTTATGAAAAACCATAAGATAGTCAAGTCTAATCTTATAAAATCATAAACAAAACACCCTATAAACTTGACTCATCATTCCCCCCAGCTTAGTTATTTGTTGGTCCCGCAGAAAATAAATTCTTCAACCTGGCTGTCAATCTATAGTCAGTAGTTGTTCTCTGTCCAGTACCCTATTCTGTAAGACTCTAATAGAATCCCTTTGTTTCCTTGTGTTTCTTCCTTCTATCCTTTTTCCTCTGCATATCAAAACTATCTAGATTTTTTGAGCTTGCAAGTAAAGGAGATATCAGTAATGGAGGCTGAAAGGTTAGTGGAATCTAGAAACTTTCTCTCTCTCTTCCCAAGGAAATGTACCAAGGGGTACACTGGGTTGCCATAACAAAGTTGAGAGGTGAATGTGGTTCTCTATTTCTCATCTCCCTAGATAAACTGTTCCATCGCTACTGAATGGCATTTCTAGCCTCAGGCAGTTCAGAATCTATCATCTTTTCATATACATTAAATGCTTCATTTCTCATTGGATAAATGATCTTGCTACCTGAGTCAGAGGGGGCTATCCTTAACCAATTATAGTAGTAAGTTCGAGGATCTTGTGCTTCAGGCCTTAGAAACAGGGGAATTTCTGACTCCAAATCTCTATACACTTTAGCTTGAGTGTCTCAACTAATTTCATTATGTACCCAAGACATGAGGGCTCTAATTTGAATATCCCCAACATAAAGCAAGGGATTCCAAACTCAGTCATTAGGGACTGCTAGGTTGTGGAGATAAAATTCACATAATAGTTTTTTGATGGCTGCAGGAGAGTTATGAAAGGCTTGAGAAAATTGGGTAGGTTCTTATAATGAGGAAGACCTATCCTGCATAATATAGGTCATTTGATAGTTTAACAGTTGTTCTTTAAGAAACAAAGCATAGACAGGTGATGGGGATCTACAACCTATCAGGTCAGGAATTAAAGATGTAATTCTGTCAAGTTTCACACTTAATTGTTCTATCTTTTCCTCATGAACAAGTGTTTCCTCATAATGATAGTCTACTACCCTATTTAGTTCTTTCTGTTGCTGTTTCCACTGCTCTCTCTCAGAATTTAATTATTTAGACAATTGGAAGATAACAAATAGCAAAGATGTTGAACTAGATTGATCTTTTATTGAACTATGGCATGAATTGCCTATTGCTTGAGGGACATATGACTTACCATTGCTAGCACTTGTCCTCTTCAAAGGATCTATAGAAATAATCATAGCCCTCTCAGTGTTAGAGCATTGTTGAGCCACTGAAGCTAATGTATCTAACCCTTCATTCAAAATTTTCTCTATTGCCTTATTGACAAGGTCTATATCAATATCTGGATTTTCTTCATAGGGATTCCTTTCTGCTACAGGAGGTTCTGCTATAGGAGAGAATGTTGTTTCATCTGCTTCCCTGATGTAACTATCAGATTCATCACTTGCTGAATTATCTTCTTGAAGATTCCCAGAGGTTGATCCTCTCCTTTGAAACACATAAGATTTCTCTTCCAAGCTGGAGTCATCTCTGATTATAATGACTTCTGCATTTATTGGCTTATCAGGAACCTGCTTCATTTTAACATCATGAAATTTCTCAAATGTTTCATGTTCCATAATCTCAGTCCATTGTTCTTCCTGCTGAGAAGTTTCAGGCTGTAATTCAGCTTCTTGCTGAATGTTTTCATTTTCTTCTTCCTTCTGCCCAGAATCTTGGGTTACATTTGGCTCAATAACTAGAATCTCGTCAGTTGTTTTTTACCTTCTCCTAGCACTTGTCCTTAATGGAGTTTTCTCCTTTTATGGAGCTTTCCTTTTTCTGGAAGTGCTTGTGGTTGCAGGAGATGCCTTAGCCTGCTGACTAGTACTAGGGTTAATTTTTTTTTCTTATCCTTTAAGGAAACTGTTTCTACTGCAGGAGAAATTTCAACCTTTTCTGTAGGAGTCTTTGATTCCTCTTCATGAGTTGATCTTGAAGTAGAGGAATTAGTAGAATTAGGGTAATTAGGGGTCCTAACCCTAGATTTCTTTTTGGATGAAGAACATTGTCCAATTTCAATAAAAAATTTCCTAACCCCTTTAGCATTTTTAACCCTTTGTCCCACTCTACACCCAATTGGTTCTTGGGTAGGCTCCTTAAACCCCTGTAGAATAAATTCCTCCCAAGAAATATTTGACTACTCCCTTAAGGATTTTTCCACTATCAACTTGACTAAATAGTGGTGAGAGACAGAATTTTGTTTACCCTCTTGAACTAGAATGGCATGTTTTTACAAAATGCCAAACACAAAACTAGGGACATTGATAGGCCTATTATCATGTCTTAAACAACTCAAGAATTTAAAGTGAAAAACATGAAGGAATGAGTGTTGCCCTTCACAGGTGAAATACCTAATGATATAAACTGCACATTGTTTAAATAGCTTAGGAAGAGATAGTCGAAATATACCTTATTTCCTATCAACTTCAAGTGGCAGGTCTGCATGTAGAGTGAACTGAGCTCTGGCAATAGTTGGGTCAAGATTCTCTACAAATTCCTCACCCTCCAATGGTACTCTCATGACCTCTACCAAAACTAACTGATAAAATGGCACCTTTAGTCTTTTAACTGTAGCCACTCCATCTTTTAGGGAGTTAAGAAACTGAAGTGCAACCTCGTCATCCCAGCTAGTTAGCTTATGGACATAATCCATCCACCCTCTTGCCTGAAAATACGGCCTACAATTTTGGTCTTCTAGCAACACATTATGCACAGTAGGCTCTCTTTGAATGAGGTCTCCTCGCATCGTCTAGTTTCCAAGATACCCAAAACAGAGTTGCAGGAGATAATAACAGACAACCAAGATTTTGAACAAGAAAGCTTGAAAAGGCAGGTTGCAGGATGAGTTCAAATTTGGAAATTTCTTTTCTAGAAATGCAGCTTGAGAAATGAGATTATGAGTAACATAAATGCAAATCACCATATTATTATTTCATAATTACTCATAAGTACTCTCCGTAGAACTCATACTCAACATAACTTGCCACCTTAGTTTTATACATGTGAAAAATAACACGCAGCATGATGATTTTCAAAAATGTCTAATCATGGCAGAAAAATACAAGTACGATAGGAGAAAGGAATAAATATAAAGATTGCATAAACATAATGACAAAAAACTAATATAACTTCCCCCCAGCTAAAATGTTACAAGTGGGCCCTCACTTGCAGTTATGACAAGGCATACAATAAAATTAAGAGGAAAACAAATTAAAGTTTCATACCTTGAAATGTGTGCTAACTTGAAGTGTTGGTGAGGTGGCAGGTGTTATGAACCATGAATGAAAGAAAATATGAGGTGGATGGATGAGAGACTAGAAATGAAGTGGAAATTTTATTATGGAGAAGCAAATTTCATGAAGAAAGTGTTTATTATGAAAAGTTTCAAGAACTTCTAGAGTGAGGAAGGCAAATGAGCAAAAAGCTCATTAGGAGATGTTGCAGGAACTGCATCACCAGCAGCAGAAGAGAATTGCTGCAAGAAGTCTTCCTTACTCTGGGGTTTGTGATATAATTTTAACCCGTGATAATTGACGAACAATTTGAACCGTACTGGATCCACTGTGGAGAGCTAGACCACTCCGTTTGGAAAGACTGCAATAATTTCATATGGGCCTAACCATCTAGTTTGGAATTTTCTAGGATTATGCTAATACCTGGAGTCATAGAGGAGCACCCAGTCACCAACAAAAAAAACTTTGTCCTTAACATACTTGTTATGCCATTGTTTGCGCTGGTGTTGTATCAATTTGGTGTTGTGCAAGGGAGATTGTTGCCACTCATCAAGGCCATTCAAACTTAGTATCCTTTCTTGTTGTGCAGTAGTGAGATCCATCCCAAGAGCAAGAGTTGTCCTAAGTTTCTTATGTTCAAACTCTATAGGCATGACTACAGAGTGACCATAAACAAGCTCAAATGGTGTGAAACTAGTTGTAGACTTCCATGTAGTTCGGTAAGCCCAAAGTGCTTCAGGAAGTTGGATAGCCCAATCTTTCTTATGGATGGCTACTATTTTAGTTAGAATAGACTCCAACTCCCGATTGGTAACTTCAACTTGCCTATTAGCTTGGGGGTGATAGGGTGAAGATTTACCATGCTTGATGTTGTACTCCTCCATCAGAGTGGCAATCAAATTTGAAGTAAATTGAGGTCCTTGATCTGACGGTATCCCTCTTGGTACCCCAAATCTTGTGAAGATGAATTCATAAAAGAATTTTGCAACATTGTTATCCCTCGGGTGCTTCATAGGTTTAACCTTAGCCCACTTTATAACATAGTTAGTGCAGATAAGGATATAGGATTTACCTTGTGAGGATGGCTCAATAGGACCGACAAAGTCAATCCCCCATTTATCAAATGGTACAACAATTATTTGTGGCTATAGGGGCATTTCATCTATCTTTGTGGGGCATCCCATGCGCTAGCATTTGTCACACTTTTTAGTGTACTAAGCAGCATCCTTATGTGAATTGGACCAATAGTAGCCTATAGTCAAGATCTTCAATGTTGTTCTTTTGGTAGCAAAATATCCACCGCAAGGTTCATCATGACATGCCTTGAGGATATCATAAGTTTCATCCTCTCTAATGCATCTTCTAGTTACTTGGTCGGGACCAGTATAAAATATGAATCTAGAAATCCATGAATAATTCAAGCTCTTTTCAGTTAACAACCTTCTTTCTTTAGCAGAGAAATGAGCTGGTATCTTACCAGTTGTGAGATAATTGGCAATATCAGCATACCAAAGATTGTGTGTAGTCAGCAAGAAGAGATGTTCATCATGAAAACTATCATCAATGGCTGTAGGATCTTTAGGTACATGCAACCTAGAAAGAAAATCAGCTACTACATTGGTTTTACCAGGTTTATCTATTATGGTAATGTCAAACTCCTGCATAAGCAGCAACCAACAAGCCAATCTTCCAGAGATTGCAAGCTTGTTCACAAGATACTTAATAGAAAAATGGTCAGTATGTACATAGATCTCGTATCTAGTAATGTAGTGTCTGAATTTATTTAGGGCATAAATGACTGCAAGAAGTTATTTTTTCAGTGACAGTGTAATTAAACTCAGCGCCTTGCAAATTTTTACTTATAAAGTAAATTACACACTCAAGTGAGTCCACCTTTTGGCCAAGCACAAATCCAATAGCATAGTCTGAGGCATCAATATGGATGTGAAAAGGCAAGCCCCAATTAGGTCCTCTCAAAATCGGTGCTGTAGTGAGAACTTCTTTAACCTGCAGGAAAGACTTTGCACACGCAGAATCCCAAACAAATTCAGCATCCTTCTTGAGCAACTTATACAGTGGTGCTACAAGCTAACTGAAATCCTTTATAAACCTTCTATAGTACCCAGCATGCCCAAGAAAACTTTGCACATCTTTTTGTTTTGCTAGAGTAGGTAATGTGCTAATCACCTCAATCTTAGCATGATCCACTTGAATACCTCTTGAAGATATGAAATATCTTAAGACAACCCCTTATTCCATCATCATGAAGAACTTTTCACTATTGAGAGAGAGGTTATAATCATGACATCTCTGAAGAACTTTCTCCAAATTTTTCCTGGCCTCATCAAAAGTATGCGCATAGGTGGTAAAGTCATCCATCTAAATCTCCATGCAATCAGCAGAGATATCTGAGAATATACTGATCACAGCTCTTTGGAAGGTAGCAGGGGCATTACACAACCCAAAATGAAGCACTAAATAGGAAAATATGCCCCATAGACAGGTGAATGTTTTCTTCTCCTAATCTTCAGGGGCTATTTGTATCTAATTATAACCACTGAATCCATCTAGAAAAGAGAAATATTTCTTTCCAACTAGGTTATCAAGGACTTGATCTATAAATGGTAACGAAAAGTGATCCTTTTTAGTGGCTGTGTTAAGCTTTCTATAGTCGACACAAACTCTCCACTTCCCTCCTTTTTTAGGCACTATAACAAGAGGGGAGACCCATTGACTATCAGAAATGGGATAGATGAAGTTAGCATTTAACAATTTCTGCAGCTCATTCTTTACTATATCCCTTAGAGTTGGGTTAACTCTTCGTTGAGGTTGGCGAACAGGTCTGAATTCAGGGCTGATATAAATTTTGTGAGTGTAGAGCTTAGGATCTAACCCTTTCATGTCAATATAATCCCAAGAAAAGGTTGATTGATGTTCTTTTAGAAGCTGTAGAACATTTGTTTGCTAAGAGGAAGTCAAAGTGTTGTTTACATTTAACTCCCTTCCTGAGATGGCCTCGAACTTAGTGACCTTTTTTGCCATAGACAACTAAGAAATTAGGGAAGAGTCCATTTCATGAGGTAGTAATGTATGAAGAAATTTGGAAGTTTCTGAATACTGCAGAGCATCAATAGGTGGTAACAAAGTGTCAAGAACACAGTCCTCTTGGGAACACACTCGGGATTTAATCTTTTTCCCTAGAAGCTACAAAAGGTTCCCTAGATATCATCATTAACTGAAAAATGAAATTGATCTTAGGTTCAATATCATCCAAATCAAGCCAGATTGTTTGGTCATCTTGCAACAGAGGTTGAGCTAGGGAATACAGAGTCAGATTTTTAGTGTTGATTCCATTAGATATAGTCATTTTTCCTAACCGACAAGCTATATAGGCATCTGCAGTAGCCATCCAAGGCCTACCTAGAATTATTGGATACCCTCCCATGTTAGCATTTGGAGAAAGGACAACAAAGTCAACTAGATATTCCCAAGAATTCAAGGTGATGATAACATCTTCTACCATCCCATCAGGTGTAATGGTGGAACTATCAGCAAGTTGAAGGATGGTGGGTGTTTCCCTAAGACCAATGATATGTAACTGAGACATTACTTCCTTGGTCATGAGATTTATGGATGCACCTAAGTCAACTAGGGCATTTTGGACTTGAATTCCTTGAATAGTGACTATTACCACAGGAGTACCAAGATCAAAATACTTTAGAACTGTCAATTTTTCCAACATTAGGTCAGATAACTAGCCTAGGACATGTATAGTTTTAGGATCCTTTTTCTTCCTCCCAGGTTGTTTAATACATGCTTCCTTGATGGCTTTATTATAGGCAAGTACTTCCTTTATGGCATCTAGCAGTGGTATTTTAACTATCTTTTGTTTTAGTTGGGCAAGCAAATCCAACACTGCTTGATTTTCCACTGACTTAACTTGTTCCTCCAACCTATGAGGAAATGGGGGTTCTTCTGTTACAGGAGCAGCAGGTTGGACTGGTACCTCAGTTGGTTCTATCGAGGCATCCTCAACTTTGGTAATGATAAGTTATTGTGGAGGAGGAAGAGTTGTGCCAGATCTTAAATGGATATTATTCAGGGAAATTGCATAGCTCTGTTGCTACATTGTTGGTTTAGCATTGATGGGATTATGAGTAGGCTAAGCAAGAAATTGAGTTTGTTTAGGGGAAGTAGTATTGACTACAGGAGGAGGCATCAAAGCCTGTTATTGAGGTGGTGGCATCAAATCTTGTTGGTTTGATTGGTTCATCCAATTGTGTGGTTGTTGCCACCTCTACTGGGGCTATTGCTAGGGTTGTTGAGGTTGTGGCCAACCCTGTTGAGATTGTTGCCATCCTAGCTGATGTTGTTTCCAGCCTTGCTAAGGTTGTTTCCAACTAGGTTTATGTTGCTACCAGCCTTGCTGAGGTTGTTGCCAACCTTGTTGATGCTGCTACCAACCTTGCTGAGGTTGTTGCCAACTACTATACCCACTAAATCCACTATGCTATTGATTTTTCCATGCATTATTATTATTAAAATTTTGAAGAGGATCTTGGGGAATACTTGGTCTCTGAGCCCATGGCCTTCGCTGGGCAATGTAGAGCACCTCTCCATTCTCATCAATGGATTTGAACTCGGTAGGCATTGGTTGGGACTCCAAGCTTGCAACAGACTTACACCGACAATTCTTTTTCTTCTCCCTACAGTGTGGACAGTACTTTTCTAACATTGCATCAGCTTCATCTTTCTTTCTCCTTGCTTGCATTGTGTCCAACTGAGTAGCAACATCATCAATGATGTCTTTCTTGAAATCTGACAATAGATTGGATAGCTTCATTTTGGACACACCTCTGCCATTAGACTTGTGAGGCAGGGCTCTCAAGCCTCTTCCTTTCTTGACAGTAGCTCTAGAATAGTTTAGACATATACTCTTTATTGCATCCCAATTCTTCTGTGTAATGTCCCCCCTGCCATAAGGTCAAGAGCTTCTATGCTTCCATCATTTACACCTCTCAAAAATAGATACTTTTGAGATTCTTCATTTAGCTCGTGTTGTGTGTTATGTTGCAAGCTGAACATGAACCTGGAGACATAGTCTTCCAAGGTTTCATCTTCCTTCTGTGACATTTTAAATATATCATCTCCTTTTAAGTCCCCTCCTCTACAATAATCTTTGTATTTCTCAAGAAATAGGTTATACATTGCATTCCAATCTGCTACAGCATTAGCACCCAAACTCATAAACCATCTTAGAGCAGCCTCTTTTAAGGTGGAAGGAAACAATTTGAGCTTATGGCCATCAGTGGTGTAGTCATACCTTTGGCAAAGGACATCAAACTCAAAGAGGAAAGTCTCTAGATCTTCTATGATGAATCCATAGAATTTAGGAAGTGCAGCTGCAGGAATATTATTTAGATTTTGGTTACCTTGTTGAGTAGGAATAGGAAAAGGGAAGGTAGGATGAGCCATTACGTTGTTTAGATATTATGGGTCAACAAAAAGAGCATTTAGATGGTAGGATTCTTTAGATGATGGTGGTGAGTGCAATTGGTCATAGGCATCAGCAAACACATTCTCGAATGATTCTTCTTTTTGTGGGATTTCTAATTGGGTTTCCTCAAGTATTGGATTGAAAACCTCAAATGGTTCTTCCTAATTAAGATTAGGTAGGAATCACCCAAGATGGTCCCTACACCTATGCATGCAAAATTATACAAAATGCAAACTAGCTTAATGACTTCTGGGTCAAACTAAATTGACACCATCCCTGGAAACAACACCAAAAATGACTGGTTAGAATAATATCCTAGTAACTCAAGGATTGGACATCCTTAAACAGTGATTCATTTCTGAAAATCATCATGTATCTACTTAGAACATCATGCTAGACTTCATTAAATGTATCAATCCAAGAACATGAACTTGAGATGATGGTTGCAAAGTTTATGTTTTAGTTCTTCTCAATAGTCATCACTACCCAAGTAAAAGCTATTGCTACAGGAGATTTATACTAGAAACTAAAACTACAGATTAACTCTCATCTAGAAAAGAAAATGTAATAGTAAATAGATAATGCTTCAGAAGTAAACCAATGCTGCAAGAAATAGTCAATGGTTCTACTACCAGTGGTTGCAGGAGCAACAATACTTAACAACTTCAAATAAACTTAACTAAATCCTACTTAAGCATGAATAGGGAATTCACCTCCCATGTGGGCCCCCACAGAAGTATGAATGAATTATAACTTAGAGATTGAAATGAAGAACTACGATATATTCATTCAACAAAACATATATACAATATAGGATATCAAAGTATTTTTCTTTATTGCTGGATTACAATACGAATTCCTCAAAACATTTAACTAGCCTAGAATCATAAGTTCCAACTTATTTAAAAGCAACTAAGAAAAATAGAACTCCTACAAACTAGGTCCTTCATTACATAGCATAACAACTTTCAATTACAGGAGCGACAACATCATTTATGCAAGAAGATAAGTCATATTTAGTGCTTTGAAAATATAGGAACGCTTGGTAACTAGATTGACTTGGATTGAATCAGAAAACACAAAGTTATGGAAGGAGTGGAGCTATGATGAACTCTGAAACAGTTATCCACCTTGAAAGACCCACTCATCCTTGAGTCTGTGCTCCTTGCTGACTTATTCTTCTCCTGCAAAAGGTTAACATAACAAAATCCACAACATGAATCCATGGCAGATATTATAATAAGTTTTCCTATTTTACCGTAGCCTTGTCACATGGCTGTAGGAGGTCTACCTATTAAAGTTAGAGAAGAAAAATACCAAATTTTATCATAACATTCATTAATCTAGATATATATTCAGTCTCGTCCTTAAGTTCCATAAGTATCAAATATACATATGGCTAAAGCTTATAAACATAAAAGAATGTATAATGTTTATGAAAAACCATAAGATATTCAAGTTCAAACTTAGAAAATGATAAACAAAACACCCTATAAACTTGACTCATCATTTGGCTAAAGCTTCAAGTGCTTCTTTGTTCATACATCAGATACATCAAAATAGATGTGAAAATATAATTATATAGCATACTACTTTATGTCGCTTATACAAAATTAGGTTACAATATCATAGAGAAAACCCTAAGATCTACAGTGTACAAAAATAACCTAGATCAAACAATTACATAAGATATTCATCGCATTTAATGAATATCTCAACAATAAATTATTCTCGATCTTGGTAAAACATTTTCTGATTCTATTGTAACCATTTGCATAGATAGATGTGCCATTTCTGATTCCTATGTCATTTCATGTGATCCTCGATAAACACTGTATATCTTGCTCAGTGATTAAACTGACACTCAATGTTTACTGTCACTCGGTATCGGTGTCTAGCGCTTGGTAAAACTGTTATGTGCTCGGTGTAAAGATGTAACCGACTAGCTTATGATGCTTTCTTTTACCGACTAGGTTAACATAAGTAACTGATCGATGTCATTGATAACCTTTGATACTAATGACAACCTTTAATGCTCAAATAGAGATAACAATCTCCCCCTTTGGCATTAGTATCAAAACTTCAATGTATATAGACCTTATGTCTCAAAACTTATATCTCTTCCATATACATATATACTTATCAAAAAAATTCTATATACTCCCCCTCAATGCATGCTTCCAGTAATGTGTAGTATACTTAGCATTTTATGTACATATTTGGCATATACATTGTTATCCCCCTTTTTGATATTAATGCCAAATACAAAAATGTATACTTACAGCTTATCAAAAATGTGTTGATGGGTTTTCTTCAGTGACTCCAAGAGGTTTTCCCATTCCTCTATCAAGTTGGTGAGAGCAATGTGCTCAAGACCAACTTGTGCATGCATATCAAAGATGTTGTCCAACACATAAATTTTTGGTGTTGCAACAAGCATTTGTGCCCTTACTATATGCTTCTTAAAAAATTTCAGGTATGGGAGGAGTTCTATCTATAACTCAATGACCTGGTCACTTATCCTTTCTTCTTGCTTCTTGAGATCTGCTATCAACCGCCTGAGTTCTTGAACTCTTAATATATGCTTGGACAAAGCTTGTGGCTCGATTGTAGCTGCATGTGCACTGACTGTGATTTCATTTTCAAATTGTTTGATCTTTTCACTGATCTCGGTAGTGAAGGTTTCATAGTGCATAGCTTTAAAATGATTTGACAAATAGAATTAGTAATAGCCTAAATTTCAGTTATTACCTCTAATAGTTTAACCTTGTTAATTGCCACTTCTTGGCTGATTCTCTCGACAAGTTTATCCTGCATTTTTTACTCTGCCCTTTCCTCTATTCTCTTGTTAGCCTCAACATCTGGGGCATTGATCTCCTTGGAAAGTGTAGTAATTTGATCCATAATCAAAGTATCTTCATCTATGTTTACCTCAGGTACTACCTGTTATAAGATATCCTGGACATTTTCTAATATCTCCTTGATTTTTCTCTCTTGTCTCAACTTTTCCTATTCTACTTTGCTTGTACATAATTTCCCATATTTTCTTAGTTCTTTGGGGCTAAGGGTCCTCGGGTCACACTCAGGTATCACAATAACTTCATCTAATGTGATCGGCCCTTTTCCTTTCTTTTTCTTCTTCTTCTTCTCCGGTTCAAGTGATGAACTCTTTGCAACTAGAATAGTGGTTTTTTCTTCTACCCTCGGAGTGTTCTGCCCAGTTGAAACATTATCTTCCTTTTTTTTCTCCTCAATAACCTATGTTTCAGTTGACTAAGATTGAGCCTCTGATGTTGTGTCAGGTGGGGTGACCTTAGTTGCTTTAGGCTATTCTTGTGTCTTTGTGTCTATTTCAGTAGCCTCTTTTTCTTCAGGCTTATTTGCTTTTTCAGGTGTCTCGGTGCTTTGTTCCCCTGTTGTATCTTGTGGTTGCTTGGGGTCTGAGCCATTGGGTTGTTCTTGTGAAAGAATTTCAACTACTTCAACAAGTATAAAAAGCTCACCTGGTAATGATGGAAATGCACACTCAGTAACTTGTGCTTCATCCTATGTGTTGACTTGTGCATTTTTCACATCATCATCATCATTTCTATCATCAGGATCACTATTTTTTATGTCCTCAATGAGCACATCAGTATCCTTTTTCTCCTTTAATTGGATCTTTGCTAGATTTGGTGCATCCTGTGAACTGTCCTTAATTTATTGTGCAAGAGTTGTATCAATTACCTCGGTAAATGATACACCTAACTCATTAGTCTTCTTTACTACATTATCCTCAATGAATATCCCTTTACCTTTGGAATTATGTCTCTTCTTAGACAAATTTTCAAATGCAATTTTCTCATTCTGCTCTATTACAACAAGAATTCAAGTCCAAATGAGTTAACCCAACTCATCAAGTTCTGCTAGATTCTCATCTAAAACTAGCATAGCTCGGATTTTTATTTTGAATCTCTTCACATAAGTGTCCATAATCTCGTTAATCTCAGCAAGAGATATGTTCGGTGCTACCGATACTAGAATTTCTTCCCTTCTTTTTCTCTCAGTTTCCAAGGCATATGACCACTTTTGATTTATTCACTCCTCTAATGCCTTGGGCAGTGATCATTCAAACTCTAATAGAGCTCATTTAAAGTTAGTCATCATCTAGACGATTACTTCCTCAATTTTTTTTGATCCTCAGTTGACATATTGTCAAATCCGCTTAGTCCTGGATCATAGAGATCTCCATGCTCAATTATGTCTTATGCTACCTCATCAATTGGCCTTTCTTTATTACTGACAACCAAAACTAATTGTTGTCTTCTTCTTCATCCTCAAGGTCTTCCTTGTTTGTTATTAACCTTATTCTTTTCTTTGGTGCCTCAGCTATGACCTTGCGACCTCTCTTAGAATATGTTTTTGTCAGTGTAGCTACCTTAGGTTTTACTACCTTCTCAACTCCCTTCTTCTGTGGTGGTGAAGCTACAATTAATGACCTTGTGTGTGCACCTATTTACACTAGTAACTACCTCTTCTTTGGAACTGGTGTGGGAGAAACTAGTTTAGAGTGTTTTTCTTCTTTAGACTCAGTTTATTCACTATCATATGGTTTGTTAGGCAACATTAATTGACCTTTAGTTACAGTTTCAACCGGTGACTCCTTAGACGAGTCAAATACATTCTCAAACTTCTCAGATAAAAATTTCCTCATTTTATTTTCTTTTCTTGTTATTTTACTAATGAAAGCCCTATTTTAATTCTTTATTTTGCTTCTTCAAAGGTTCCAAACCTCTCATCCTTTTTGTCTTTCGGTAATGCCAATAGTGTCTCGATTGATTTCAAACCGAAATCATGATCCATTTCATAGCCCATAGGTGCTAGCCATTTTATCCTTGGTTCTATAGATTTAATCATTATATGGTCAGTGTCTACTAGAAAACAAGTGTCCATCTCATACTTCTCAACCAATGAACTTGGAATCCTGCTTCTTAGATTCATCTTTACTTTAAAATCCTCAAAATAACTGTAATCACTGAAAAATGGACAAAGATCAATTTAATGAAAAATCAAAGCAAATCAAGGATAGGATCAAAGTAATTGAATCACAATGCATAATTAGCCAGTAAAAATTAAAATCAAGTCTTAATTCAAGAGAAATCAAAATTGAGAGCATTTTAATCAAGTGAAATCAAATCAAAGTGCAATTAAATCAATTAATTATATAGTTTTGGATTAAATCAAATTAAACCCATTCAAGGGGTACATGGATAAATAAATCAATTCAAATCAATTAATAAATCATAATTTCTCTCAACAAACACAAAGGGAGGAAATTCAATCAACCAATAGGATTTGAGAAAAGGCATTCACATGGATCAAGCCAAATTCAATCTCAATCACTCAAAGTGAAAAAGAATCTTGACCATTGATCTTGTCTACTTGTCCCAAGCTTTGAGGACACAAACTTTGCATTGTCTTCAAAGGGTGGAACCAAAGACTCAACCAAGGCTTAATCATGATCAACTACACTACACCCCCTGCCAATGGGAAAATCTATAAAAGGAAAACTAAAATCTTCATAATTCATAACCAAACATCTGAGAATTGCATAGAACCTCTTGCATTTTATAGCTAAAAGAGGCATTTTAAGAGCTTAATTAGCATTCAATTTGAATATAATTGTTAGCTTTAGCTTAATCTTTATCATTTCTCATTCTAGGACTATCATTAATGGTAGCTTGCTGAGAGATTTTATTAACACTCTTAGATAGAGAGCCATAGGATGCTCAATTGATTTTTCATTTCCTAAATAGTTGCTATAATTGTGGTTTATTTAGTTACTTTTTCATTTATTTATCAATACTAATTCTATGAAGATACTATTCCTAGTATACAAAATGGCACCCACTGTGGGGCAGAATGCTTCACTTTACTAAGCGTTTAGAATTATTTCATTTTTATCAAATTTATGCATGTTTAACTCTCGGGTTTTTCAGGAAACAACACTTTTGACAAATCAAAGGGCACTTTTGCATGATTAAACATTGCTTTCAAGCATCATTTCAATGCTTTCATGATAAATTTGTGCACCTTTGCGTTGATCACTGGCGCTTTCAATATTTCTATCATCTGTCTATCATTCTTATTGTGCCTTTGCATAGATCAACAACGCATTTTCCCTGACTCCTGAGCACTTTTTCTAATCTACTGAGTGCTTTTACCTCATTTTTATTGCCTTTTACATATTCTGCAGCACTTTTATTAGTTATTTGTGTGTTTTGAGTTTTCTGACAGAGTTTAAACAGCACGTTTAATCAGATTAGCAGTGCTTTCAAGTACTAAAATAGCGCTTTCAAGCATTAAAGAAGCGCTTTTGCATAAATTGCTTATTTTCATTATCTGACTGTGGCAAAATGATTTGTGTAAATCTGTACGATGTCTAATCACCGAAAAACAAAAAAACCAGAGAGCAAGTTCAATCAAGAAGGGAAGGCTTTGACTAAGAAAATCAAGCAGGAGAACCTTTCTCACATCAAATCGGTTCTTGAGGATTCACAAGAGGAGGAAAACTAGGTTTATGAGAACTATGTTAAAATAGTAGAAGCATATAAGACTAAGTTTGTTTCACTCAACTGGATTTTCTTACCTTAGTTCAAGTTTTTCTTAAAATTTGCAAATAAGGCTTTAGATTCAATTCAAACTTTGCTTCTTCAAATTCATTTTGGTTTCCTTCATTGTTGCTATTTTTGTTGACTAACTTTGTTGGGGGAAAGCACATTGGAAGGGAACTATAGCCAAGGTAATGTTAAAATGGATATAATCACTCAAAAATGCCCCTAGCTTATGCTAACTACAAGGAAAGGTAAGTCTCAAAACTAGTGAATATTTTCCCTTAAATTGTGGCATTGGTGCATTTGGAAATCTAGTAATTACAAAACAACCTATCTTTGTTTGGAAAGTTTAGCATTTAGGCCTATGCTTTTCACTTCTTCTAGTGAATCAAAATGCCAAAGGTGTTGAACTTTTTAATTAAGAAGAAAGGTTGAGGAAATTGAGCACATAAAATAAAAGCCCCTTGTTTGTAGAAGAGAGTAGAAATACTCAAATCCCTAGAGTTAGTGGGTGAAAAAATTGAACCGTGTTTATTTTGTTTGGGAAATTAAGGAAAAGTTAGGGATATGCTCTTCACCTTTTAGGTGGATCAAATTCCCAAAAATTTATTCCTAATTCCATTTCCTTGCTTTACATGAGTATGCTAGAACATTAGTGGGCTCACCTCCTGAGAAATTGCCTTAACGAGGCCGATGAGAGGGACAACCCAAAGCAGGATACACTTGCTTTTGCTACGAGAATCCAACCCACTATAAAACAAAACACATACATCCTTAATGGGGTGTGTGACAAAAGGATTTTAAATTTTCAAACTTCCTTGAGTAGTCCTCACAGATTGTGCAAAACTCTGACATACCAATGGTGGGAATCCCCTTAACATACTTAGGGGATGAAAGTTTAAGATCCATTTTGAATGGAATCTATATTAAATCCTTGATAAAATAGCAAGACCACCTTTTAGAGCCATGTTTACGAACCAATCTTGAGCTAGGTGTACACCTCAAATAGTGCACTTCTCTAAGTCATTATATCCAAGGGAATCCATGAATGGGATACCTTAGAAAGTGAACTAGAGCTCTCTATGTATGGAGTTGCAAGATTATTTGATTGCTCTCAGCTAGAGCTATTAAGCTTATGACCTTGCTAGTCAACCATACAATGAGAGATTCAAATGAAGACAAGGGCAAGAATGCCAATATCTCCAAGAATCAAAATGAAATGCAATGTAAAGCTATACTAATGAATGAAAATGCAAGCTATGCAAGCTAAGCTATGAAAAGAAATATGCAAGTATTACAAAGCCTCCTAGTTAAGCTAGATGAGGTAATATAAAGCATAAAGGAAATGAAGCTAAATATGAAGCTATGAATGCCATGATAAATGAAACTAGAATAACATTTAGATGCAAAAGCCAAGAATGCTCCAAATCTTTAAAAGCTCCAAAGTGACCTAGAAAACCTGCAGCATAACATTAGTATAAAAGGATTGATATGCAAATGAGGAAGAGAGCTCTTCTTTTATAGGAAATGAGAAACAATGGATGATAGAGATTAAGAGGCAAAAGTCTTAATCAAGGGTGGAGCTTGAAAGAGGAGCAATCCATGTGCACAAATATCTTCCATTGAGAAAATAAGAGTTGACTTTTGTGTCCATATGAGACAAAAAGTGCTTTTCTTATTTTTATAAAATAAGAATAATGCTTTATTTATGCAACTTAAGATAAGGGGAAAAGTGGGGGCTTTTTATTTATTAAAAGGGGAGGATATATTCCTTTTAAATAAATAAAGATTTTACGATAAAATGGTTAGCCCATAGAATAATCAAATAAATGATAAAATAGGATTTGATCAAAGAAATTGATTTAATTGAAAAATATAATTTTTTAAAATATTGATTCAAGGATTTGATAAATTGTTGAATGGGGGCCCAAAGTCTAGACGACCATTTTAGGGTGCATACATTTGCCCCTCTTTGACTAATGTGAGATTGATTTGGGATCACATGTAGTCAAAGAATAGAATTGAGATGTGAGATCTATTTGGGATCACAAAACAATCTAGACATGTGTTTGATGGATGGGAACATATCAGGACAAGCATAAGCATAAGCTAAAAGACAAGACCAACACCATTGTTGTTAAGTGATAATCAAGTCTCAAATAAGAGATAAGAATCTCAAGCAAGCTTGATAAGCTGAATCAAGGATTGAAGCTGATAGGTACTGCCCCCTCAAAATCAAAATTGAAATCAGATAGAGGAGAAATAGTAAATTGATAAACTTGATCAAGTCACTATAAATCATAATCGAAGATGAAAGATGATAGGATAACTATCAAGTAGTGAAGATATGCCCCAGCTTGACTAGGTTTGACTGAGAAAGATATAGGATAAAAATTAAGTCAAACCTCAAAGAGATGAATCGAATGAAGATGAATGAAAGACTAGAAGGTTGAAAGAGATGGGGATGAAGAAATGAAGATGCCCCAGCGAAGATCAAAAGATCAAGCCTCAAACAGTCAACCAACTGCAGAGAAGAAGGAGAAAGTTTGAAATGTGATTTTTACTATCAAGATGAACTCGGATTTCAATTTTGATCCTGAAAAGAATAGAAAATGATGTGATATGAAAGACAAGAAGTGAAAGACATGATTGAGAAAAGGAAAGGTGAGCGCAGTTGACCGACTAGTTCGTGAAAGATAAAGGGGGAGCTCTCTCCATAGGCAAGGTGCAAAAACTAAACTATCATGAACCTAGGAATGCAAGCTACTATGAAAGTGGTTGATTTGCAAGGTCACAATGCCAATAGACATTAATAATCAGCATCAAGCTTTATTGGTAGCGTCACAAGATCATACAATACACACTAGTATGAATATGAATATGATCTATATTAGGCAGAAATGTGGAAATCTCACCTAGGCACCAAAGACATATAGATCAAGATGACTAGTGCAGTGAGATTAGCTAAATTTGATATGGCAAGATTATACTCACATTGAGACACAAGGAAAATCAAGATGGCTATAAGTATGCACTTGCATAAATATTCAAGGATAATACCTTGTAGATCCCAATGTCAAGTGGAACAAGCATAAATGCTAATGATAGTTAGGACCAAAAAAATATACCCACAAGTAGAAAAAGAAATAAAACATGCCCTCATACCCTCAGTCTTCTAGCTATGCATCATTGAAAACTTCTTGGGGAAAAGAACACTCATCAAAGAAATCATCATAGACAACACACAAGGAAAACAAAGTCAAACAGGTCTCAGCGAGTCAAGTGTTTAAGTGCGTGTGTATATGTCATAGAATCAAACTTTGAGTATCACATCTACCAGTGAGGGATATCATATCATGCTAGACTGCGGGTAAGATATCTGATAAGTGTTGAGAAACACTTGATGCTAGGGTAGTATTGAAAAACACTATTTGGGGTGGTGTTGAAAAACATCATTTGCATGATTTCCTAAAAACCAACGCATCCTAGAGACCAAAGGTAGCATAGTTATGCCCCCTAGACAAAGACAACAACCAATTCCAAACCAAGGCAACAAGGTCAAGGCATGATGGAGAAGGCTAAGTGTCGAGAATGCATGCTAAGAAATGAGGGTGCAAAGGCCTCAAGTAGCGCTTGTTTCCAGATTTTCACCACTTTGAGATTTTAATTTTTTTAATTTTTTCTACCAAGGCACCTGTTTCTAGGTTTTCATGAAGGCACTTCTTCTATTTTTTTGAATTTTCTACATTTTTTTATTTTTTTATATTTTTTCAGGACTTTTATATGCTTTTTAGGATTTTTTCAACATCATATATAAATTTTTTTGGAATTTTTTCAAGATCAATAAGATATGTACAAAGGATGCCCCTAGACAGAATAGGCATCATAGATAGAACTTATTTAGGTGCAACACATTGATAGGATCAAGTAGTTGTTCTTCCTCTAGATTAGACAAAAAATAAGCACCTGTACCAAAAGCAGCAGTAATGATGTATGGTCCAAGCCAATTAAGTTCAAACTTTCCCTTTTGCTCTTTATGTTGTTGGTTCTTAGGGTTTTCTCATAGGACAAGATCCCCCACTTGAAATTCTCTAGGGTGGACTTTCTTGTTGAATGCCTTGGACATATGCTTTTGGTAAACTCTCATGTGATCAAAAGATGCTTTACGCTTTTCATCTAGAAGTTCCAGTTCTTGTAACCTCATGGCACGGTAGTCTTCATCTGTCACTAAACCTTTAAGGGAAACTCTAAGTGAAGGAATCTCCACTTCTGAAGGTAACACTGCTTCAACACCATAAGTAAGGGAAAAAGGAGTAGCCCCTGTTGGAGTATGAATACTTGTTCTATAGGCCCACAAGGCCAGATTTATTTGTAAATGCCAATCTCTACCATTCTTGTGAACTGTTCTATGGAGGATTTTGAGAATGGTCTTATTCGAAGCCTCCGCTTGTCCATTTCCTTGTGGGAAGTAAATGGAGGATCAATGTTGTTTTATCTTGAATTTCTTCCAAAGATGTTTAAGGTCCTTATTTTTAAATTGACCTGCATTGTCATTGATTATCTCAGAAGGCACTCCATACCGACAGATGACATGATTTAAAATAAACAAAGAAACTATCTTGCCTGAGGCAACAAAAAGTGGGACAGCTTCTACCCATTTGGTAAAGTAATCAGTAGCAGTGATAATGAATTTGTGTCCACCTAATGAGTTGGGATGAATCTACCTAATAAGGTCAAAGGCCCAGTGCTAAAATGGCCAATGAGAAATAGAAGGAATAAGCTCCCTACCTAGAGCATGTATCAGGTTTCCATGTTTCTGACACTTTTCATAAGATTTGGCAAAAGCTACTGCATCTGTCTGCATGGTAGGCCAATAGTAGCCCACCCTAAGCAACCGTCAGGCCATGGAAAGACCATTAGAATGTCCTCCACAAATTCCCTCGTGAATGTCAACTAATGCTTGGTTGGACTCATCCTTCTCTAAACACCTAAGAAGTGTCCCATCTAAACCCCTCCTATACAAATCACTAGAGATAAGGGTGTGGCGACAGGCATTTCAGATTAGGTTTCTTCATTCAGAATGATTGAAATTTTTGGGCATAGTACCATCATGGAGATATGAATAAATGGCACCATAGCGAGATGATTCATGGCCAATAAGGGCGCACATAACTTGGCTTTCTTGGGAGTCATAAATAGGGTAACATAGCTCTTCCACGAGGAATTCAAATCTGGACTCATGTTGTTCTAGTTGAAGAAGTGAAGCCAATGTAGCCATAGCGTCAACTACTTTATTCTCTGCTCTAGGGATTTGTTGAAATGTAACAAAGGTCAAGTATCACCACAATGAATCAACCATTTTCTTATACGGTACCAATTTTTCATCTTTGGTTTGGTATTCTTTGTTAACTTGGTTGACTATCAATTATGAATCCCTATAAATGTGCAGCTCTGTGATTCCCCATTGTATAGCCATTTTTAGTCTATTTGTTAAGCCTCATATTCAGCAATGTTATTTGTGCATGGGAACAATAGTTTGTAGGACTTAGGAATGGTATACCCATGAGGAGAAATTCAACTTGAATTGGTGCTTTATGTCAAACTCTATGTCAAAATCTGAAAGAATCATCATCCATTTAGCAAGTCTATCCATGAGAGCAGCCTTACCAAGCAATTATTTTAGAGGATCAATTTTTGCAATGAGGTGTATTGTATGCACAAGCATGTAATGTTGCAACTTTTAGGAAGCAAACACCACCACTAGGCAAGATTTTTCAATACTAGTGTAGTTGACCTCATATGACACAAGGGTACGACTGATGTAATATATGGCTCTCTCTTTTCTAGTATCATCAAGTTGAGCCAATAATGCCCCTAGGGAAGATTCTATTGCTGACATATACAATATAAGTGGTTTTCCTAGGATAGGAGGCATTAAGATTGGAGGATTGGCCAAGTACTTTTTGATTTGGTCCATGCTTTGCTGACAATCCTCGTTCTAGACACACTTCACCCCTTTATGAAAAGTCTTATTAAAGGGTTGAGCTCTATCAGCGAGTTGTGAAATAAACCTCCTTATAGACTGAAGGCATCCTTGAAGACTCCTCATTTGATTGATGTTTGTGGGAGGTGGCATATCCATTATTGCTTGAACTTTTTCTAGGTCCATCTCTATTCCTTTAGTTGAGATGATAAATCCTAAGATTTTTCTAGAGGTAACTCTGAATGCACACTTTTTGGGATTTAATCTGATTTGAAACTATTCCATACAATCTAGAATTACTTCCAAATCAGCAAGGTGTGTACCCCTTTTCTTGGATTTTGCCAAGGTTTCATCCACATAGTCCTCCATATTCTTATGCATCATGTCATGGAAGATAGTAGTCATAGCTCTTTGATATGTAGCTCTAATATTTTTTAATCCAAATAGCATGATTTTCCAACAATAGGTTCCCCATGCACAAGTGAATGTAGTTTTCTCTTGGTCTTCAGGAGCTATTTTGATTTGATTATACCTAGAAAATCCATCCATCAAAGAATAGATCTCATAACCCACGGTCATGTCCACTATCATGTCTATGTTTGGAAGTGGAAAATCATCCTCTGGGCATGCTTTATTAAGATTGCTAAACTCTTTACAAACATGAATGGACTTGTCATGTTTTGAAATTGGTACAATATTGGATATCCATTCAGCATAGTCAATGGCTCTTATAAATCATGCCCTGAGGAGCTTCTCTAATCTAGCTTTGACAAGGAGAGCTATGTGAGGATGCATCTTCCTCAATTTTTGTTTTACTAGTTTGATACCTAGAGCTATGGACAAGTGATGCATAATGAGACTAGTGTCCAATCCTGGCATGTCTGAATAAGTCTAAGCAAAGTTAATTTTCTTTCTTTGTAGGAACTTGGTATATGCCTCTTTTTCTTGTGTTGATAGAGATTTAGCTAAATGCACAATTTTTGGAGCCTCTGGTGTATTCAAATTAACTGGCTGTGTAGGCTCAACAAGTACTGAAGACCTATCTTGAAAGTAACTTGGAAGATGATCAAGTACCTCATCCTTGGGTGCCTCAGAGAGGTTTTCACCCTCGGATACATCCTTTATTTTTACTTTTTTAGGTTTTGACACTACCACATAATGGTTTTCACAATCAGAACTCTTATTCTTTTTTTCTTTTCTTTTCATTTTGCGACTAAGGTACTTGATATCTAGTTCTGTCATACTTGTAGTTGGTTCGCTGGTGGAAGAGACTACAGGTTCAAGGGCATTTAGGTAGCATGCTATCTCATAATCATTTTGAAAAGTTAGGAGTTGAGGCTCTTGATAGCATTGAGACCAATCAATTAAGTGAGGATTGGCAAGGGGTAGGTCAATGACTAGTTCAATAATTTGTATGCGAATGGTATCATCTCTGGTGATTGCAGAGTTAGGATCCGTCAAGTATCCCTCTAAGGTACCCAAATCAAGACTTATCCTACTAAGCAAAGCATCATCCACTAAAGCGACTCATGGATTCCAATCTTCTAATCCTACACTAGACTCGTTAGCTACCTCAGGTTGGGAAACATATGTATGGACAACATCAATGTCCATGTCAACTATAGAACAATTAGAAAGAGTCTCCCATTCATACTCATGTGAGTTCGTATCTGAATCTCAGTTGGGATGCTTGCACCAACCATATTTTTTAGGCCTTGAGGTAGAAGCTTTGATGTCACCAAGGGTAACACCTTCTTGAATGCCATTTTTGTATTGAATAGGATCCTCAACATGATCTTCAATAGTGGATTGTTCTTGTTTTAGGTATGAAATTGTTGGATTGTCAACTATAGTATCTAAATCTCCCCAAAGGAGATTGGTGGAAGGGACCTAATCTTCACACCTATCTTGTTGATTTTGCAAATTGGGCATGTATTCATCATCACTATCCATCGCAACTAGGATAGGGGTAACTTTCTTATTCTGACTTTCAAAACCTAGGCCAACTTTTGTCTTAGATCTGCGTCCAAAAAGAGCATGATTGAGTGGTTCAGCTTTAGCATCTAATCTGTGACTAAGAGGAACATGACCTAGGTAGCCCATATTTTTGACCAAAGTATATCCTCTCCCATAAGCCTTAGGAGATGGTGATAAATTTTCATTGTGCTTGTATTTTTCCTCTTTGTAAATCCAATCTCTAATAGCTACCTCCTCTTTTCATCCTGGATGGGTATTGAGGACTCTACAAATGTATCAAATAGAGTCATTGCTGAAGATGAGGGACGCATCTCTTGTGAAGGCTTACCATAGGACCTAGGTGATACTGGTAGCTTTGTGAAGGAGTCAATGTGATACCCCCCCATACCAAGGTCTATGGTTTTGAACTTGTTCTTGCACTGTTCTAAAGTTGCATCAAAAATTTTTGCTTCCTGATTAAGAGCAACATGGGTCCCTACTGAAATTGCATTAATAGATAATGTGCTATCCCTGAGTATACAAACTTCTACTCCATTATAGCGAAACTTGACACATTGGTGGTGGGTGGATGACACTGCTTGCATGTCATGGATCCACGGTCTACCAAGCAAAATATTATAGGCTAAAAGACCAGCATCAACAATTTGGAACAAAATGTCCTTTTCAATGGGGCCAATCCTGATAGGAAGGACAACAAAGCCTTTGGAGCTTCTCTCTACCTCATCATAGGCATTTATGGTTATTTTCTTGTGAGTATCAATAACTTTCTCTGAGTAACCTAGTATTTTCAAAAAACTCAAGGAACAAATATTGAGCCCAGCACCCCCATCAATCAACACATGCCTGACATGAGTCTTGTGAATCATGACTTCAATATGAAGGGCAAGATTATGTGGATGGCTCAAGGCTTTGTCATCTTCTTTTGAGAATGTGAGGTAATGTGGGCTGGCAAGGTGGTTAACCATGTTTTTGAATTGGTCAACATCTATGTTGTTGGGGACATTGGCTGTACACAAGGCATCTTCAAGGACACACTTATGTCTTGGAGACAATTCTAGGAGCTCAAAAATTGAGATTTGAGCTGGTGTTCTTTGTAACTGGTCAACAATATTTTAACTCATTTCTGGATTGACTGCTGACTTGGTGGTGACATTCTTGGATGTCACTTGCTTTGGTTTGCTAGATTGGTTGGAATTAGGACCTCTAATGATCACAGGACCTTGACCTTGGCTTCTGGTGACAACATTAAGAGTTTGGGATGACCTTTGGGAGTGAGGACCTCTAAGCACCACCATGGGTTCTTCATCAAATATAGGAGGATAGTCCACACCATGACTATAAGAATCTTTGTTTTGCATCATGTTGACATTTTCATCCACAACTTCAAGCATATTGATAACATTCTCTACAGATGTATAGGTGTACTTGATTGTAGCTTTTCCATCTTTGGGTTTAGAGGTTTTCACCTTATCATATTTAGGCAAAGGTTCCTTAAACGCTTTGTAATTTGCATTGGTTTTCAATCCATCAATCTCAAGTTTTCCATTTTCAATAAGATCTTGAATAAGATGTTTAAGTTTCCAGCAGTGCTCGATGTCATGGCCAATGCCATTGTGAAATATGTAGTATTCTTTCTCATTCCACCAATATGGCTTAATGTCAGGTATGAAAAATTTTGTTGGATCTTGTGGTTGTGCAAGATTGTTATCAATAAGCATTTTGAAAACATCCTCATAAGAGTCCCCAAGCTTAGAGAACTGGCGCTTTTCCTTTTTGTATTTGCCTTGATATCTTTGTTTATGCTCATGTTGGTTAGAGGATGTGTTAAGCTTCATAGCTTGAACCACACTGGACAAATGAAGGACACCTTGATCCTTTGGTTGGGAAGAGTCAACAACTCCGTCCTTAACTACTTGCTTATTTTTATTCCAGTGTGAGTTCTTGCTTTTGTCCTTATGTGAGTTGTTATTATTTTGACTATTGTTGTTATTATTTTGTTTAGTCAAAATACCTTTCTCTTTTAAGACATCCTCTATTCTGCATGCGGTTTCAACCATGGTCTTAAACAAATCAAAGACCATTTTTTGAACCTCATACCGCATCTCAAGTACTAAATTGGTCATAATGATATCAATTCTCTCATATTCAAGAATTGTCCTAGAATACCATGAGCACAATCGTCTACACCTTTGTAAAAATGTAACAAAGGATTCCCCTTGATTTTGTTTTAAATTACACAAATCAAGCATGGTGACTGATCTTGATAAGTTGTAGGAAAAATGTTGCACAAATTTGTGGACCAGTTCTTTAAAAATTTTTACGAGAGGGGTTATGTTGGTAAACCACTCCATAGCTTGACCTTTTAGACTCCTTGGGAATAATCTCATCAGATAGGAATCTTCATGGTGAAATTCAAAACTCATGGTATAAAACTGACGCACATGATCATGTGGGTCATAATTACCGTCATATTTGTCATATTGGGGAAAGTCAATTTTCCTAGGAAAATCATTCATGCTCATACTCATATCAAAAGGATTAGGACAAATAGAGTCAAGGTTGAAGGAACTCTTGGGAGCCATCATTTTCTCCATTATTTTCTTGATTTTCTTAATTTCTTCTTCTTGTGAGGGGCTTTGTTTCTTAATTCTCCTATCCACATCAAAATTATAAGGAACCATCGCACCTTTTTTAATCAACTTCTCTAGGAACTTATCCTTATTTTGATCAAGGTACTTTTCCACATATTGTTGGAATAGTGATTCATGTTGCATTCTCATAAAATCTTGATCATCATAACTTGTACTACTTCCTCTATGTTGAGAGCCATGATGAGCTCATTGGGAGGGTTGTCTTCAGTTCCCAGGAGGTGTTCTTCTCCTATGTTGTGAAATTCTTCTTCCTCTAGGACTAGGAGATCTTGAAGGAGTCCTCGATTGCCTTCTACTTCTTGGGGTTCTTGAGGGAGTTGAGGGTGGAGAGTTGTTTCCACTATTGGTACCCCTATTGTTGAATTGGGCATTAAGTTGTTGAGCTAGGAGCCTATCTTGTTCTTCTTGTGTGGCTATTTTCTCTATGTCCAACAAGGCTCATTGTTCCTCCTCTAGGAGCCTAAATTTTTCTTCTTTTTCAACTTTTTCATTCAAGAAGGCTTATTTTTCTCACTCAATTATTTTTAGCCTCTCACTTGTATATCTTGAGGTTGTTTTTAATGGAGAGCTTGGCCTTGAATGAATAAACAAGTTAGTTGCATTCACATGAGCATCATAAGATTGGTTGTTTTGGTCTTCATGTTGTGACCGTGCATCTTGGTGAGCTTGTGCATAGTGTCTTTTAGCTCGTTGATGAGCATCTAGATATCTTGAGTTAATAGGGGGTGATTCAGGTTGATTCTCATCATCAAATGACATGTTACCCCGATGTCTTTGGAAAATTTCATCAAGAGTTTGATCCATTTCTTCTCTTTGTCTCCTAGTCAAAGTGTAGCTCATGTCCATATTTGATTGAGAGGATGGTAAAGACGTACTCGACTGACTAAGGCTTCTCCTAGGCTCAAACCAAACTTTTGAAGCACTCTTAGGAGATTGATCAAAGATGGGTTCCTTCCCCTTTCACTTTTGATGAGTTTGGACTAAAGGTAATTGTTCAAAAACTACTTGAGGTTTTTTTCCTTGACCCACTTGGTATCTTGTTGTAACTGGCATGAAAGAAAAGACCCTTAGTGAGAAGATAA
Organism: Chamaecyparis obtusa; assembly: GCA_027943335.1. Lineage (NCBI taxonomy): Eukaryota > Viridiplantae > Streptophyta > Pinopsida > Cupressales > Cupressaceae > Chamaecyparis > Chamaecyparis obtusa. Next base: position 205,028 of record BSBK01008011.1, on the reverse strand, counting down.
CCTTATGAATCATTAATTTTCAAACTAGGATAGTGAAAATATTCAATCGTCCAAAAGAGAGATGATGAAATAGAAAGTTGACAAAAGGTATAAATCAACACTACCACAGTGGTGCATAACAAAAGGATTCCAGTATCCTAGCACATATGGATCAAGAGGATGATTTAACCAAAATATATTGAAATTGAATTTATATGAAGATGGATTTGGAAAAAAGAGTACTCAAACTCTCCAAGTGTGCAATCAAGGAATCTAAAAGTGAATCTTGTCAATGAGGACAATTCCTAACTTACTAATGACAAGCAAAATCTTTGGTGAAGTCAAAGATTACTAACTCAAGATGTCTAGAGCCAAAAAAATGAGGTACAAACAAGCTTTCAGTTATAGGGTATGAAACTTACTAAAGTTTGGTCAGCTAAGAGAAGGCTGAAAATTGCATGAATTAAGCAGATAGCAAAAAGATTCTAGGCAATAGTTTCCAGGCTAACAAGGTGATAGTTTCAAACCAAGCGATATTTCACGTTAAGCAGGGTGATATTTCCCAAACAGCCCAGGTGATACTTCAAGCACTTTCTAGCCTAAAAACACAATGGTTCAATACTTAACAACTTGGCCCACACTTAATGCTCCATTGCCTCACACAAAGTGGTTGCCCATAATAGATATTGGCTTTGTCGTGGAAGTGTCAATGACACAACCAAAGGAACACAGATGGTGAGTAATCTTGGGGTGATCTGGGTTATTCCACTTGGATCAATCCTTGCACCAAGAAGCTAAGTGGAAAAATAGGGTGGCCTCTATCTATGGTTCTTAGTAAGGGCTTCCTTTCGTAGCACCCCTCTTGCTCCTCAAAAAGGACTAGGACCTCGCGGCCTCAAGAGTACCTTAAGCATTCTTGCTCAACACTTTCCTCATGGTCACAATCTGACAAGTACTCACATTAAGAGAAGACAAGCACTACATCTACCAAGGTTTTGTATCCTCGATAGCCTTGAGTTTATAGTGGGTTGGAATAGCCGGAAAAAGGCTTGTCCCCACTTGGGTCATTCCTCTTGATTGCTCAAGAGCAGGCCCGCTAAAGGATTCTAAAGATCTAAACAAAGAGTGGGTCAACTTATGAATTTCAAGTCTTTTGTTTCACCACAAGGGTGAAGAGCATACTCCCCTATCTCAAATTTTTCTCCCAAACACACCAAGAAAATGTTCAATTACCCTCTTGCTTTCAAAATCCAAAGATGGGTCAAGATTTTTTGGTTCACCACAAGGGTGAAGAGCATACTTCTCCTACCACCCAACAATTCCTACAACAAGATATTATGTTCCTATGAAATGAAACAACTAGTAATTGCCACACTTGAAATGAAATAAACAACAAACACTCTTTTTTTTTAATGCTTTTGGGCAGCCCTGTGAAAACCATTAGTAGCCCTTGTGCATGCAATTTTTGGAAAAATATTCAAGCAAGAGGCACCTACAACCACAACTTGTTAGCCCCACAATGGTTAGAAAAATCAAAATCCAAATGAAATCTATCTAACCATAGCAAACTAAACCAACAAGCTAACTAGATCCAAATTTGACAATAAAGAATCAAGAAACAACTCACTGTCGGGTACAGGCAATAGTACAGTCACCAAAAATATCACGTGATACTTTACAACATACTGGGGTGATAATATATTTTTGGGCGATACTTTATTGTACCTTCAAGTGACAAGATGTTCTAAACAGTGTGATAAATCTTGCAAAGGCCGTGCAACACTTTAACTGGTAAAATGCAAGAAATGAAAGGAAAAACAACAATGCTCTGCCCCACGATGGGCGCCAAAAATGTACACCTCAAATAGTGCACTTCTCTAAGTCATTATATCCAAGGGAATCTATGAATGGGATACCTTACAAAGTGACCTAGAGCTCTTTATGTATGGAGTTGCAAGATTATTTGATTGCTCTCAACTAGAGCTATTAAGCTTATGACCTTTCTCGTCAACTACACAATGAGAGATTCAAATGAAGACAAGGGAAAGAATGCCAATATCTCCAAAAATCAAAATGAAATGCAATGCAAAGCTATACTTATGAATGAAAATGAAATCTATGCAAGCTAAGCTATGAAAAGAAATATGCAAGTATTACAAAGCCTCCTAGTTAAGCTAGATGAAGTAATCTAAAGCATAAAGGAAACTAATCTAAATATGAAGCTATGAATGCCATGATAAATGAAACTAGAATAACATTTAGATGCAAAAGCCAAGAATGCTCCAATTCTTCAAAAGCTCCAAAGTGACCTAGAAAACTTGTAGCATAACATTAGTATAAAAAGATTGATATGCAAATGAGGAAGAGAGCTCTTCTTTTATAGGAAATGAGAAACAATGGACGATGAAGATTAAGAGGCAAAAGTCTTAATCAAGGGTGGAGCTTCAAAGAGGAGCAATCCATGTGCACAAATATCCTCCAATGAGAAAATAAGAGTTGACTTTTGTGTCCATATAAGAAAAAAAGTGATTTTCTTCTTTTTATAAAATAAGAATAATGCTTTATTTGTGCAACTTAAGATAAGGGGAAAAGTGGGGGCTTTTATTTATTAAAAGGGGATGAAATATTCCTTTTAAATAAATAAATATTTTAGGATAAAATGGTTAGCCCATAGAATAATCGAATAAATGATAAAATAGGATTTGATCAAAGAAATTGATTTAATTGAAAAATATGATTTTTGAAAATATTGATTCAGGGATTTGATAAATTGTTGAATGGGGGCCCAAAGTCTAGGTGACCATTTTAGGGTGCATACACTAGGTAGGTGCTTGAAGTGTCTTTTTGTGCAAAACTCATGACAACATTCTTTCAAATCAAACATTTTGTGTTAAGTGGGTAAAAAGAGACAGGTGAATGCATGATTGTTGTGTTTGAAATACATAAACAAGTGAGAGAGATATCCATTGAAAGTTCATCTTACATTTTTAATCTCTTTAATTAAAATCAACAATTATCAAATCAAGGATCATTCCAAATCAAACCCTTGTTGAATGCTCATTTCCACGTGGTCCCACACATATAGGGAATCTTTACAAGGAGATAGAACTCTTGTGGCAAACAAAGGGCAAGAATTTGAGTCCCAAAGTATTTTCAAAGGTCCTAATCAAGAAGAAATCTTCCAAACTTGTTTGAACAAAGACTTGGAGATATGGATAGAAATTCTGCATATCATAATTACCAACAAGGAGGGAATAATCATAACATCAATAATGCCAATCAAGCTCCTAAAGAAATAGTTAAAGAAAAATTTGAGAGAGCAGCCCAAGATCAGGAATTCTTAGACGTCATGGAGAAATTAATAGATAGGGTGTTAAAAAGATAACAAAATATAGAGAATTGCAGGAAATTGTTTAATCAATTGAGTTAGGAGTAAGAAGATTTACCATGAATTAATGTAAAAACTAGGAGCATACACCAAAAATAAGCAACAGGGAGACAAGATTTTGAAGGGGAAAAGCATAAAAAAACCCCCATGAATTTAATGAAAGTGGCAACAAATACCTAAGAATGAGAGAAAGAGAGAGAAAGAGAGAGTGAGAGAGAGAGCAATGCTCATACAATAATTGAGAAGAGGAAGAAATCTCATATGAGAGAATGAGAATGAGAAGGAGAGCCATCTCTTTTAATAGAGATGTGAGAAAGGAGTTACATTGTAACTCCCAATTCTGAGTGTGCCACATTTCACTAGTGTGTGAGACAAGTGTAGGATTCCTCATAAGGAGGAATAACTATTTTCCTTAATAAAGGAAATTATAAAAATTACATGTCCTCCCACTTGGACTAGAGGATGAATACATTAGGATACCTTGGTTTATCCTATTAAATACATAAATACCAAGGAAAGATTAAATTCTAACACCGCCCTTTAATCTTTACTTGGGGTAATTACAAAAATCTACAACTGGATTATCCTTCTTGTAGTAGAGGAGGAAGGCTTTGTTTTCTTCACTTGTGTTGATATAAGGTGATGGTGCAATGATAAATGTTGGGATCTTGAAATAGGATTCTTTTGTGTGTCATAATGCAAGAGTGTAGGTGTTTGTGGATATAGGCCCAAATCTTTAAGTAAACTTTGAGACTGTTCATTGTTACTTGTCCAAGAAGGATCACCTGAATCTACAAAAAAAAAGAACCATGAGGGGATCTCCCATAATTGGGATTTCCTCGTAAAAATGAATCAGTAAAATCTGAATGTGAATCATTAAATGTTAATTCATCATAAAGAGGTTTTGTAAACCGAATAGATTTATTATTAGATGCATAAGCACAATCACCATCAATAATATCATCGAGAAGTTTAGAGTTTAGGGAAGGCGGTTGGTCCTCCATAATAATCATTTGAGTGTCACAAAATTCATGATCTACTTTGGAGCATTTAGGAACATAATCAATACTTGAGCCTGCAAAAAGGAAAAAACCACTAGTAGAGTGCCCATCATTGGGATCACCTAGTGATGAATTAGTAACACTTGGGAAAGAATCATATTGTGAGCCATGGTCAAAGAATCAAAAAGGCAATCTCCAGGTGCATAAACCAAATTTGGAACATATTCATGAGTCATAAAATCAAAAATGCAATCTTCAGTTTCATAAGGTAAATGTGTAGGGTAAGCATCATAATATGAAGCATCAGTAACCTCCACAAGAATCATAGGATTAGTATTATCAACATGCATTTCATCTTGAGTAATAGACATATCTTGCAAAGTATCATTAAGAAAAGTAGATATAATTTCCTCTTCTTGGTCAAACATATCAAGATGAGAGCAAGGAGGAGTAAATAGATTATTGCCATTATTAGTATCATCACTATTAGGAGGAACAAAATCATTGGGAGTATCATTACTATCGTCATGTTCATCATTATCCTTTTGAAGAGTATCAGTATTATCCTTAATGTTAGGAGTAGAAATAGAAATATGGTTATCTTTCAAAATAGGAGCATGAAGCACATCATTGGGAACAGAAACATTACTAGTTCCTTTAACTGGACAACAATAATTATCAGCTAAAGAAATAGGAATATGGTTACCTTTCAAATCAGGAACAATATGGAGTTGATCATTGGGAATAGGTGTTGTGTAAGTTTGAAATGTGTTCTCTAAGACATGCCACATCTGATGTGCTATAGTACAATCTGAGATAAGATGGTATAAATCTAGATATAATGAGAGTCTGATTAGACCAAATGCTTCCTCATCTTTGAACTACCAGGAAGCCTGGTCAGTCTGAGGAGCGGTGGATGTCAATTTCAAATTAGGTGAAGACACAATATCTAAAAGGTGTCAAAAGTTTTAAAAATTAGACATGTGCGGCCTCCAAGTAGAATAATTTGAATTGGTAAGTTTGAGATCCAGCATTAATGTTGTCATGATTAATTATCAAAAGTAACTGAAATAAAGTTAAATACAAGTTGAAATTATTCTTTAAAAACCTACAATATCACATAAAAGGACAATAACCCTGCAAAGACAACATTAGATAAAAAACTTGAATTTACTAAAAAAGTTACTAAGAAAAAAAATTTAGACTTGCAAAGAAACGTTAGCAACAAAATAACCGAGGTAAAAAAAATACTAATAGACGGATGCTCTTATTAAACAGAGATAGACAGCTACCAAAACCCTAAAAAACCTTATAAGAATGAAGCACTAGAATTAAAGAAACTAAATATCACAATATTAATAAAACTACAATGTATCTTAAACAAACTCTTTCAAAATCTAGATCTAAAACAAAGAAAGCTGAAACAAATAATAAAATTTAAAGAAATCTAATATAAACAAGATAAAATTACATTCAACCTAGAAATTTGAAAGACGAACTTAAATATACTACTAAAATTTTAATTACTAAAAAAAATACAAAATAGAAAATAGATTAGTAACAAAAAAAAAACTCTTGTCGATATTAATGCAAGCACGGAACCAACTCTTCCTCCGTGGCTCCCGCTGTGTTGATGTGGATCTTGATGATCCAGTGCGCTGTCGATTTGAGTTTAGTATTGTAAAATATTTCAGTAAGGGTCGAGGGCTCTAAGGGTTTGGGAGCAGAGCAGAAGGCGGAGCGAAGGTAAGGAAGGCCGCGGATGAGGTGCCAAACTTATCGCAGTCAATCACAGTGGATAGACACTAACTTGGACAGAAAAAGAACAAGGAGTTGAAAAAAAAGGTTTTCCTTGAAGCAGTGATGGAGGTGATGATGGCGAAAGTTAGCTATGGAAATGGTGGTAGCAGATATGGGTATGAGAAAAAGCTAAGAGGGAATCTTGACTAGAAGCTACGTGAAACAAGAAGCATGAAAAATAAACATGCAAAGGTTTAAGTGTGAAACCTCCAACTTTCTTAGGTGAAACATAATCAGAATGCAATCAAGGCAAATAGAATAAGACAACAGCATGTAACAAAATGCCGAGATCTGAGATAAAAAACCAGAGCTTGTAAAGTCATTGCGATAGGAGGAAAGAAGGAGAAAAATAGGGAATGGGGTAAAAGGAGGCCCAGAAAAAGGGAAGATCCCTTATTCAGTGCAACCTTGTGCCGAAAAAGAGATTTCTTGGTATGCAAATTTAACAAAATTTAACAACTAGTGTGTCGTCTTACTGAAGAGTTTCTCCACAGTTGCATATTGTGATATGAAGAAAACCAAGACATAGCTAAATCCAAAGCTTTCTCATGTGATCCAAAACTAAAGAGTCCAAAATCTAAATAAGATAAATGTGGTAAGAGGAAAAGCCTCAAGCAGAAGGTCGCAACCAAGCAAAAAAACTTTAAAAAAATCCCCAATGAGAAACGATGAGTAGAATATTCAGGTGAGTGATCCAATTCTTGTTAAAGCGTGCAACATTTTAGAGTTAAATGTAGAATCTAAACATACAACTTAAAAGAAAATAAAGAAATACAACACTAATTTAATTGACCCCTGTTTATGCAAAGAACAAGATATACAATGGAGAACCAACAACACTACTTAGCCAACAGACATTCTATAGGAGAACAAAATATGAAAACAACAACAAAAGGTAATGAAATTAAGAGAAGAATCCCATGCAAGGGAAGAACCATAAGAAGATAAATCAATGAAGAAATGAGCAAAAAACTTCTAATATGATAAGACTCAAACAAAAAAAAATGAGGAAACCCTAGAGAATCCTGTACTAAACCTACCGAGACAGATAAGGACTATATTTAGATTTTTTTGCAATGATTAAAAGCATTGAAGGGAAATTGCATGTAATCAAACATAATTATAATGAAATTTAAAAAAATGTATGACGGTTTCTAATAATGAAGAATGAAGTTTTATTTGCACAAGAAAACCGCAAGCAACAGAAATTGGAAATAAGACACTTGTAAACACGCAAAGATAATAATTGAGCATATGCAGGAAGGTGCTAAACTTAGAACCTAAAAAAATGGTAAGAAGGAGAGATAAATACAATGCAAATTCAACTTTCTTTTTAATACAGGTAAAGATAAAAGGAATAATGGAAAATATATTCTATGCATGCAAGAATGGAAAAAGAACTAAGAAAAGTAAACTTTTAAAGTATAATATTGAAAACAAAGATTTAATATTATAATAAAAAAATTAATATGATAATATTAAGATTTTGATAAATTTAAATTTATATAATTTTCTTTATTAGAAATGCAACCAAACCTGCACAAATTAAGACAAAAAAAATGAGACCAACAGTTAAACGGGTTTTGGCGGTAAACCAGCCAAAACCAAAAAAAAATTTGATTTTTTTCCCTTAATCAGATTAGTAAAAAAAATTAAAGAACTCTCTCAAGAGTCTCCAAAATTGGAGTGCTCCAAGATATGGTAGCTCCTTCACCTGTACACTCACTAAACGATTAAACCAACTTGCTCTGATACAATGTTAAAAAGATAACAAAATATAGAGAATTGCAGGAAATTGTTTAATCAATTGAGTTAGGAGTAAGAAGATTTACCATTAATTAATGCAAAAACTAGGAGCATACACCAAAAATAAGCAACGAGGAGACAAGATTTTGAAGGGGAAAAGCATAAAAAAACCCCTGTGAATTTAATGAAAGTGGCAACAAATGCCTAAGAATGAGAGAGAGAGAGAGAGAGAGAGAGAGAGAGAGAGAGAGCAATGCTCATACAATAATTGAGAAGAGGAAGAAATCTCATATGAGAGAATGAGAATGAGAATGAGAGCCATCTCTTTTAATAGAGATGTGAGAAAGGAGTTACATTGTAACTCCCAATTCTGAGTGTGCCACATTTCACTACTGTGTGAGACAAGTGTAGGATTCCTCATAAGGAGGAATAACTATTTTCCTTAATAAAGGAAATTACAAAAATTAAATGTCCTCCCACTTGGACTAGAGGACGAATACATTAGGATACCTTGGTTTATCCTATTAAATACATAAATACTAAGGAAAGATTAAATTCTAACATAGGGATAGGGAGAAATTTTTCCTAAATCTAGCTCAAGCGGGAGTAAAGCTTCCCCATGATTTTGATATAGAATAACTTAAGAAAGACCAAGAGCAAGATAACCCCATGAATGCTATGACTAGGTAGATAAAGGCCTTTCAAGAATAGATTGATACCATGAAGAAAGCGATCAAACCTAAGGCCTTTTCCATTGAAGCTTTGTGTCCTTTTCCATTTGACAAAAGCTTAGTTATGGCACCCTTCCCCCTTTAATACTACTTTTCCTAAGTATGATAAATATATGGGTAAAACAAACCCACATCTAATGGATTTGTGTGCCTTTTACATTGAGTTCATGCACAATGATACATATCGAATGACACTCTTTCCTAGAATCTTAGGAGGTCCCACCACGGAGTGGTTTTCAAAACTACCCCAAGGAATAAAAACTTTTGAGGAATTAGCCTCCAAGTTTGTGACCCATTATTCTTATAACATTGAGCATGAAATTACCATGCTCAAGTTGTGTGATACCAAATAGAAATATGGAGAATCCTTCTTAGGATTCCTACAAAGGTGGAGGATCATTTTCGCAAGGAATCCATGAAGTATCCCAAAGAAGGAGAAAATGAAAATTTTCACAAACAATTTGACCATGGAAATGAATTATAGATTACAACTTCAATGTCCCCAAACATTTGAAAAACTCATCGAAAATGGGATCAAGATTGAGGATGTATTGGTCAAGAGAGGTGAAATAAAACTATTTCAAGATAACAAATCCAATAACAACAACAACAATAATAATAATTATGTGCCTAAATATATCAATAATCAAAGGTCCAACAATCACAATGATAAGTCTAAATCATGGATAAAGAATAACAACAAAAACCTTGTGAATGATGGAGTTGTGGAGGCCCACAACTTGAAGGCAACCCCTTTTACCTTACCTTATGGAGCTAATTCTTCAAATAATGTTAATCAATCAAACAAAACTCCATTTAATTCTAACAATTCCAATAACAATGCCAACAATTCCAACAATAATGTTAATGGGAATAAGCCCAAATCCTTTTACTCCACTATTAATAAAAGAAAATTTGCCTATTTAGGTGAACCTTTGGAAAATGCATTAAGGACTTTGGTTGCCAATAAAATCATCACATTACCCTATGTGAGAGAATATGAACCTCAAGTCAATCCTAATTGGTGGAATGACTCTCATCATTGTGAATACCATCAAGCTAGAGGTCATCCAACCAATGAATGCATGAGATTAAAACACTTAGTGCAAGATTTGATAGATAATGGAACCATCAAAATTGAAGGGCCTCAAAAAAATGAGGATCATGCGGCCTTCAAGAACCCCTTTTTGAACCATGAAAAGGGTGAGTCATCTAATGCTAATCAAAAAAAAAAAGGGCAATGAGAAAGTGAACTTTGCTCATACTTATGATAACACGATAAATACTCTAAGAGAAGAGGATAATACCATAAATGTTATCATAGTAAAGGAGAATTTAAGAGAAGCATCATCAAATGTTGTCACTATGGGGAAAGCATAAAAAATTATTATACCTACCAATGCTCCTAAAATTGTGTTATCAAATCAAGCTTCAACCTCATCATCAAAACAATACAACTTGGTTGATCAACTCCAAAGAACTCCCGCTTATATCTCTATTCTTGAGCTACTCAAATTGTCACCAACTCATAAGGATATTTTGGAGAAATCTCTATTAGAAACTAATGTGCCTCTAGATTTGGAGGTAGAAAAATTTCAAAATATGGTGGGACACCTCATTGCACCTCATTGTTTGTCATTTTCTGAACAAGATAACATGTCCCTTAATCATCCTCAAAATCTGCCTTTGCACATAGAAGTTTTCATTCATAAGCATAGGGTGAAAAGAGTCCTTATAGATGGAGGGGCTGGCCTAAACATTTGTACTCTTAGCCTAGTGAAGGCCCTAAGATTTTTTGAGGAGGCTATTGAACCTAAGAAAAACATAACCATTAAAGCCTACAATGATGACGAAAGAACCTCAAAAGGAGTCATAGTGTTACCCATAAGATTTGGTCCCATGAAAAAAGAGACCATATGACAAGTGTTAGATCTAAATTTGACTTACAATATCTTGTTAAGAAGGTCATGGATCCATGAAATGCAAGCCATTCCTTCTACTTATCATCAATGCCTAAAGTTTCCTTATCTAGGACAAGAGATAATGGTAAGTCATGACCTAAATCCCTTCCAATATTGTAACAACATCAAGCCTATCAATGAATTATTAGTCCCACACAATGCAAAATGGTTTATACCTAATCAAATGGAGCAAGGGAAAAGTTCCAAAGATGTCCCATTGTTGAAAGGAAAAGAAAGGATGGAGGAGGAAATTGTTATTAAAGACACACCAAAGCTCACTAACCTAACTACATCAACTAAAGGAAAAGAAAAGGATAGTGAGGATAATATTATTAAAGAATCAAAAGAGGACCATACCAAAGCTACCCAAGTATACACCAAAGAGGCCCATTATCAAAAAATGGACCAAATGATGAAGAATTTTGATAAGAAATACAAGATCAAGCAAAAAGGCGTAGGTGAATACTCCTTATCTATGATGGACTTACCCTTATCACCCAAGTCCTATGGAAGACCCTTGAATCTACCTCATAGATATAATGATAATTTTGTGAGGGAAAGTACATCATCTTCCATGGATGAAGAAGACAATGAGATCCTTAACTGGTTATATAAAGATGAAGAATCAAGTGCACATGTCAAACATATTCAAAATATAACAATTCCCACACATAAATATGGGAAAGGTTTTAAAATCATGCAAAAGATGGGGTACAAAGTTCAAGGACCTTTGGGCACAAAGAATGAAGGGCTCATTGAACCCATAGAAACAACATGGTGAGATTCTAAAGAGAAAATAGGACTAGGGTATCTTGAAGAAGGATATACTCAAAAACATTACCCTAAATTCCATGGTCAAATATTGTAATTAGAATCTCATAGTGATGAGGATTCTAATGAATGGGAATGGGAGACTTTATTATATGATTCATGCCATGATAAGGGTATCGATGTTATTCATACCTATACTTATACCAAGGATAAAGGACCAATGGCAAAATCAAGTCCTAATCAAACATCTAGTTCAAACCAAGTGGTCCTAAATGGTGTGCTAAGCATTGAAATAGAGATAAATCAATGGGTAGGTGAACCCTACATTCCTTCATGGAGACCTACTATGGAGGAATCAAATATTAGGTTTAATCCACGTGAATTTTATCCAACAGAGACCCTAGAGGAGTCTAGTGAGGAGAACTTTGACCCTACTTCTTTAGAACATTTAGAGGAAGCCCATGTCAAAGACTTGCATGATAAAATGTATGAACCATCCAATAATGAGATATACACCTTAAATCCAATTGAAACAAACCCAAGTATTGACCCATTGACCCTCATACACCCAAACTTAATTGAATGGAATTCCATTGAACCAACTACCCTTCCAATCTTCTTTAATGACAACATGGTGTCCCAATACCTCAACGTGGTTGAACCTTATTATATCATGGAATATTAGGAAGAATTGATCAAGAGAAGCATCCAAACTTTCAATCCGAGAAAAAATGAAAAAAAAAAGGAAAAAGGAAAAGAATCAAGTGTTGAAAACCATGTCGTGGCAACACTAGATCAAGAAAGAAAAGAAGAAATAAAGGATGTTTCCAAATGTGAAAACCCAACTAAGGCACCTAAGGAAGGGACTTTGGATGTTCTACCAGAACACTATGAAGAAAGATTTCCAATCTTAATTGATCCAATGGAAAAGATAAATATTGGGTTAGAAATTGAGCCAAAGATCATCCACCTAGAGGCATCCCTATCTAGCGAAGAAAGAACAAAATTCATCAAGTTCTTTAAAGAAAAACAAGTAAACTTTGCATGGTCTTATGATGATATGCTAGGGCTAGATCCAAATCTGATAATGCATCATCTAAATATCAAGGAAGAATCCAAACCTGTTAAGCAAAAGCTAAGGAAGAGGCATCCACATATAGCCCTACTTGTCAAAGTGGAATTAGAAAAATTGTTGAAAGTGGGATTTATAAGGGCCATTGATTATGCACAATAGATCTCAAATATAGTGCCAGTATCAAAAGCAGATAAATCCATCAGAATCTGCATGAATTTTAGAGACTTAAACTTGGCATGTCCTAAAGATGATTTCCCACTTCCAAGTATTGATTCCATTGTGGACCTAACATCGGGACACTCCATGTTCTCACTCATGAATGGATTTAGTGGATATAACTAGATAAAGATAGCACCAAAAGACTAAGATAAGACTACTTTTACATGTGCATGGGGTACTTTTTGCTGGAATGTCATGCCTTTTGGTTTGAAGAATGTCAGAGTGACCTATCAATGAGTGATGACCACAATATTTCATGATATGATGCATAAGTTCATGGAGGATTATGTGGATGACATATTAGCCAAATATCACTTAAGAAAAGAGAACTTACCAATTTTGGCAAAATTTTTTGAAAGATTAGAGTAATTCAAAGTAAGGCTTAATCCAAAAAATGTGCATTTGGAGTCCAATCCGGCAAACTACTAGGCTACATTGTATTTGCAAAGGGAATAGAGGTGGATCCCTCTAAAGTTAAGGCCATTATGGAGATGGAAGCACCTAAGAACATTAGTCAGATGAGGTCTTTACAAGGAAGGATACAATCCATTAGGAGATTTATCTCCCAACTAGCTGAAAAGTGCCATAATTTCACCCAACTTTTGCATAAAGATACAATTTTCAAATGGGATGAAAAGTGTAAAGAAGCCTTTAATCTATTGAAGAAATATCTCATGAACCCACTAATATTGATGCCACCTATCAAAGGCAATCCCTTGATCCTATATATTTTAAAAATAGAGAATTCATTAGGGGCACTTTTAGCACAAGAAGATGAAATAGGCAAAGAAAAGGCAATTTACTGCATAAGTAGAACATTGGTCAAATACGAGTTGAACTAAACATTCATGGAAAGGGCATGCTTGGCCATAGTTTTTTCTTCCCAAAAATGATTCCATTATATGCTAGCACACAAAGATAAGACTCATTGCTATAGATCCTTTAAATTATTTACTTAGTAAAACAACATTAAATGGAAGGCTAGCAAAGTGGGTTATGGTATTAAGTGAATTCAACATTGAATATGTTGATAGAAAATCAATCAAAGGGAAATTTATTGCTGACCAGTTAGGAGAAGCACCACTCCAAGATGATCATCCCATTCAGGTGGAATTCCCAGATTCAGAGATTTTGAATGTTGAGGCAAAAACATGGCAACTATATTTTGATGGTTCATACACTCAACATGGGTCAGGAGCAGGCATACTTCTAATCACTCCTCAAGGCTCTACTATTCCTATGTCCTATAAATTTTTATTTCCATGCACCAATAATATAGTAGAATATGAAGCTTTGGTTATTGGAATCAATTTGGCATTAGAATGGAAAGTAACAGAACTAAAGGTTTATGGAGATTCACAATTAGTCATTAATCAAGTTAATGAGGAATATCAAACAAAACATGACAAATTGGTACCCTAAAAAAGCATGGTGGATAATCTAAAGAAATACTTCATCCTTATTACATTTGAGTAAGTGCCAAGAGAAAAGAACAAACTAGTAGATGCAATGGCAACTTTGGCTTCACTACTACAAATGCCTGATCAGAGTGCCAGATATGAATTCCTGGTAGAAGAAGTGGATCAACCACCCACCCTTATACCATTTTTTTACTAACTACACATGAATCACCTTGGTATGGACCTATTTATACTTACTTAAAAGATCAAATACTTCCCATACACCAAACCAAGAATCAAAAGAAAAGCTTCATCTGCCAAGCCACTCAATATACCATAATTTTAGAAACATTGTATCGCAAGAGTTTAGACAAAATGCTCCTTAGATGTTTAGAAGAAGAGGAATCAAACATAGCCTTATGAGAAATCCATGAAGGAATATGTGGGTCACACTCAAACAAATTAACCCTAGCTAAGAAACTTCTTAGGATAGGATATTTTTGGCCTGCAATGGAGAAAGATGCTTGTAACTTCACCAAAATGTGTAGAAAGTGTCAATTCCATGGAAACTTCATACATGTGCCGGCACAAGAGCTTCATCCAATGACAACACCTTAGTCAATCTATCAATGGGGTCTAGTCTTAATAGGCATGATTTATCCACCATCCTAAAATGGTCATAAATTTATCATCATGGCAATAGAATACTTTACCAAGTGGGTGGAAGTTGTACCCTTATCAACTGCAATGGGAAAGAAGATATCTTTGTTTATCCTCAATCGTATCATTTGTAGATATGGCATACCTCATGATATCATAATGGATAACACAAAGCATTTAAAAAACAAAGACCTAAGGGAGTTATGCACCAAGTTTCATATGATTCATCATTCTTCATCAAACTATTATCCCCAAGGTAATGGACAAGCCGAAGCAACAAATAAAAACATCTTGAAGATATTGAAGAGAACGGTCGACAATTTAGGTGGAGATTGGCACATCAAAATAAACCCAACCTTATGGGTTTATAAAAAAAGCATAAGAACACCAACAAGAGCTACACCTTTTTCCTTAGTCTTTGGTACAAAAGCAGTTTTGCCTTTGGAGGTAGAACTTCCATCTTTGAAGGTATCTCTTCATGGTTTAATAAGTGAGGAAGATTACAGGGTTGTGAGGCTGCAAAGATGAGAAACAAAAATAAGCATTTGATCATTTGAAGGTGTACCAAAATAGAATGTCAAGGACTTATAACAAGCACATCAAGTCAAGAACATTTGAAATAGGTGACCTAGTCTTGCGAGAGAATCCCAAAAATCAAGCAAAAAGAGAAAAGAAAGGGAAATGGGAGGCAAACTGGTTAGAACTATTTATGATCATTGAATATTTTGGCACCGACACCTATAGACAAGCTGATTGTGATGGAGAAGAGCTATAAGAACCTATTAATAGCATACATCTAAACAGCTTCTATACATAAGAAAGATGAAAGAGTAAAAAGAGTATCAAATGGAAAGCATCATATTTATTGTACATAGTCAAAAGAAATCTTGAAAATACCAAAAACATTAAAAAAGAAGAAAAGAGAAAACAAAGTGAAAAGTAGAAAAGAACAAAAACAGTGAAAAATTTAGCATGAAGAAATACCAAAACATTCATATATGATCTTCAGAAAGATGTCTTGGTGAAAACCTAGCAAATAGGCACCTCGGTGACATGAGAAAAAAATTGAAAAGAAGAGAAAAATACAAAAAAAAAAGAGAAAAAGAGAAAAAGTGTCGTGGTGAAAACCTAGCAAATAGGTGCCTTGGTAGCAAAAAAAGAGAAAAGCTTTAAAAAGAAAAAAGAAAAAAGAGAAAGATCCATTCAATCAGTGAAAACTTGGTACACAGGCACTATTGAAAGTGCAAGTCAGTCACATGCCTAGAAGGTCACCTTGTAAATATTGCATTCACCAGCATTTGTATATATTGCATAATAAAACCCCATAGTTGCATTTGCAAGTACCTCAAGTTTTTGGTCACCTAATTTGTATATTGTCCTAAGTCCTACCAATGAAATTATCTCAAACTGGGGGCAATGTACTCAAAAGGAGAAAGGATTCATCAAAGCAAGCTTTATTCAATCATGGCATCAATTCATCAAATCCGAAAGAGGAACACTTAATCAAATCTACATTCTAATCCAATTTGAACCAAACACAAAATTTGATCCAAGATCTTACATGACCTTACCTTTATCAGGATTAAATGTATGAAATGGATGGAACTACACTTGAAATATGGATATGACAAACATTGCAAGAAATTTTTCTAAGTGTTGACTCAATTGATGAAATCATGTCTTTCTAGCGAATTGATGAGAGTTTTAGACTAGATAAGCTAGGATGAAAGAATGATATTTTTTGTTGATTTATGAATGATTGTCTTAAAATAAAAGTTTTAAATCACATATTATTTGTCTAAGGACGTGATCATCAAAGAATCATTGAGGACTTGTACATAGGATAAAACTGAGATTTCTGCTTGCTTACACAAAAGCATACCTTGGCTATTTTGATCTTCAATATCATAATACCAAAGTCCAGTTGCAACATAGAATTTGATAAAATTAGTATTCGCACTCTCATGATTGGTTTCAATCAGTGATAGTCATATCAAAAAGAGATGGAAAAGCAAAGAAAGAGGTGCAAAAAGTATTCATATCATCATAGTTGAACTAGTGATGGTTGTACTAAAATGGGATTCCAAAAATGCTCAATGATGATTATAAGCTCCAAATTTTGAATAATGACAGTTAGCTGCATACATCTTAGATTAAGTGCATTGTACATTGTTTTGTCTTTCTTAGCTTAATCTGCAAGAGGAAAAAGGAAAAAGGGGGTATACTCAAATAAAAAATCAAAGGACCATTAAAGACAACTATATGTGATCAAATGTGTTGGAGATCAAAATAAAATAAAAAACAAAGTGCATTTCAATAGTTCACTTGTATTAGTTAAGTTGCATTAAGTCATTTTCATTAAACCTTGCATATATTTAGATGTGTCCAACATTTGAATCATTAAATCCATTACATTAGATTTCATGTATCATTATAGTCTATTTGCATTACATTAAGGCATCATCATTATATTGCATCCATTTAAGAGTCCATTAAGTTCATTGATTATCATTAGATTACATTGGTCTAATTCTAGATGCATTCATTAAGTGCATTGCATTAATTAAAGCATTCATTGCATCTATTAGGATCATTCATTATTAAAAGCATATCATTCAACCATATTGCATATCACTAATCATTAAAAGCTCAGGATCATAACATCATTGCATAAAATCATCACATTTACAAAGAAATGCATCCATTAGATTCATTATTCATTATCCATCTAACATTATATATGTGTGTGTGTGTGTGTGCGTGCGTGTGTGCATGTGTGTGTGTGTGTGTTAGATTTGTTAGAGTAAAGTATTAATTTTATTAATTAACTTTACTCCCTTCTTAAGATGTCAGCTCTTTTGCTTTAGTTGTTTATATTTAAACACACATGCACGAGTTGTTTTAAACTCATGCACTAGTTGTTTTAAATATAAACTTGCATTCATTAGTCTTGTAATAGTTTAACTAATTATTACATGTACTAGGGTTTGCCTTTCAAGGCTTTTGATCTTCTTTATAAGGATGATCCATTGTACATTTAATTCATTCATTAATTGCAGATATTTTCTTCTTCATATTTTTGAGTCAAACCCTTGCCCTCTTCTTGTCTCTACTTCCTTGTAACAGGTTTTTGTATGCAGGTGATCTTTGGGTTTTGTGGATTTGTATTGCTCAAATCCTACATGTTATCAAAGCCTAATCTGCTACAGCTTGTTCATGTTTAAAGGATTCAAATTAGGGATTTTTTAGCAGATTTGAGAGGTTTTGGTTATAGTTTTCAAATCTAGTATTCTCTGTAGGATGTTATTTTTTTAAAAATTACGTGGTCCCTAAATTTTGGTGCACTTTGAGCTCAAACAGACCTCACCATTGAGCTCGCAGTGCCCTAAAACCCCTATTTCGATATAAAACACTTAAAATTTGGCCAATGTTGCAGGGTGAGGCAAAAAAAAATTGTCCCAGGGTCGTACAGCTGTGCATGCACCCCAAGGCAACCAGTTCGTATGAATTTTTGGCAAAAAAATTCAAAAAATTAATAAAAAAATCAAAATAGTGTGCAACCACCATGCCACCTCTACACCACCCGTGCGCCACCACGCTACCTCTACAGTTCACTGCACCACCAAACCATCGCCAACCCCCCACCTGAGAACCTTCACTGCAAGTAGTTAGCCCTTAGCTGCTAGACTAACCGTGAGTGGATAAACTTAACTGCCAATAGCAAGTGGTTGACTACCAGCGATGGAGCCCCCATGTGACCAGGGGCTAGCACCTTGGCACAAACCTTTTTGAGATTTGTTTTGTCTTTGGAGCCTCTTTCACTGAAATTGGCATTCCGGGAGCCCAGGCATCATTTTTTGACAAACAAGATATTGTCGAAAAGTTGGTTTCAAGCTTGACGCTCTCATGGAGGTTAATCTAGTATTTTTTGTTACCTCGCTTGCTTTTTTTTTTTTGTCAACTCCAGATTATCCTTTTTGCATTCTAGGGGCTAATTTGCTCAAATTAGCTCCATTTTTCGATCCGAAAGAAGCGTTGAAAAGCTCTTTTTGAGCACAATCTAGATTTCTACCTATTTTCATTAGAATTTTTTCAAGGTACACAAGATTAAGATATGAGTCTTTTTTTCTCTTCTCTTGATAAAGCATATCATTCTAGGCGTAGGGGTTCGATATTTGGATTATGGGGGGGTGTTATTTTCTTGTTTTTATTAGTTAAACCAGATATTTATCAAAACAAAACCCCTTCTAAAAAATATGGCCCAGACATCTTCTTGTCTAGAACTTCTGACCCCACATAATTATCACACATGGAAAACCCTGATGACACAGCTTCTCCATTCAAAAGGGCTCTGGTCTTATCTAGATGTAGTGCAACTAGTATTACAAAGGCCCTTTGAGATCATGCAGCATCGAAACAAGATGGATGAGGTTATGGGGTTGATTTCTTTACAGGTATCAGACAACTTGTAGTTTCATCTTGATGGGTGCAATACCCCTCTAGCTATTTGGAAGCTAAACAACTTGTTTGGTATAGTGATTGAGTTAAGAGCACTTCAAATTAAGGCAAAGCTTACCTCTCTTGTACCTGATTGTTTTCCCTCTATTGAGGACATTCTGATGAAGTTCAAACAATAGAGATCTTTGTTACATGGATGTGGAAAGCAAAAGACTGATAAAGAGTGCATTTATCTGATTCTATCTAAGATTAGGGGAAACTTTTAGATCTTCTCTTCTACCTTTCATTCTACCATGGATGCTTTGGGACCTATATTCACCATGCCCACTTTTGAGGTGTTCTGTGATCGTTTGACTAGAGAGAAAGCCAAACTTACTCAGTTGGACTCTCTAACAGGATCAAAGAACCAAGCATTGGTTGCCCAACCATCCAATGGAAAGTAGAAGCAGAAGCTGAAGCAGATATCATATTCCTCTTCTCAGTACTCTACTGGCCCACCATCTTCTTCTAAGAAGGAGAAATAGAAGACTGAGAGACCTACATGTTCCTATTGTCAGAAGGGACCTCATGATGAGTCACATTGTTTTTAGAAGAGATTTGATAGCTATGAGAAATACATTACAGATTTGCAAGCTCTTCTTTAGAAGAGCATTGTTTCCTCTCCATCCTCTTCTACCTCACAGGGATCTGCTTTTTAGTCTTCCTCCACATCTTTGACATCTAAACATGATTTTTGATAGGGTCATGCATTACAGGCATCCTTTGCATCCCTTTCACAGGTCCCTTGGATACTGGATTCAGGTGCTTCTCACCATATGGCATCTTCTCAAGGGGTCTTCTCTACTATTGAGGCTTTTGTCATTCCTCATATTCTCATGGGGAATAACACTGTATTGACAGTCTGTGGGAAAGGTTCAGTAGGCATTCAAGATGGCACATTCAATGATGTATTGTATGTTCCATCTCTATCTTTAAACCTTCTCTTGATTTATCAGATTACAGATAGTGGATCAGGGAAGATAGTTGAGTTCACTGGAGATTTAGTCTTCATTCGAGATAGTGTGACAAGAGGCATTGCTACTAAAGGGATAGTTGATCATTCCACCCATCTCTACACCTTCTCACACTTTGGTCCACCATCTCCATTGTCAGAGCACAACTATCCTCTTTTGTGAGAGCATCATGTGGTGCAGTCAGGTCGCTTGAACTTTTGTATTGTTTCTGAGATCACTGATATGACTACCACACCACATCCTATTGAGGTCTTTTCTCTTCAACACTGCCTGACCCTCCAAATCCATTCATTGATCCACCAGGTGCACTTGTCAAGGATTCTATAGAGGACATTCATCTCCTCTTTCATGACAGTGTCAGCACACCTCTCACACCACCTACATTGGGGATTCCCTTTCAGGATCCTCATGTTTTCTCATTTGAGCATTAGTTAGGCCTTCTAGTTTCACCTCTCATTCAGGGGTTTCCTTGTTCTATGCCTTTATTTCTTCCACATTTGAATTCCATTGGTTCGATCATTTCCACAGGGGTTTCATCATTCTGGGGGGGCTTTGGTGTCTCATCCCTCTCTTATGGGGGGGATGGTTGTACTTATGGTTTTGAGAGAGTCTCTTGAGCCATTTATTTTTCTACATTTTTCTATCTCTTTTTGGAGTAGGGTTTTTTTCCCATTGGGTTTTCTCTATTTCTTCATTTTATAGAGATTTGGCTGTGTAAGGTACCTGATCAGGCCATGTTGCCGAGACCCATTTTTTTGCTTTCTGCACTGTAGTTTCCTTTTCTTTCTTCTCACATTGTTTGTAGCTACATTATTGTTCATCTTAAGGGGGGTGTTAGAGTTGTTAGAGTAAAGTATTAATTTTATTAATTAACTTTACTCCCTTCTTAAGATGTCAACTATTTTTCTTTAGTTGTTTATATTTAAACACATGCACGAGTTGTTTTAAACTCATGCACTAGTTGTTCTAAATACAAACTTGCATGCATTAGTCTTGTAATAATTTAACTAATTATTACATGCACTAGGGTTTTCCTTTCAAGGATTTTGATCTCCTTTATAAGGATGATCCATTGTACATTTAATTCATTCATTAATCACTGAAGACTCATCGACATGCTGAGCCATCATAAACAGAATCATAATCGACAAGCTCTTCCTGAGTAGGCAACTGTAGAATGTGATATACATCCTTTGGTGTAATAGTCATTTCCCCCATGGGAAGATGAAAGGTATTATGGTCTGAGTGCCAATGCTCAGCCATAGCAGTGATAAGACCCTGATTCACTTAGAATCGAGGAAGATATAAAATGAAAGACGGGCCACAATGACTAATGTGATGATGATCTGCCACACTTAGATTAGGTATCATGCTCCAAGATAGTGGATAAGCACCATGAACACACAAGGATCCAAGAACCTCCTACAAAAGTGAGTTGAAACATATCAAAATTGAAATCAATTATTATTTGGACCATTCAAAGTCAATCAAAACTTTATCAAACTATCAAACCACAATCAGTTTTCAAGTTTCTACTCAGATAGAATAAAAACTTTATCCTCACCCATCATCAAAATCTAGATTGGAAAAGAATATTCAAATGATAACTGACTCATACTAACATATGACAACTTGTTAAGGACATTAAGTTTGGGAACTTAATCTATCAATTGATCAACAACAATGAAAAATTATAAAGTGGACTTGAACAAATTAAAATCGTTTTTGGTAGAGTGAAAGCGCTATTTCATGGTTTAAAAGCGTAAAAAAGCAAAAGCGTTGTTTAAATTCGTAAAAGCGCTCCTTAATGGTTTAAAAGTGGAAAAAAGGTGAAAGTGCTCATAAAAATATCAGAAGCATTGTTTAAAAGGTTAAAAGTGCAAACAAGAGCAAAAGCACACCTAAATAAAGTAAAAGTGGCTTAGGGCCAAAAATTAACGAGTGAAAGCGCTCAACCGAATCCTAGAAGTGACCTTTAAAATTGCAAAAGGGCAACTTCAAGGGAAAAAGTGCCATTAAATGGGGTAAAAGCGCACTTTTAATTAAAAATTAGAAAAAAAGGATACTTTTCCAGGAAAATTTTGAAATTCTTGAAATTAAATGCATTAATTAGAAAAACAAAGAGGTCTAGGCACTCACCGGAGGTCCAAAGGCAGGTAAACGCTGATATCGATGCCATTTCTCAAACTAATGCTTGCGGATGGGGACATACATTGTGAGAAAGTCAAACAACTCAGAGAGGTAAAAGTCAAAATCAAAAGTGAAAATGAATAGTGAAAAAGAAATTTTGACCCCTTTATATAACCTTTTGACCTAAACAGGGTATATTTGACCTAAAAATGGAATCTTTCACTACAATTGACCTAATAAATACTAAATTTCATCAAAATAGTTAAAACAGGGGCATTTGAAATCAAAAAGACGTAACAGCAATATCGAAAATCAAAATAAAATTCATTCAAAATTGAACTGAATCAATGTGAATTAAGCATCAACATCAAAAGATTCTATCATCGATCAAGTTTTATTTCATTTATGAGGGGGCATACCATTGAATAATCAACATCAACAGTATTATCATCAATGAATCAAGAGACCGACTATCAAAACAAAGTGAAAACTTTAATCAAAAATTTTTTCATAAATCAATCGAATGGGGCATCGCATCAAAAATGATCATCAAATTAGGTATCATATCAGAATCACATCAAGTCAAACATCATACCAAGAATCAATCATCAAGAATGACCATCAGAGTATCACATCAATTGAAGGAACATCATTAGAACTGCATCAATCTCGTATCAGATATCAAGAATCAACCATCAAGAGACATCAAACGAACATCAAAGATCAACCATCAATAAATCAGGACCTCTCATCAGCAAGATTAGAGTATTCTTTGAATTGACATGCTTCGTACGTCAACTCAAAGAGGGGCATTTGTAATCACTAAAAATGGACAAAGATCAATTTAATGACAAATCAAAGCAAATGGAGGACATGATCAAAGTAATTGAATCACAATGCATAATTAGCCAATCAAAATTAAAATCAAGTCTTAATTCAAGAGAAATCAAAATTGAGAGCATTTTAATCAAGTGAAATCAAATCAAAATGCAATTAAATTAATTAATTGTATAGTTTTGGATTAAATAAAATTCAACCCATTCAAGGGGTACATGGCTAAATAAATCAATTCAAATCAATTAATAAATCCCAATTTCCCTCAACAACCACACAGGGAGGAAATTCAATCAACCAATAGGATTTGAGGAAAGGCATTCACATGGATCAAGCCAAATTCAATCTCAATCACTCAAAGTGAAAAAGAATCTTGACCATTGATCTTGTCTACTTGTCCCAAGCTTTGAGGACACAAACTTTGCATTGTCTTCAAAGGGTGGAACCTAAGACTCAACCAAGGCTTAATCATGATCAATGACATTACACCCCCTACCATTGGGAAAATCTATAAAAGGAAGACCAAAATCCTCATAATTCATAACCACACATCTGAGAATTGCATAGAACCTCTTGCATTTTATAGATAGAAAGGAATTTTAAGAGCTTAATTAGCATTCAATTTGAATATAATTGTTAGCTTTAGCTTAATCTTTATCATTTCTCATTCTAGGACTGTCATTAATGGTAGCTTGCTGAGAGCTTCTATTAACACTCTTCGATAGAGAGCCATAGGATGCTCAATTGATCTTTCATTTGATAAATAGTGTTAGGAATGAATGTTGGATGTTGGCCATCATTCTATAGCAGTTTTTGATGCATTCATGACTATGATTGTCATTGATGTCAACACAGTGATCTTTTGAAGACTAGTAGAGAAGCAGATAGTGTTTTGATTAGTGCACATGGGATATTACAGTTGGAGCTATGTGATTTTGATATTATACTCTTTGATATGTTAAATGTCTATGGTTAAGAGCACAGGCATTAATTCATTGATTCGTGAAAGTTATGAGCATTTTGGTAAAAGCAGTATTTAGGCAGTGTTCCTGAGTAGCAGTTTGTGGAAATCAGATGATATCTCCTAAACGGGATCAAATCTAGTTTTGCACAGTTAAAGGGAATTTTGAGACACATTGATGGTGACGTGGTTCACAATGAAAACTTTGAGGTTGCACAAGTGAAAAGATATTGCATTTGGAAGCCGACAATTTTGTGTAATTCTGATGTAGCGTATGGAAACTTTTATTTTGTAATTATGTGCCAACTCATTTATAATTATTTGAGTGTGGCATAAAGGAAGGAATGTCTTTCCTTATTTTAATAAGTTGGGACATATGAAAGAAGTGTGAGCATGGTTTGGTTGCATGCGAATGTAAGCATGAAGTGAAGAAAAGAGCATAAGAGATTGTGAAAGCGAAATTGTGAAGGAAGACATGCGAAGTTCAGAGATCTGGAATTGAGATTTGATGTAGTAGTGAGTGCGGTTATGCACAGTAAGGAGGTAACATATTTCATATTATTCTTCTAAATAATATCAAGGTTATTTGGACAGTGTGTTTAGTGATCTTACCCTGAAGCTGTTTGGGCAATGGGTCCTTCTGTCTTCCATAACTCTTAACAAGGTTAGAATCTTTTAACAGGGATTCAAAATCTCCTAACAAGGATTTATATGTACTGAATGTATTTCATAAGACTCCTAACAGATTCCATCCTCTCACAAGGAATATTCATATTAGTGCATCTTTTGTGGGCATCATTCCCACCGGGGTTTACTCTTTGATCAAGAGGTTCCCTAGTCAACATATCTTGTGTTATTGTGTCATTGTGTATGAATATCTTTGTATGGTTAGTAATTGCATTACTTACATGGTTAAATGTTGTTGAAGATGTTAAAAGTTATAATTATTTGATAACTGATTCACCCCCCCCCCCCCTTCTCAGTTATCTTGGTGGACTTCACTTTATAACAAATAGTTTCTATAATTGTGGTTTATTTAGTTACTATTTCATTTATTGCTCAATACTAATTCTATGAAGATATTATTTCTAGTATACAATAACTATCTATCACATTTTTAGCATTATCTCCCAGACCTTTTTTAATATCAAAAATTTGTGAAGTGATCAGTTTTTCATCTATACAGTCAGTGTGACCGACAGAGGGAAAGAATTTTTGGAAATAGAAAAATAAACATACAAGTAGTGAACAAACTTATAGTTATTGGACTCCTGTGACCTGATTGTTTTCATGTTTTCTTCAATCTGTCGTAGTAGTAGCTCTGCAATGTCTATCTGATGACCCTTCTTTATCATTTTGTGAGCCATATCTACTGCACTACACGGTACACTATTTTCTCTAATTGACTGGAAAAACTTATAGCCAATTACGTGTGCTGTAAACTTTATTTCTGGATCCAAAATGGATGAAATCTTTAGTGCTCTACCATCCCATGTTGCGCCAGTATTTTTCTCAACTTCAGCTCATGTTGCACTTCTGAATTCTTTGGCCTTGTCGGTAGTAGGGTAACCAGTAACCCTGCTAATCATCCTCTTAGTTACTTGGATCGGTTTCTCTAACCAAAATGTTCATTCATGATAACGGCTTAACACAACCCTAATCCACTCGTTCTTGAAATTTCTTGGAAAATTTAGGCCATTGGTGAGTCCAAGTGTTTCAACAATTTTGTGCTCTAGTTTAAGTTTAATTTCCTTATCACACAGTGCCTAATACACAACATACATATCAAAATCTCCTATTTCACCAATTTTAAAGTGAATGTACAATCGTATGTCTTCAGTTAACAAAACCCTAGGTGGGGTGCTTGAAAAAGTGCCTGCTAAATCTGTTTGAGATGCTACTTCAGGGTGTAACTTATAATGAGGTTCCTTGTAGCTTTCTAACACAATAAGATTAACTTTCTCTTCCACAACTTTAGAAGAACTCGCAGTAGATGCCATTTCAATAAACTAGGTTTTCGGTAAGTATGAAGAATATGCTCGGTAGGGTTTCAACTTACTTAGAATACCTCAAAGAATATGCTTAGTTTGATTTGCAATAGCTTGAATGATCTTGAAAGATTCTTTTCTCGAACACGCTCTGTGAAATTATAGCTCTCCGAAATCGCAATGTGAAAAATGAACTCTTACTTCCGTGTATTTATAGAATTTTTGTATTTCTGCCCAAAACTTTATGTAATAAATGCTTGACCTACTTTTTGATTCATGACAACTATCAGCTCGGTGACAACTACAAACTTTCATTAGCTTGGTTAACACAAGATTTCTTTGCTTGGTTGGTACTGATACTCGGTTAACCTTGAATAGTGATTACCGATAGATAACCAATATTCGGTCTTACTTTTACCGACTGTGTGACTTTGATAGCTCATAACATATAAACCACAATGCATCTTTATTCATGTAGATTTGGTATTTTCTCATCATATATAAGGAACTATATGTAAGATATGCTCATTTGAAATATCAGTCCCATACATACCTATATCACCTTAAGTGGAAGTACCGATGTCACCCAATCCAGTGGACAAGGTTTCACCGATAGTATTGCTTGACTTAGCATTCTCATTAGATGCCTTTCTGCACATAGTGTTCCTAATTTTCATAATATCTACAATAGTGTTTCCACACTCAAATACATGTCCTTCTTCTAGTGCTTGGTCTCTGCAGTCCTTGCTTAAATGACCGACTTTATGACAATGCAAACATGCCATTCCAGTGCTTGTCCAAATTCTTGATTGTCCAGCCCATCTTTTATTGTTACAGTTTGTTGCAATGTGCTCATATCTACTACATGCAATACAATTAGCCCATGTGTTGTAATCCCAAACATAAGAGTTATCTCGTCTCTTTGGTTGATAAGGCTTGCATTGTGTCTTCTGATTAGGAGTCCATGCTTGCTTCATCTTAGCCTTACACTCTCATGTTGTGTGTCCATGTTTATTACAAGTATAGCATAATTTCTCCATAGTAGCATTGTTAGCATTCTTATTCAGTTTATCTCTACACTCATAAGCTTGATGACCATACTTTCCATAGTAATAAAAATATCCATTAAACTTAGGAGTGACAAGAGGTTTACCTTGTGCTTTGCTTCTACCCACATTAGAAGTAAGTCCTAGTTTTCCACAGTGATAACATGATAGAGTTTTTGGCCTTTGATTGTTTTTGACTTGTTTAGCTTGTTGTGATGATTCTCCTTCATTGGTATAGCCTAATCCAACTTTACTCCCAAATCTTCTTTGATTAACTAGAAAATCATCAATCTTCTTAGAGTTATCTTCAGCCAATTTCATCATTTCATTGTGCTGCTATTGAGTTTTCACTTTATTTCTCAACTTCTAATTCTCTTCTCTAAGTATTGCTACATCTTCAAGTCTTCTCGATAATTCTCCATTTACTCGATTGACTTCTTGATTCACAACCATCATCTGATTATAAAGTTGATAGTGGCGATCGACGAGTCTTTGTATCTTAATTTCTTCTGCTTGAAGTTGTTCACTTATCTATCTTCGATCTTCAATAGCTAGATTTCTTTCTTGCTTAGCTTGTCTAGAATTGCTCATTATTTCTACCATTCTCACCATTTGTGATTCCTGACCAATTTGCAATGCTTTCACTTGTTCAGTTAAGTGAAGGTTCTTTTTAGAAAAATAAGAGATTATACTTTCAAATCCATCAGAAATACTCCCTGAACTAGATCCAATGTGATCAAATAAATTATCAATCGCTTCTTCATGGTAGCCAATCTCATTTTGTAGAATATCTAGGTTCTTCCTTTCAACCAGTAATTTCTTCAGTCCTTCCTTAGCTTTCTTATACTACTCAACAAACATCTACATTTGAATCTTTTGATTCTCAATGGTTTTATCTAACTTATACCTCTCCATGGCTAGATCTTTACCCTTCAGTGGTTAAACTGTTCAATAAGAAAACAAAGATCTAATACCAATTGTTGGATTAGGAGAGATAGGGTACTGAGAGGGGAGGGGTGAATCAATGCCCACAAAAACTTTAAATCATAAACCTTTCAGATCTTAAGATGCAAACAATATTAACCTTGCAAAATAACTTGTATCCAATGCATGTTTCATTCATCCATTCAACTTGTAAAAGTAACTAACATGAAATCAACAATATAACAGTCCCATAACATGAGTATTTTGGTAATGCAAAATCCCTTGTTAGAAGGTAAAAACTATGGTGGGGATGACACCCACATATTCTTCACTACTACAGATAGAAAAGGTTTCCATGTTACGCCTACAAGTGTTGATCACTTTTGGTGATCTTACCCTATTAGGAGTAACATATTAGATTAGCTAGATCTACCTAGTGATAGGATTTTAACAACACTACTTGAGTGTGCACTCGGTTAAGAGATTTACAAAAGATGATTATGTCTACTCTGTTAAGAGATTTTACAAAAACTCTATTACAATGATTAGAAAGCACTATGTATCTATCTACTAATGACAACTCTATTTGTCTGATATAGATCAATAAAGTATTGAATGTATATCACCTTTTAGTGTGAAAATCTCTACTCTGAACTACTCGGTTAGCTTGCTCTGATTTTGCTCAATCTAATTTCCTCTAAATACTATTCTGCTCTGTCAACTGATAATCTTGAAGGTTGGCTAAAGGTTCAAGTGCTTCTTCATTCATACATCAGATACATCAAAATAGATGTGAAAATACAATTATATAGCATACTACTTTATGTCGCTTATACAAAATTAGGTTACAATATCTTAGAGAAAACCCTAAGATCTACGGTGTACAAAAATAACCTAGATCAAATAATTACATAAGATCTTCATCGCATTTAATGAATGTCTCAACAATAAATTATTCTCGATCTTGGTAAAATATTTTTTGATTCTATTGTAACTATTTGCATAGATAGATGTGCCATTTTTTATTCCTATGTCATTTCTTGTGATCCTCGGTAAACACTGTATATCCTACTCGGTGATTAAACTGACACTCATTTTTTATTGTTGCTTGGTATCGGTGTCTAGTGCTCGATAAAACTATTCTGTGCTCGGTATAAAGACTTAACCGACTGGCTTATGATGCTTGCTTTTATCGACTAGGTTAACATAAGTAACCGACCGATGTCATTGATAACCTTTGATACTAATAACAACCTTTAATACTCAAATAGAGATAACAATGGTCTAGTTAAGGCATTAATTGTATCATGGACATTACGGAGCATAACAGGCTTATTAGCTAGGATATTCTCTCCCAAGATTTTGATCTCCCAGACTCCCACATAAGAACTTACAACCTAATCAAGACCGCTTGTGCGCCCCTTAATCTTCCTAGGAACACTGATGTTGATTCTCACCGCTACCTCACTTTTAGATGTAAGGATGGTTCCCTCCTCACCAAAATCAAAGCTAAAGATATCTACAAGTTCCTCAATCATGATACCTCTATGACTGATCATATTTACATCATCTGGTATAGTAACACCAGCTCAACTGACTGGCATAAATTTTTTGATAAGTTATGGAAGTCTCCCATCCTACCTAAAATTAAATCTTCAAGTGGCAACTTTTGCTTGATAGGTTGTCTATTAGGAATCATTAGGCCGCCCTTGATACCTATCCTATTTGTAGAATGCTTGAGACTATGAGGTACATTTTCTTTGATTGTAACTTTGCTAGAGAAATTTGGTTGATGTTTGGAATTTCTATTACTAAACATGTTTATACTCTTGAGATCATTATTGGTTATATACATGGGCTTCACAAAGATGTTAACCTGTTTTGGAAAAAAAATTCATCTTTCATCCTTTGGTTTATTTGGAAATTAAGAAATGAGGCTAAATTCCAAGGCACTAATAGGACTCTTACTGGGTTTTTTTAGAAAACTCGCTCTTTTTAAAATTGCTTCTCAGGTTTGCTGTGTGATGAACTTGGAACAAGAGAAGTTGTTGAGGTTTCTCAGAGATGGACATGCCTCAATGTTCATCTATGAGATGAAGGATGGCTTTGAATGGGCCAGCATTATGGACAACCAAATTGCGTTTGATGAGGCGCTTGGAAAGGTGATTCAGGACATCAGAGATAATAAAGGTCGCAGCTTTGATAAGCTTGAAATGCTTACTCAGATCTTGGAGCGGAAGAAGGTGGTTTAGAAGGAGGGCTCTCTAGGCTAGACCACTTGGATTGAGAATCTTGATGAGATTCTTCATTAGGAGGCTCCTCCCTTCTTTTTGGAGTTTCATCGTTCTTTTACAGACTCTGTTCAAATATATGTACTTAGTTAGTTTCCTATGACTTATTGGTTCTTTAAGCTATTTTAATTGTGGATTGGTGGGTTGAGGCTCAATCTCCCCCTATCTTGTTGTATTGACTCTTTGAACTCTTGATATATAATCAAAAAAAAAAACAATAATTTTATTTAAATACAAAACTTATTATTAATTTTATTGATGATTTTGATAATCGATTGTAAGACAAATTTGGTTTAGTGATGATTTTGATAATATTTATAATAGATGAGATGTTATTGAATTATAATTTTGTGTTAATTTTTGCTATAGTTCATTTTTATTATTGCTTATCTTTAATATTTCTATGATCTATTTTTTATTTTCACTTGAATAATACAAATTTTAAATATTTATATTTTTAATATAAAAAATTTCAAATATACATTTGTCATTCAAGATATTAAAAATATTACATCTATTTATTTAAGTATCAATCTCTTTATGATATTAATTTCATAGTATTTTTAAACTTACCATGTATTATCAAGTATTATCAAATATTATTCAATACAAAAAATAAAGTAAAAATTATTGAGAGATATTTTATATTTTCAATTTTGTTAGTGTTTGAAACAATAACTTTTTATAGAATGATCTCCAATGTAATGATTTCACATTGAAGATAAATCAATGATTCTATATAAATAGTTACTTTATTTTTGAAATTTATTAACACTCATGATTTTCAATATATTGAATTCTTTCATTTTGGTAAACCGTAGCCCTAAGGGCCCATTTGGTAGTAGGAATTAGCCTGGAATTGGCATTTGTTATTGCCGATTCCGTCGAATCCTTAGTTTGGGAGTGCAATATGAAAATGGAATAGGAATATGTTAATGCTCATTTTGGTTCAAAATGAGCATTAACATCTTCCATTTCAAAATGTGGAATTCAATTTTGAGGGCAAATTCTTGTTTTTCCAATGCCCATTTTGAAACTCGTCGGGTCCGCATTGTGATTTATTTGTTTTGGCATCTGCTTTATACACTTTGCTCGTATGCTTTTTTGGGTATTATTTGCAGACATTGTTTATAGCCGCCATCGATGGACGCAAGCTAGGCATCGATATCCAAAGTGACATTGACTGCAGTCTTCAAAGTGGCATCGACATCAATCTTCAAAGTGGCATCGCAACTCTAGTATGCAATACTCTGTTCAGACTAGGGCTTTCTGGTTTTTTTGTTTAGGGCTTGCTTGGTTTTTCTATTTAAGTTAATTTGCAAATAAATATGTCCTCTCAAGTTTTTTGCACGAATACACTTTTGTATGCATTAGGGTATACTAGTCCTAGGGTATGCTACCTAACTCAATCTCATAG
The DNA here is from genome assembly GCA_027943335.1 of Chamaecyparis obtusa. NCBI lineage: Eukaryota > Viridiplantae > Streptophyta > Pinopsida > Cupressales > Cupressaceae > Chamaecyparis > Chamaecyparis obtusa. Next base: position 173,235 of record BSBK01008011.1, on the reverse strand, counting down.
CCCAAGTGCATTGCATTGTTGCTATCATGAATGTGTGTGTCGAAGAAAGCTTTCTGCACTATTTCAATGCAGAAGCGTGTGTCTGCGAAAGGGACTGCGAGCGAAGAAGAAAAGAAGGATTTTTTTTTTGAACCCTAGGGCTCGTATTTTCCTTATTTCACTCCCTTTTTCTCTTTAAAAAGAAGTCAGGATAGCCATTACTCTTGTGTCGAAGTCCCATTACTTGGGTTGTTGTGTAACTCTGTAATTCAAGGGTTCTTGACTGTGTTGCTCTATGCACCATGGCCGATATTGTGAGGAGGTTCATTATGCCAAAGAGAGCTCAGCTACACGTTGCTATGATTGCTCTGTAGTTCGGCTATGTTGGCTTTCACATCGTATCCAGAGACACACTTAACATGGGAGTAAGCAAGATCATCTTTCCTGTCTACAGGAATGTCATTGCCCTACTCCTGCTTGCCCCTTTTGCTTATTTTCTTGAAAAGTAAGATTTTTAGTTTTTTGCACACATGTTGGACTCTCATTTTCAGTAGTGACTAACTTGGCTGGTATAAGTTCATGTAGTGTTTGAAAGATTGCTTATATGTTTTGATATGGATGTTTAAGATAATTAAAATGATCTGTTATTAAATGTTGAAAATAAAGAATTGGATTGTAGACAGAGTCTTAAAATGAAACATGGTATGACTAATATGTCTATAATCTATTTCTTCACTTTTTTCTTTCTGATGAGATCTTAAATATGATAAGAAACATCGATACAACAATAAAAAAAATATATTTTTTCATTTTCCTCTTTCTTCACAGATGTTGGACTCGAGAATTTTCAATAGTGACTAACTTGGCATAAGTTTTCTGTAGTTCATGTAGTATTCAAAAGATTGTTTTCAGAATCATCAACTATGCATATTTTTGTATCTAAGGTTAAGATCATTTTTCAGTGATCTATCATTAGAATAAATAAAGAATTGGATTGTTGACAAAGTCTAAAAAAATTATGAATATAACTAATGTCTACAATCTTTTCCTAACAATAGATCACTAATACGATCAAAATATTAATATAAAAACATACACAATTGATTTTGAAAACAATGTTTAGAATATGCTAAACCACCAACTATTTGACCTTGTGTACAGGAAAGAGCGACCACCTCTTACTCTTTCCTTCTTGGTTCAATTCTTCCTGTTGGCATTACTTGGGTGAGCTTACTTCCACATAGAGCATAGACAACAGTTGCCTTTTTCACTTTATATATGCCAATAAGTGTTGGACTAATGCCAAAAACATTTATCATGATAATCTATTGTATCATTTGTTACACAGGGTTTTTAGAAGTAAAGTAGGAAAAAACAAATAAAAACCCAACAAATTGATGTGGAGTAGCAACCAAAAAACAATATCAGAATCATTCAACAAAGCATTACATGAAAGATTTCAAGCATTGCAATAAAGCTTTCCAAAGGTGAACAAACTGCATATGCACAACAGACCACTTGGTTGCCTGCCTTACTAAAATTAAAATGTCTTAAAAACAATACGGACTATAGCATTAAGGTCCCCTATTTTTAGGGGCCCTTTAAGACGGGCCCAAAAATAGGTAAACAACAACAAAGTAATTGAAAAACCAAACACACTCAACTTTGAGTTCATTGTATTGTTGTCCATGGAAGGAATACAGGACAATAATACACTAGCTTTCTGATGACCTCATAATTTTATTGCCCCCCACTTTTAACCTTGTCTAACATTTTTTTCATCACTGTCATTATTTTTTGGTTTTTTTTTTATAGTGGTTGTGGGTGGCATGTTTGCATTCTAATATTTTCTTTCTGGGGAGATGGGTGTACATTAAAAATCCACAGAGGCATCAGTACCTTTTTTGGCTGTGGGAAAATACTAACATTGGTTCATGTTAATTAAGACTATTCTAGTATGGTTTTGTAACTTTTGTTAGATCGACACTTCACCTGAATCATTTACAATGCCCATTACCAGCATGGTTGGTGTTGGTTCAAAGCTCCACTTCATCAATTACCACACCCTCAACTTATTATCAGTGTGGTTGGTATTACTTAAGAAGTTCACTTAATTGCTCCTTTCACTACAATGGGGCTTGTCACCTTGTGATCACCCATGGGTTATGCTCACCTATAGCTTTAAGTTGTCGAATTGAGTATACAAGTTTTTGTAAAATGGTATTGAAAGGTCTCAAAAAATGATTCATAGTTGAACAAGGACATGCCTTTTAGAATTAGGTAGCCTGAAATTTCTAGTTTATGAAATTAGGCATCATGGCCTCCAATGACCAAGAAGAGAAGAATGCAATATTTGATAGAATAAATTTGAGTGCTAGTGTGAAAGTGAACTTTCAGATATTAGGACCCTGTACAAACTCTTCTATGATGAAAAACATTGTACCCACAACCAAAACATGTTCATTTCAAATGTGAAGTCCCCTACTCCCAATGCTTCATATTTTAGTAGCTGGGAAAGTGTCTCAATTCAAACACATTAGTGTGTTCTTCATCTATTCCAAACAATGCCATTGACAATGGCGGTATTGTGTAGGATTTGCCTTCATCTTTCAGAATTTTCAGTAAGATTATTAGTTTATTGTCTATATTACCTATGTTACTACAGTTAGCAAAATGAACAAGTATATTGTGTCCAGTGATGGCGGTTATAAACAATGTCTGCAAAGAATACCTAATAATTTTCCAAGCATACGAGCAAGTGTAGAAAGTGGATGCCAAAACAAATAAATCACAACGCAGACCCGACGAGTTTCAAAATGGGCGTTGAAAAAACCAGAATTTGGCCCTCAAAATTGAATTCCACCTTTTCAAATTTGCCTTTGTCTTTCATAATATATTATATAAAGCAATTCCCAGTGCAAAGCAATATATTATATTGAATTTAGAAGTGTAAAGTTGGATTCTAAATACAAAATCAAAAAAACACAAACCAAACATTCATACTTGTTTGTTTTATTGAGTGCAATAACATAGGTAATATAGACTAAACTAATAATCTTCTGAACCATGAATCTATTTTCAAATTTGGTAATCAATTTCATCATTTTTATAAATATAAAAAATATAAATTTGACTATTTCAAATAGAGTATGAAGTCATGGTGTTTCAACTTTATGAGAATCCCCTGTCTTGGAAGAATGACTTTCTTAGACATCCTAATATTGTGGAAGACATAGTTTTTAATGTTAGCTTGAATATTTTCTAGATCAAATCATGTGATTTATTTCTTCTATCATGGATGGTCAATCTCATCTGGAGCTAAATGTATGGTTATATTTTACTATGTACATGTACTCATTTTGTTGATTTACTGGGATTTTTGACTATTTGCTATAGATAATAACTAGGATTTGTTGGCTTGTCCTCTTCCTGCCTATGACTGTCAATTTTGTACCTCAAACCTTCTTTGCCATGTACTTTTCAGGGATGGATATTACCAACAATATAAACATTCAAGGATGCATTTGTAGGAAGAGCAAAATTGCTCGTATTTGGGCACTTATTCTTGTTGTCCTTGGAGTAGCCAAAGCGGTGTCCTTGCTTCAAGGTAGGAAAACAAAGCGTAATGAAAGAAGTGATGGAAGTGGTTTTTATAAATGCATTATTCATTCGAATGAGGTGCATTGTCATGACCAAATTCACATGACTTCAGCAACCTTCTTTCAGCTAGCCAATCTTGTAAGGCAAAAAGGAAGCCTATCAGATACGATGAGCATAACGATAGAAGAACAATTAGTCATGTTCCTCCACACCTTGGCCACAATATGAGGAATAGTAAGATTGCCCACAACTTTGGTCACTCTAGAGAGACAGTAAGCCAATACTTCCACAAGGCCTTGATGACTGTCTTAGCACTCCATGCGGATTATATCCTACCACCTGCTCCAAACACTCCTCCTGAAATTAGTGGGAAGGAACTTTTCGATCCTTACTTAAAGGTAAACCCCCTAGTGCTACAAATTTCTTTGCCTTGGTGTTAATCTTATTACTGTGTGTTTCTTGACTACAATTTTTGTATCTATAGGATTGTGTTGGAGCAATTTATGAAACCCATATACCGGTCATTGTCGATGTCTAGTTACAAGGTAAATATCAGGATAGAAAAGGAAACTTGTCACAAAATGTTATGGTTGTCGCCTCTTTTGATTATAAGTTTCAATACATTCTTGCTGGTTGGGAAGGGTCTATTGTAGATAGTTGTGTTCTAGCTTCAACTCTCAATAGAGCCGATTCACTTGTAGTTCCCCCTGGTATGTCATTTCACACTGTATGTTTACTAAAGAAAATGATAAATGTTTCACGGTGTCAATACTTTTTTAGCGTTGTAATTTTATAATTGGTGTGGAAATCCTGATAAATCTACAAATTTTGAATTTTGTGATGAATAATACTATCACCAATCTTAGCCATTTGGCTGACTGTTATTACTGGAACCTGTTATATGGAAACAACATATTGACTATTTTAGGTGGGTTAGACCACTATCTTGGGCCTTTAAGTCGCAACCTAATTTCCAGCAATTGTTCTGAAGAGATTAGTATGTTGTGGTTAATGTAGTCAGCATAGTCTGGGCGTGCTTTTCCTTTGTTCTATTTCTAGCTTCATAATTGAACATCAAGGAATTTTGGATGAATCTACAGATATTAACTTTATTTTTCATGGAATGAACTGTTGTTGCATGCTGATTGGTCTCTAGTAGAAACCTAGCAAACTAAATATTGTAAAAACAATTCAAATTGTAGGATCCTTTCCTCCTCATATCCTTCTTAAGCTTCACACATTTGTCATTGAGGTGTATAGAGTAAGGCTTCAAGATTTATAAATTCTATTTAATCCTTGTATAGATAAAGCTTGTAAGTATGAATTCATATGCACATGGGAAGACTATTTTACTGTGCTACTGAGAAAGTTTATTTCCAACCATCATATGCAGATGATGTGAGAAAAACATGTCTTGACAAAGGAAGCCTACATGGTCCAGTCCATATTATTGAGGATAGAGGGAAACTATCACCCAAGCATCATGAATTGTGTACCATAGATAAATCCAAATTTAACAAGTTTAGTGTGGCTGTGAATGTTTATTTGGGACTGATTTTATTTTAGGTAGCAATTAATTCCAAGCTTCCTTAGTCTGTTTTCTTCTTTATACTATATTTTATGCCCAAACATAGAAGCAACACTAATTTCACATGATTTTAAACGTGTAGATTAAACCACTATTTCAACAGAAGAAGCTTCATTGCTCATGCAAAAATATATCTAGTTTACTCAAGTCTGTGACTAGACTTGCCTTACCATCTTAATTCTCTATATTGGTTTTGTTTATTCATCTATATCATATTAATTACAAAAGTATTAATCCTCCTACTATGGAAGCCCTCATTCTGTATGATACAAGGCCAATCAATTGTATCATGTTATTCGAGCTTGCTTAAGATTCCTTAAATTGGTATACTCTGATACTGGCAGATGTGATACTCAAAGTTTGATTCTATGACCTACACACACGCACTTAAACACTTGACTCACTGAGACCTGTTTGACTTTGTTTTCCTTGTGTCCTATCTATGATGATTTCTTTGATGAGTGTTATTTTCCCTAAGAATTTTTCAATGATGCATAGCTAGAAGACTGAGGGTATGAGGGCATGTTTTATTTCTTTTTTTGCTTGTGGGTATATTTTGTTGGTCCTAACTGTAATTAGCATTTATGCTTATTCCACTTGACATTGGGATCTACAAGGTATTATCCTTGACTGTTTATGCAAGTGCATAGTTATAGCCATCTTGATTTTCCTTGTGTCTCAATGCGATTATAATCTTGCCATATCAAATTTAGGTAATCTCACTACACTAGTCATCCTGACCTATATGTCTTTGGTGCCTAGGTGAGATTTCCACATTTCTATTTGATATAGATCATATTCATATTCATACTAGTGTGTATTGTATGATCTTGTGACACTACCAATAAAGCTCGATGATGATTATTAGATGTCTATTGGTGTTGTTACCTTGCAAGTCAACCACTTTCATAGTAGCTTGCATTCCTAGTTTCATGATAGTTTAGTTTTTGCACCTTGCCTATGGAGAGAGCTCTCCCTTTATCTTTCACGAACTAGTCAGTCAATTGCACTCACCTTTCCTTTTCTCAATCATGTCTTTCACTTCTTGTCTTTCATATCACATCATTTTCTATTCTTTTTGAGATAAAAATCAAAATCTGAGTTCATTTTGATAGTCAAAATCACATTTCAAACTTTCTCCTTCTTCTGCGCAGTTGGCTGACTGTTTGAGGCCTGATCCTTTGATCTTCACCGAGGCATCTTCATTTCTTCATCACCATCTCTTTCAACCTTCTAGTCTTTCATTCATCTTCATTTGATTCATCTCTCTAAGGTTTGACTTAATTTTTATCCTATATCTTTCTCAGTCAAACCTAGTCAAACTGGGGCATATCTTCACTACTTGATGGTTATCCTATCATCTTTCATCATCGATTATGATTTCTAGTGACTTGATCAAGTTTATCAATTTACGGTTTCTCCTCTACTTGATTTTGATTTCGATTCTGAGGGGGCGGTACCTATCAGCTTCAATCCTCGATTCAACTTATCAACCTTGCTTGAGATTCTTATCTCTTATTTGAGACTTGATTATCACTTAACAGCAACAGTGTTGGTCTTGTCTTTTAGCTTATGCTTATGCTTGTCCTAATATGTTCCCATCCATCGAACACATGTCTGGATTGTTTTGTGATCCCAAATCGATCTCACATCTCAATTCCATTCTTTGATCACATGTGATCCCAAATCGGTCTCACATTAGTCAAAGAGGGGCAAATGTATGCACCCTAAAATGGTCGCCTAGACTTTGGGCCTCCATTCAGCAATTTATCAAATCCTTGAATCAATATTTTCAAAAATCATATTTTTCAATTAAATCAATTTCCTTAATCAAATCATATTTTATCATTTATTTGATTATTCTATGGGCTAACCATTTTATCCTAAAATCTTTATTTATTTAAAAGGAATATTTCCTCCCTTTTTAATAAAAAAAAACCCCCACTTTTCCCCTTATCTTAAATTGCACAAATAAAGCATTATTCTTATTTTATAAAAAGAATAAAAGCACTTTTTGTCTCATATGGACACAAAAGTCAACTCTTATTTTCTTATTGGAGGATATTTGTGCACATGGATTACTCCTCTTTCAAGCTCCACCTTTGATTAAGACTTTTGCCTCTTAATCTCCATCGTTCGTTGTTTCTCATTTCCTATAAAAGAAGAGGTCTCTTCCTCATTTGCATATCAATCCTTTTATGCTAATGTTATGCGGCAAGTTTTCTAAGTCACTTTGGAGCTTTTGAAGATTTGGAGCATTCTTGGCTTTTGCATCTACATGTTATTCTAGTTTCATTTATCATGGCATTCATAGCTTCATATTTAGCTTTGTTTCCTTTATGCTTTAGATTACTTCATCTAGCTTAACTAGGAGGCTTTGTAATACTTGAATATTTATTTTCATAGCTTAGCTTGCATAGCTTGCATTTTCATTCATAAGTATAGCTTTGCATTGCATTTCATTTTGATTCTTGGAGATATTGGCATTCTTGCCCTTGTCTTCATTTGAATCTATCATTGTGTGGTTGACTAGCAAGGTCATAAGCTTAATAGCTCTAGCTGAGAGCAATTAAATAATCTTGCAATTCCATACATAGAGAGCTCTAGGTCGCTTTCTAAGGTATCCCATTCAAGGATTCCCTTGGATATAATGACTTAGAGAAGTGCACTATTTGAGGTGTACACCTAGCTCAAGATTGGTTCGTAAACATGGCTCTAAGAGGTGTTCTTGCTATTTTATCAAGGATTTAATATAGATTCCATTCAAAATGGATCTTACACTTTCATCACCTAAGTATTTTAAGGGGCTTCCCACCACCGGTATGTTGGAGTTTTGCCCAATCCGTGAGGACTACTCAAGGAAGTTTAAAAATTTAAAATCCTTTTGTCACACACCCCATTAGGAATGTATGTGTTTTGTTTTATAGTGGGTTGGATTCTCGTAGAAAAAGAAAGTGTATCGCACTTTGGCTTTTCCCTCTCACCGGCCTCATTAAGGCAATTTCTTGGGAGGCGAGCCCACTAATGTTCTAGCATATTCATGTAAAGCAAGGAAATGGAGTTAAGAATCAATTTTTGGGAATTTGATCCACCTAAAAGGTGAAGAGCATATCCCTAACTTTTCTTTAATTTCCCAAACACTATAAACACGGCTCAATTTTTTCACCCATTAACTCTAGGGATTTGAGTATTTCTACTCTCTTCTACAAACAAGGGGCTTTTATTTTATGTGCTCAATTTCCTCAACCTTTCTTCTTAATCAAAAAGTTCAACACCTTTCTCATTTTGATTCACTAGAAGAAGTGAAGAGAATAGGCCTAAATGCTAAACTTTCCAAACAAAGATAGGTTGTTTTGTAATTACTAGATTTTCAAATGCACCAATGCCACAATTTAAGGGAAAATATTCACTAGTTTTGAGACTTACCTTTCCTTGTAGTTAGCATAAGCTAGGGGCATTTTTGAGTGATTATATCCATTTTAACATTACCTTGGCTATAGTTCCTTTCCAATGTGCTTTCCCCCAACAAAGTTAGTCAACAAAAATAGCAACAATGAAGGAAACCAAATGCAAAGTTTGAATTGAATCTAAAGGCTTATTTGCAAATTTTAAGAAAAACTTGAACTAAGGTAAGAAAATCCAATTGAGTGAAACAAACTTAGTCTTATATGCTTCTACTATTTTAACATAGTTCTCATAAACCTAGTTTTCCTCCTCTTGTGAATCCTCAAGAACCGATTTGATGTGAGCAAGGTTCTCCTTCTTGATTTTCTTAGTCAAAGCCTTCCCTTCTTGATTGAACTTTCTCTCTAGTTTTTTTGTTTTTCGGTGATCAAACATCCTGCAAATTTACACAAATCATTTTTCCACAGTCAAATAATGAAAATAAGCAATTTATGCAAAAGCGCTTTTGTAATGCTTGAAAGTGCTATTTTACTACTTGAAAGCACTGCTAATCTGATTAAACGCGTTGTTTAAACTCTGTCAGAAAACTCAAAAGCACTCAAATAACTAATAAAAGTGCTGCAGAATATGTAAAAGGCAGTAAAATTGAGGTAAAAGTGCTTAGTAGATTAGAAAAAGCACTCAGGAGTCAGGGAAAACATGTTATCGATCCATGCAAAGGCACAGTAAGAATGATAGACAGCTGATAGAAAGATTGAAAGCGCCAGTGATCAACACAAAGGTACATAAGTTTATCATGAAAGCATTGAAATAGTGCTTGAAAGCATCGTTTAATCATGCAAAAGTGCCCTTTGATTTGTCAAAAGCATTGCTTCCTGAAAAACCCAAGAGTTAAACATGCATAAATTTGATAAAAATGAAATAATTCTAAATGTTTAGTAAAGTGAAGCATTCTGCCCCACAGTGGGTGCCATTTTGTATACCAGAAATAGTATCTTCATAGAATTAGAATTGAGAAATAAATGAAATAGTAACTAAATAAACCACAATTATAGTAACTATTTAAGAAATGAAAGATCGATTGAGCATCCTATGGCTCTCTGTCTAAGAGTGTTAATAGAAGCTCTCAGCAAGCTACCATTAATGACAGTCCTAGAATGAGAAATGATAAAGATTAAGCTAAAGCTAACAATTATATTCAAATTGAGTGCTAATTAAGCTCTTAAAATGCCTTTCTAGCTATAAAATGCAAGAGGTTCTATGCAATTCTTAGATGTGTGGCTATGAATTATGAGGATTTTGGTTTTCCTTTTATAGATTTTCCCAATGGTAGGGGGTGTAGTGTAGTTGATCATGATTAAGCCTTGGTTGAGTCTTTGGTTCCACCCTTTGAAGACAATGCAAAGCTTGTGTCCTCAAAGCTTGGGACAAGTAGACAAGATCAATGGTCAAGATTCTTTTTCACTTTGAGTGATTGAGATTGAATTTGGCTTGATCCATGTGAATGCCTTTCCTCAAATCCTATTGGTTAATTGAATTTCCTCCCTTTGTGGTTGTTGAGGGAAATTAGGATTTATTAATTGATTTGAATTGATTTATTTATCCATGTACCCCTTGAATGGGTTGAATTTGATTTAATCCAAAACTATATAATTAATTGATTTAATTGCACTTTGATTTGATTTCACTTGATTAAAATGCTCTCAATTTTGATTTCTCTTGAATTAAGACTTGATTTTAATTTTTATTGGCTAATTATGCATTGTGATTCAATTACTTTGATCCTATCCTTGATTTGCTTTGATTTGTCATTAAATTGATCTTTGTCCATTTTTCAGTGATTATAGTTATTTTGAGGATTTTAAAGTAAAGATGAATCTAAGTAGGATTCCAAGTTCATTGGTTGAGAAGTATGAGATGGACACTTGATTTCTAGTACACACCGACCATACAATGATTAAATCTGTAGAAATGAGGATAAAATGGCTAGCACCTATGGGCTATGAAATGGATCATGATTTCGATTTGAAATCAATCAAGGCACTATTGGCATTACCGAAAGACAAAAAGGCTGAGAGGTTTGGAACCTTTGAAGAAGCAAAATCAAGAATTAAAATAGGTTTTGTCATCGGTAAAATAACAAGAAAAGAAAAGAAAATGAAGAAATTTTTATCTGAGAAGTTTGAGAATGTATCTGACTTGTCTAAGGAGTCACCTGTTGAAAATGAAACTAAAGGTCAATTAATGTTGGTTGACAAACCATATGATAGTGAATAAATTGAGTCTAAGGAAGAATAACACTCTAAACTGATTTCTCCCACACCAGTTCCAAAGAAGAGGCAGTTACCAGTGTAAACAAGTGCACACACAAGGTCATCAACTGCAGCTTCACCACCACAAAAGAAGGGAGCTGAGAAGGTAGTAAAACCTAAGGTAGCTACACTGACAAAAACATATACTAAAAGAGGTCACAAGGTTGTAGCTAAGGCACCGAAGAAAAGAATAAGATTAATAAGAAACAAGGAAGACCTTGAGGATGAAGAAGAAGACAACAATCAATTTTGGTTGTCAGTAATAAAGAAAGACCAATTGATGAGGTAGCATCATACATAATTGAGCATGGAGATCTCTCTGATCCAAGACCTAGCAGATTTGACAGTATGTCAAGCAAGGATCAAAACAAAATTGAGGAAGTAATCATCCAGATGATGATTCACTTTAAATGAGCTCTATTAGAGTTTGAACGATTACTGCCCAAGGCATTAGAGGAGCAAATAAATCAAAAGTGGTCATATGCCTTGGAAACTGAGAGAAAAAGAAGGGAACAAATTCTAGTATCGGTAGCACCGAACATATCTCTTGCTGAGATTAAAGAGCTTATGGACACTTATGTGAAGAGATTCAAAATAAAAATCTGAGCTATGTTAGTGTTAGATGAGAATATAGCAGAACTTGATGAGTCGGGTCAACTCATCTGGACTTCAATTCTTGCTGTCACAGAGTAGAATGAGAAAATTGCATTTCAAAATTTGTCTAAGAAGAGACATAATTCCAAAGGTAAAGGGATATTCATTGAGGATAATGTAGTAAAGAAGACTAATGAGTTAGAGGTATCATTTACCGAGGTAATTGATACAACTCTTGCACAAGAAATTAAGGACAGTTCACATGATGCACCAGATCTAGCAGAGATCCAAGTAAAGGAGAAAAAGGATACTAATGTGCTCACTAAGGACATCAAAAATAGTGATCCTGATGATATAAATGATGATGATGATGTTAAAAATGCACAAGTCAACACACAAGATGAAGCACAAGTTACTGAGTGTGTAGTTCCATCATTACTCGGTGAGCTTTTTGTACTTGCTAAAGCAGTTGAAATTCTTTCATAGCAACAACCCGATGGCTCAGACCCCGAGCAACCACAAGATACAATAGGGGAACAAAGCACCAAGACATCTGCAGAAGCAAATAAGCCTGAAGAAAAAGAGGCTATTGAAACAGACACAAAGACACAAGAAGACCCTAAAGCAACTGAGGTCACCCCACCTGACACAACATCAGAGGCTCAGTCTCAGTCAACTGACACATAGGTTATCAAGGAGAAAAAAAGGAAGATAATGTGTCAACTGGGCAAAACACTCCGAGGGCAGAAGAAAAATCCACTGTTCTAGTTGCAAAGTGTTCATCACTTTAACTAGAGAAGAAGAAGAAGAAAAAGAAAGGAAGATACGGTGTTTTGTTTATGATTTTCTAAGTCAAACTTGAATATCTTATGGTTTTTCATAAACATTATACATTCTTTTGTGTTTATAATCTTTAGCCATATGTATATTTGATACTTATGGAACTGAAGGACAAGACTGAATATATATCTAGATTAATGAATGTTATGATAAAATTTGGTATTTTTCTTCTCTAGCTTTAATGGGTAGACCTCCTACAACCATGTGACAAGGCTATGGTAAAATAGGAAAACTTATTATAATATCTGCCTTGGATTCGTGTTGTGGATTCTATTATGTTAACCTTTTGTAGGAGAAGGATAACTCAACAAGGAGCGCAAACTCAAGGATGAGTGGGTCTTTCAAGGCGAATAACTATCTCAGAGTTCATCATAGCTCCACTCCTTCCATAACTTTGCAGTTGCTGATTCAGTCCAATTCAATCTAGTTACCAAGCATTCCTATATTTTTGAAGCACTAAATATGGCTTATCTTCTTGCATAAATGATGTTGTCGCTCCTGTAACTGAAAGTTGTTATGCTATGTAATGAAGGTCCTAGTTTGTAGGAGTTATATTTTTCTTAGTTTCTTTTAAATAAGCTGGAACTTATGATTCTAGACTAGTTATACATTTTGAGGAATTCGTACTGTAATCCAGCAATAAAGAAAAATACTTTGATATCCTATATTGTATCTATGTTTTTTTGAATGAATATATGACAGTTCTTCATTTCAATATCTAAGTTATAATTTATTCATACTTTTGTGGGGGCCCACATGGGAGGTGAATTCCCTATTCATGCTTAAGTAGGATTCAATTAACTTTCTTTGAAGTTGTTAAGTATTGTTGCTCCTGCAGCCACTGGTAGCAGAACCATTGACTGTTTCCTGCAACTTTGGTTTACTTCTGAAGCATTATCTATTTACTATTACATTGTTCTTTCAAGATGAGAGTTAATCTGTAGTTTTAGTTTCTAGTATAAATCTCCTGTAGCAATAGCTTTTACTTTGGTAGTGATGACTATTGAGAAGAACTAAAGCATAAACTTTGCAGCCATCATCTCAAGTTCCTGTTCCCTGATTGATACATTTAATGAAGTCTAGCATGATGTTCTAAGTAGATACATGATGATTTTTAGCAATGAGTCACTATTTAAGGATGTCCAATCCTTGAGTTACTAGGATATTATTCTAACCAGCCACCAACCTTAAAGATTATCAGTTGATAGAGCAGAATAGTATTCAAAGGAAATTAGGTTGAGCAGAATCAGAGCAGGCTAACCGAGCAATTCAGAGCAAAGATTTTCACACTACAAGGTGATATGCATTCAGTACTTTATTGATATGTATCAGATAAATAGATTTGTCATTAGCAGATAGATACCTATTGTTTTCAAATAATTGTAATAAAGTTTTTGTAAAATCTCTTAACAGAGTAGACCTAACAATCTTTTGTAAATCACTTAAACAAGTGCACACTCAAGTAGTGTTGTTAAAATCCTATCACTAGGTAGATCTAGCTAATCTAATATGTTACTCCTAATAGGGTAAGATCTCCAGAAGTGATCAACACTTGTAGCCCTAACAGGCAAACCTTTTTTCTATCTGCAGTAGTGAAGAATTTGTGGGTGTCATGCCCACCGCAGTTTTTACCTTCTAACAAGGGTTTTTGCGTTACCAAAATACTTGTGTTATGGGACTATTACATTCTTGATTTCATGTTATTTACCTTTACAAGTTGAATGGATGAATGATACATGCATTGGATACAAGTTATTTTTCAAGGGTAATATTGTTTGCAGCTTAAGATCTGAAAGGTTTATGAGTTAAAGTTTTTGTGGGCACTAATTCACCCCTCCCTTCTTAGTACCCTATCTCTCCTAATCCAACAACCAGGACTTGGCAGAGCAACCTTTAGTAAGGGAAAGAGGTTTATTCAAATGAAAGAGATTCCACCAAATAGATTGTTCTCCATGCAAAGAGTGATTATAATCAAAATTAGAGTTGTTAATGGAACCACGAATAGACTCCCAAGCCTTCCAAATAGACCTAAAGACCCAAGTTCCTTGAACAGTCACAGGGAATCGGCCAGCAACCAAGTCACAGAAAGGGAAACCTTTCCAGGACTTGGTAGCCTTAGGAGTACCATTCAGGATGTTATTTCTGATAAGAACCTTCCAGGGTTCATTTCCTTCAAAAGCTTGGAAGATCCATTTGGAGGCAAGGGACATTCCTTGAAGTCTGATATCTTTGAGGCCAAGCCCACCAATACTTTTTATCTAAATGGCACCAAATCCACTTAATCACATGATTTTTTCTATTCCCCTTACCATCGAAACAAAGGAAACAACGGATAGCCTTTTGGATTTCAAATATTTGATAGTTGCTAAACATTCAAGCAGAGGAGTAATATATGTTGTAGGAAGAAAGGATTTTGTCCCTTCCAGCAAGGGACAGAACTCTATTGTTCCATTTGTTAAGCTTTTTTTCAATCTTATCTTTAACCCAAAGCCACATATATTTTAGGGAAGGGGAAACCAAGAAAGGAATATCAAGGTATCTGACAATCTTATTAGGTCCCCCCTAGGAAAAGCCAAAGTGTTCAAGCCAGTTCGGGGGTTTCTCTCCAACAAAGCATATTGGATTTGGAGCTGTAAATATGGGCCCTGAAAGCTTTACCAAAGATTTCAACTTTTTGATTGAGGCACTGAATGCTATGTTGTGAGAGCTCCAAAAAAAGAGAGGTGTCATCAGCAAATTGAATGTTAAGCAGCTCAGAATTATTAGGCAGAGAAATCCCATGGGCTCTAGGGGAAAGGGTATCATCTCTAAGGAGGTAAAATAAAGCATCTGAAGTAATAACAAATAGGGCAGGAACAAGGGGGCAACCCTGTCTAATGGATTGGGAAAGCAGGATGGGTTGGGAAAAATTACCATTGACCTCAATCAGAGCAGAGGCATTCTTGAGAAGGATTTTGACATACTTGCAAAAAATATTGGGGAAGCCAAAAGCACTAAGCATCATGAGGATAAAATCCCATTCCACCTTGTCGTATGCTTTCTCACAGTCGATAAGAAGCATAGTTGCATCTTGCTTAGATGTCTTGGCCTATTCCATAGCCTCCCAGCTCGTAAAAAGGTTTTCAATAATATACCTACCCTTGATAAATCCTGTTTGGGTAGAGCAAATAAATTTGGAAAGAATTTTTTCAAGGCGAGAGGCTAGGACTTTGGCAAGGATCTTATAGGAAATGTCAAGAAGAGTAATAGGATGCTAGTTTTTAATAAGAGCTCTATCACCAGTTTTAGGGATAAGCTTGAAGATCTTGAGTGATCCAGTCAATATTGGTTTTATAAAATTCAGTATGGTGCCCATCCAGGCCAGGGGTTTTGTTGTCTTTAAGATTTCAAATGGTGTTAGAGATTTCTTGAGGAGAAACCATAGCCTAAAGAAGGAGGGAGTCACTTTCATAGATCATATTGGGGATGAGACCTATGCACCTATTCCTGATGTCTTTAGAGGCCTCAGTATCTTATGAGGTAAAAAGGGTTTTGTAAAACATTTCGAAAGCATTAGTAATGTCATGGATGGTCAGGAGTTCCTTATCCTCCACAATAATTTTGTCAATTCTTTCTTTTCTCTGCTTATGTTTAAGAGGGTTAAAGAAAAGTTTGGATCCTTTATCACCATACTGAAGCTAATGGTTGCGGACTCTAATAAAGGCACCTCTGATTTTAACTTGCTGATGTTTCCTAAGGGAATCTCTAGCTAGAGAGACTTGCTCAGATAAATTAGGGGAGGTAGGTTGAGACTGAATACTGCTTTCTAATGAGTGAAGTCGGTCAATAAGAAAATTCTCCATATGTATATAATCTTTGGCCTTCTTTTCACCAAAGGTTTGGAAGATCTTCTACCAAGATGAGATATTCAAATTCCATCTACTGGTATGGGAATGAGTCTTGTTCTGTAAGTTAAATAATTTGATCATTTGTATGGTAATAAGCACATCCTGATCACCTAAAAGGGAAGTATTGAGGATAAATTTTTGACTGGCTGAGGAAGTGGCTGGGATGGAGCTTTTAAAATTCACATTGGCTAAAATGGGGTAATGGTCAGAAAGAGTAGCAGGGTGGGCAACAACCACAATATTAAACTAGTTAGGGGAAAAGCAGAAAAAATTACTGTTAGCATAAAACCTATCAAGTCTAGAGTAAATGCAATTAGGTCCTTGTTGAAAATTGCACCAAGTATACCAAAGGGCCGAAGTATCAGATTTGATGCCATCAAGGGGGTCAAACAAATGGAGATGTTGTTTAAACCCATCCCAATGAGTTTTTTAGGGCCTTTCCATTGAAAAGGGGTTCCTCCAATCTTATCATCAGGATTTTCAATCATATTAAAGTCACTACCAACAATCCAAGGAATACTAGGCAGGGTGGTAATCCAATCCCAAAGGAGAATCCTTTCTTTATAGTCTTTAGGAGCATATACAGAGAAAACACCAAAAGAGGAGCCATTAATAGTTAGAGTGACCCAAGCCACCCTATTACAAGGTGAGATACATGAGTAAGAAATATGGCTTGTCCATTTAGGGCTAAGAAAAAGGGCAACTCCACCTTTTCCTTTAGGATGGTTAGTAACAATCTTAAAAGCATCTTTCTAGATACAGCTAAGGGAAATATCAAGGGAAAAACCAACAACTTTAATCTCTTGCAGCATTAAAAAATTAGTATTAGTATGACATTTCATAAATCTCTTAATAATGAACTTGTGATCTGGAGACTCGAGGCCTCTAATGTTCCATGAGATGAACTTCATGGGGAAATGTGGTTGAGAGAGCTACTAGGGAGACCTAAAAGATCTCCATTCTTCTTTTCATTCTTAGACCCGATAGGTCTACCTTTCTTCTTGGTAGAAGAATTTTTCATAATCTCATCATCATCATCACTTAACCTAGCTAGGTTAGTTTTAGACTCCAACTTGTCTTTGATGGCATAATCATGAGGTTGGGATCTCGAGGGAGCAGAGATCGGAGAGACATCTTTTAGGTTAGGCTTAGCATAGACAACTTCAATGACCAAATTATCCTCAATTTCATTAAGCGAAGAAGATGGGGGTTTGGGAATGAAATCCTCCAGAGCAACCTCTGAAGAAGTAATGGAGCCAAGACAAATAGTCAGCTCAGGCATACATATATTATTGTCATGGTTATCTTTCATGGAGGTATCAGTGTCCTTGTTAGTATCGACTCTATCAGAGTTATCATGTGAGGAATTATGAGGAGCTTCTTCAATCATGAGCAAAGGGCTACTATTGAAAATCTCAAATTGGTTGGATCTGGAGTTGCCAGAACGTATTTGCTCCAAAGCAAGTTGTTGAGCATTTTTCTGTCTATGCAACCTGTTTGAAATGATTTGAAAATCATTAGGGATTGGTGGCTTAGGAAAGGTTAAATCTTTAGAAGCATTTTCAAGGACCTTGGGTGCATTATTATTCCCTGACTTTGAGCTAGAGGCCGAGTTTGAAGCGGTAGGATTCTTACAGTTATTATTAGGAGCGATTAGATCTGGTGACGCTTTAGGGTTATCATTAGAGGCAGATGTCTTTGGGTTATTTGCATTGGTCAAAGAATCTTCAACATTATTAGGGTTTCCGGATAACTCAGTCGAGCTAGGTTTCCTATGGCTAACAATAATAGGACAGTTCTTCCTGAGATGCCCTTCTCTTTTATAGAGAAAAAATGTATTTAGTCCACCAAGAATCTCCATAGGGAAAATGAATATGTCCCCACTAATGTTAAGCTTAAGGCTTGGAGGGATATCAAATCCAAGCTTGATAGAAATGAGAATCCTAGCATCAAGGTTAGGAACCAGACGAGAGGTTTCATCAATTAGAATTATTTTCCCATACTCTTCCAGAAGTTGAGGTAGAAATTTTGAAAGAAAAGGAGGGACATCCTTTAGAATGACCCACCTAGGGCAAGAGAGAGAAAGGACCTCTTCGTTAACCACCTCCTGAGACCAGGCTAGGGCATGGAAGGAAGTTTTCCCAACCGTCCAATAGTGTCGCTTAAGGGCTTCAAGCTAAGATTCATGATTACTAAAGAAAATAATGTAAAGCCAACGTTGAATCTGCCTACAAAATGAGATCTTCAAGCCAAGTTTTAGGTTCCAAAAGCTATGAAACCAGTCATCATGGAATTTCCATGGTGGACATTTTTCCACATCAATACAAGCAAAGAAAATGATTGTATTGCTTAACCTAGTTTTTTCCAAAGCAATTTCAAGCAACATCACATCATTTGGGGAAATGAATGAATCACCCGAGGCTTTGATAGGGCTCTTACCTTCTTCGACGAGTCGCTCACCTCCAAAAGCCATAATAAATCGTGTAGTGGAAGAGACGCCATTACTGGTAGGAGCAACCATCTCATCAAAGGTTTTCTTAGGTGGAGAATGGGCTAAAACATCAAGTCCAGGGGTATTAATTAGTGAAGCAACCGACTCAGGCACCATTGTAACATTAGGGGCAGAGGAATTAAATGGTGAAATGACTGACACAGGTTCCATTGTGAGCTGAGGGCAAAACACACACGTAGCTAGATAGGAAAACTAAAAGCTTACGGAAACACAAAAAGCAAACAATTGCCAAAAAGAAAGCACATGAACCAAAAAAGCAGAGAGAGAGAGAACAAACTGCGTGGAAGAGAAAAAATCTCCTCAACATCACTGCATAAAAATCCGAGTTCACATTAGACTTTCGCTCCAATTTTAGCTCCCGAGTTTGCCCAAAATATCTGCATTTTAATAATTCAATAAAATTATTGTCAATATGTGGAAGCCATTTAATAAAAATTGTAGCAACAATTTATTTTCAACATGATGACAATTTTTTTTTATCAATTTTGGTGTTCTTTTTCAAATGTCAATTATGTTTGAATATATATATATATATATATATATATATATATATATATATATATATATATATATATATATATATATATATATATATATATATATATATATATATATATATATATATATATATATATATTCTGCCCTTTTGATGGTAAGTGACAAAGATGAAAGAATTCATTTCCAAATAGTAATACAAATTATTTATAATAGCTAAAAGATTTAATAAATGATTTATTAATACAAAATCTTAACTATATCCAATTGTTTTCAAGTTGGAGCTCAAAAATCTTGTAGCTTAATTAATTAAGCTTTATGTGGGAGCTTCACTCCCCGAAATGACTTTTTCTCTAGGAAAGTTGTTAGTGCCTCTTCCCAAATAATTTTTCTTTTCTGAAAATGCAAAGCACTTCAAATTTTTATAGCAACTTACCTTATTTTTTACTTAAACTTCTTGAAATTTTTTTAATTACTAATGTGACAGAGATATTAATATCTCTCACCAATTTAGAATGAGGTCGATTTTTCAATTTTTGTTACTTAGATTAAGAGATTTCTTTAAGGATTAACTATACTTTTAATTCCTCTCATAACCTGGAATTAGATGAATGTTCATTTTGGACCAAAATTAGAATTAACTTATGCCACTTCACCAATTCCCATTTTCCTATTCCAAGTTAATTCCAGCAACCAAATGGGCCCTTAATTTTTTTGGGTTTTTTTTAACATACTTTATTTTAAGGATTAACAATATTTTTTATTTTTTATCTATATATTTATTAAGTTGTTTTGTATGTATTTTTCAAGAATCAACAATAATATAGTCAATTGTATATAAACATCATGAAATTTCCTAACATTCACGTACAACAAATTTACTTTCTACATAAAAACTAAATTAAAAATTAATGTAAAATATATTCATTTTAAAATTTCTTATTTTAAATTGAAAAAAGAAAACCTATCAGCTCATCATTGCATGCACAAAAGCATGTGATTGCTAGTATTTAGTTGAGAGTTTCTTCATCTTAAATTGGGGGTTTTCTAGCATGGATATCTATAAAGATGATAAATATGTTTGAAGAAAAAATTATTCTTTATATTTTTATAAATTTTAAAGAAATAAAAGAAAAAGATAAATAAAAGCATTGATAATTTTTTAATAGCTATTTGGACATTTGTGCATAAATATTAGCAATTTTTGAGTGACTACTGGAACATTTACATAAGTATCAATGGTTATAGTGCATGGTTATTGGGGAACTATTAAGTAGGTACAATTCCATAATGTACATTGTTATTACCCCAAAACCTAAATAGAAGCTATAAGTAGTTAAGTTGCATACAAAGACAACCAAAAAAAAATGTTGAAATTCGATGTACTAGTTAGGATTTGTTAGTGCACAAAGTTAGCTATTGTATTGTCTTAAAATGGAAGTACTTCCATGATAAGAGCATTTAGCCCTCCGAGTAATTGGTCTCAGATCATGTTAAGCGCCTTGATTAGGTCTTTGAATGTATTTGGCTTTTCCCCTATTTTTCTTCACTCTACACCTATTTGTCACTTCATATATGCATTTCTTGGCATTTTAGGCTAGGGTCCTGAGGTTTTTGACCTCAAGGTCAAAGTCGACCTTGAGGGTCAAATTCAACCTCAACTCTGACCTAGATCAGGGTCGACCTTGACACTAGCCTAGGGCAGAGTCTACCTCATCCCTGACCCCAATTCAAATTTCAAGTTTTCCTGATTTCCAGGTATCGGGTTTCGAAAAGATTCTTTTTCCTACTCCGGGTCGGCAATTTCGGGTTTCACAATGGTAAATCTTTAAATTTTATTTAATATGGGTCCATTTTTAGGGGTTAAGGTTAATTGGGATTTAATTTCTTGATGTCGGCCTTCTCTAGAGGTTTGTGCCCTAGTTCACTATAAAAGGAGGCCTTCCTCTCTCATTTTCACATCCATTGTTCACATCCATTCTCACCAAGCAATCTCTCAAGCTCTCAAGTGCAAGAAAGTGAATTCAAGCATTCCAGCAAGCCTTCAAGAATTCAAGTGTTCAAGCATTCATCCATCAAGGAGATCCATTATTAGCCATTGAAAGATTCAATCTCTTTGTAGCCCCCTTGAAGATCCATCCTTCTACATTCATCCTAGACTCCTCATATGCAAAGATCAATTCAAGATTGGTGTTGAAGATCAAATGCCATTGATTTGAGACATCCTACATTCATTCTACATTCATTGGAGTATCCCTACTTGTGGATTTGAGGATTCAAATCCTCTACAAGGACTTCAACATAAGCGAGGTGAATTATTTCATTTGCTTTGTTTATGCACATTACAATTCAATTCAATTTCAAGGTTAATTCCTAAATTGGGGTTTGACCAAAGCAAACCACCCATACCAATAACAAAACCCCATTTTTCTTATAGGTACAAGTGCGGAACTTCAAATCTGAGATTAGATTTGGATACCCTTTTCAGAAAACTTTCAAAATCTGTGAACAAAGTCAAAGTCAACCTTTAGAATAAGAATGTAGCCTTTGACCTTTTATGAGGGTCAAAGACTACTTGTTGTCAGAAAGATAAAAGATTTCTGGGTTTTCTTCGTCTCGGCATTTCCAGTCTGAAATAGGTTGTAGAATTTCCCTAAAATACACAGACATCAGAAATTGGCATTTTCCAGATTTGCCCTATTTTGAGATTAGTATTTTCCTTTCAATTATTTCATATTTCAAGCACAATTCTACTATAGGAAATATAAAGTTTTTCTCTCTCTTTCATGTTCTCCATAGATTGATTCAATTGTGTATTAACCTTTTGGTTAATCAAATTGGATCTCTCCTTTGAGAATTTGGATTTAGAAGTGGATCTCATATTTCCCCCATACATACATTCAATAGAGATAATTCCATTTTTAACATCATTCATTTTGGTGAACCCGACATACTTACTCTCCTTTCTTTTGTGGAATTGGATGCCCTATTGTATTTTGTGGTTTTATTGGTATTAGATTTCTCTTTTGTGTTAAATCTTTCATGCTAATTAGATTTCAAAAATATAATAATATTCATGCTTTATGTGTTCTTAGTTTAGTTCATTTGCATTACATTGGTTTATGAGTTTTACTACTAGTCCTACTTATAACATTTCGATTAGAAGAAGTCATAGACTCATGGGTGCCTTTGATCCTGAATTTTCCTCTCCTATCCTTAGGATCATGGATGACAATTTAATTCTTCATGATTCCAATCCTACTATGGAGAAAAACTCTTCTCACTCATGTCATGATGAGGATGACCCTTTAAGAGTTCCTCCTAAACAAGTTCAAAATGTTTCACCTGAACTTGATAAAATGGGTAATTATCTTATTCAAGAGAACCATAATAAAGATTCTATTCAAGCTATAGAGGCTCTTAAGAAAGTTCTTCATGATAGTGATGAAGGTGTTAACCTCTTGCGTGGTATTACTCACCTCATGCATTCCAATGTTAAACCTCTAGCTCAAGAAGCTCAAGATTTAGAGTTGATTCCTCCTATTACTAGTGTTGAACCTCCTAATCCTTTACCTAGTATGCCTACGTATACTCCTTTGGTGACTGTGACGGTTCCATCTATTTCTATGAGTGTTCCTCCTGTGTCCCTTCCTACAACACAACCTTCATAGAATAATGTTCCTTTTACTTATTTTAGTCTGCTTCCAATTGTAGTTCCTAGTGTTCCTCCAATTGTGTCTTCTATTCCTGCAACTTCTTACACTTTACCTAGTGTGTCTAATGTTTCTATTCCTCCTATTTCCTCTAATGATTGAATAATCATTAGTTTGGCTTAAACTATGTCATCCTTACAACAACAACTCACTTCCTTAACTCAAAATAAGTTTAGTATTCCTACATGTGACATGGGAAGTCCTCTGTCCTTGGATATTATTCATACTCCTACTCCTCAACAAGTCAATATGCCTCATCTTGAGAATTATAATGGAAAAGGAGATCATGTTCATCATGTTAAAACATTTCAAATCCTTTGTAGTGATTATCTCATGACCATAGGATTTTAGCCAAACTATTTGCTCGAACCTTCCATGACAAGGCCTTACAATGGTATTGTTCCTTGCCTCCTTATTCTATTGATTCCTTTCCAAAACATGCTAATGCCTTTATTCAATAATTTCAAAACAACATTGGCCCGCAAGTGTCTTTGACTGATTTGATGCATTGTAAACAAAGTGCTAAAGAAAAATTAACTAAATTTATTGGTAGATTTAAGCATTTGCATGCTTATATTTCCTATCCTATTCCTGATATAGATATTCAATGTATGTTTATTTCAAATATGCAAAAGGATATTAAAGATAAGATTCTGCTTACTAAATTTACCTCTTTTCAACAACTTTGTGCAGCACTTCATCATTATCAATTACAAGTGAGTCAATTTGAGAGCACCACTCCAATGACTCCTATTACAGTTGATAAGAGTGATGCTGCTCCTAATCCTAACAAATTTCAAAAATTCAACAACTATGTCAAGATAAACAAACAAGTGAATGCAGTTTCTGATCAAGTTGTTGTTGCATCTCACAATGCCACTTATGCATCCACTACTTTTTGATTAAATCATATGTTTACTCCTCTTTCTGAATTTTTACATACTATTATGAATAGGTTGTTAACTGCTAATATGATTACTTTACCTCCTATTCAACCTCTTTTACCTGCTATGATTGCATCTAAATATTTTGATCAAAATGTTTCTTGTCAATATCATTGTCAGAATGGTCATGATACTGAGAAGTGTTATTCTTTAAAACATAAGGTTCAAGACTTAATTGACTCTAATGCCTTATCTGTTGATAATCTTGATGGTAGTGGGAACAAATCTATCTCTCCTCCTAATCAAAACCTTCAAATCTATATGAATCCTTTACCTATGTGTGATACTAATACCATTGCTCAATCATCTGCTATGGAAATTGTATATGATTCAAAGATGGATGATCTCAATCATGTTGTTAATCAAGTGGAGCATGTTGGTCAATCTATATCTCCACCTAAACCTCAACCTCAACTTTAGATTCAACCTCAAGTTCAATCTCAACCAAATCCTAAGCCTAAAATGAAAACTCAACCTAAATCTCGACAACAACCTAAGAATAAAAGACCTCGGGAACTTTTGATTACCTTTGATGACTTTGAGACTATTAAAGCTCCTAATGGTCCCCTTTACATTTATGCTAGGATTTCTCAGAAACCTACTCGTGGTTGTCTTGTTGATCCTACATCCTTAGTCAATGTTATAATTGAAGAAAATATTTCTATGAAAGCTTACAATGTGATTCTTATGATACATTAGATGTGTGGATTCAAACTTGCAATGGTTTTCTTTATCCATCATTTGGTTCTATTACTTTACCGGTTGAAATTTGTGGAAAAATTGTGAACACTACCTTTGTTGTTGTTCCTACTTCTAATCATTTCAAGTTAAGCTAGGTTTGCCTTGGTTGACTACCATGCATGTTGTTGCTTCACCTATCCACAAGTGTCTTAAATTTTTTCATGATGAAGAAGTAAAGACGGTTAATCATAGTTTATATAAACCTTCTAGGCCTAGAGATTGTGCTAATTTTTATTTCTTTTGGCCTTCATTACCTAATTCATGTCCTCCTCAACCTAATAATCTTTTTCATTCATATCAAGCTTATAAACATCATAAGATTCTTGAATTAAGCATACCTCCCATGATTCTTAATCATGGTCTTTTGCCTACACCTTCGATACCTCCTTTAACTATGGCTTCTAGTTCTGTTAATCAAGTTCCTTCTATCGATCTTCCTAAAGAACCTATCAAAGATCCTATGATTGTTCCTCCTATTGTTGATAATCCTATTGATCTTCCTAAAGAACTTGTGAAGGATCATGTGATTGTTCCTCCTAGTTCTCAAACTATCTCAAATAAATCAAAACATAATCGATCTTCTAATGAATGTCGTAAAAAGCATCGTGCTCATGCTAAAGCTCGTAATTCTATTCTTCAAAGATCTCTACCTTCTTCGGATAAATATATGCATGATGTGTTAGAAGAAGTTGTTACTAATAATGATGTTAAGTGTTGGAAATATAGATGGAGTAACTGAGAGGGGGGGTGAATCAGTTAACCACAAAAATATTACCACAGATCCCTTAGATGTCTTATTAAATCATTTACTATTGTTACTCAGTAAACATACAGAGAAATATTGTAACTTGGTTATTACAGTGAGTGTCAATTATAACTGATCTTAAGCATTCATTAGTGATTAACATGCATGCATAAAGAAAGTAACATGAACACATGAGACACCAGATTTAACGTGGAAACCCAATATGGGATACCACCAATGTAACTAGTTACTATTTTTCACTCTTCTGAAGTGAGCCCTCTTAGGAGCCAACCCGGTTAAAGGTTACAAAACACACTTTTAGGTGTAACCTTGTTAGAGGATTTAATCACCCTGTTAGGAGTGGCCTTGTAAGAGCTCTTTGAAACAATTCAATAGAACTGTCACCTTGTTAGAGGATTTACAAAATGGCTGTTAAACCAACTCTGTTAAGAGATTTTGAAATCACTGCTACAATGGTAAGAAAGTAACAATGAAATGACCTGAATAAGATGCAACTGAATTTTTGATTACAGATCTCTATTCTGCTTCACTAGATCCTTCCTGATCAAATATATCTTTGCTACTCCTTGAGGATATCTAACCATCCTTCAAAATTCGCACACACCTTCCTTCAAAATGATTTGCATGTTATCTCATCCATACACTTCCACACTTTCACACTCACAACTTGACCTTCTATATATACCATTTAGATTGTCAAGTCAGCACTAATAATCATTACAATCATTAATAATCATTACCTTCATCGGCTGGAATAAACAAACTTTATTCCTCAAAATAACAAAAAAATTTATTGGTCGACGTTGCTCGGTAAACATTGTTCCTAAAAAGATTTCCTTTGATGACCGAATGAAGCTCAGTTACCACTGTGAATTCTGCAACATCCTTTGGCACTCGAGTGAAACTCGGTAAACACTAAATTTTCTTCATTAACCAAGGAAGCTCGGTTAACACTATTTTCTACCATATTTTCCTTTGACGCTTGAGTGATCTCGGTAAACACAAAAAACCACCTTGCTAACCAACTGAGCTCGGTAGACACAAAGAATGATAATTGATATGATATTTGTGTGACATCAAAGACAAAACACAATTAGACAATTGTATCTAACAATCTCCCTCTTTGGCATTGATGGCAACACAACATGTCATAGCACAATGAAATTACAAAGAAAACATAGAGTAAGGAACATATCCTTAGCTTCATTTTGATTCTCATCTATGAGAACTCCCTCTGTCAATGTAAGCTCTTCCTGTCTACAAACTTCTCTCTCTGACTGTAAACTCTCCCTCTTAACTTCTCAAACTCTCCTTCTTAACTTCTCCCTCTTAGAGAAATTTCTTGAGATATGACAGCAAACTCTCCCTCTTTGACAACACATGCCAAAGACAACACATATCAGGTGAATAACAATGTACCTTGAGTACTGATTCATATGCAATGATTCTTTGACTATGCTGCATCAACCGACTGATCTTCAACATGCTCGGGTTGATGCATCACTAAAACTTTATTTAGTGAGCCTCGGATAGGGGAATGACCCCTAACTTACCTCTTAGATACAAGAATGCATCCTTAGGTAGTGGCTTGGTGAATATATCTGCAATCTGTTCTTTTGTATGAACATATTCCAATCTGATTTCCTTGTCTTGCACCAATTCTCTGACAAAGTGATATTTTATAGCAATGTGCTTGGTTTTGGAATGCATTACTGGATTCTTTGAAATATTCATTGCACTAGTATTATCACAAAACATAACAACTGGTTCTTTGATCTCAACCTTCATGCCTTCCAATAACTGTTTAAACCAAACAATATTAGCACGGTTTACTGCTGCACCAACATATTCTACTTCTGTTGTGGATTGGGATGTGCAATTTTGCTTTTTACTGGTCCAAGATACCAACCTCTTGCCAAGAAAGAATGCTCCACCACTTGTACTCTTTCTATCATCAATGTTTCCTACCCAATTAGCATCATTAAACACTTTCAAGTCCATATTGCCTCCAAATTGATACCACAAGCCATAATCTTTAGTTCCTTTCAAGTATCTCAAGATTCTTTTGATTGCCATCATATGATTTTCTCTGAGTTTTGCTGAGAATCTTGCTACTATACCAACTGCTAAGGCAATATCAGGCCTTGTATGAACTACATACTGTAATTTTCCAATCATTGATCTGTATAAGGTCTGATCTACTTCTTTTGAATCATCATCTTTGGTAAGCTTTAGTCCAATACACATGGGGGTACCAACTAGTTTTGAATCTTCCATACCAAACTTCTTAAGTATTTTCTTGATGTATTTAGACTGAGTAATGTAGATACCGTTCTTGCTCTGCTGAATCTGAAGACCAACAAAGAACTTTATCTGACCAAACATAGACATTTCAAATTCTTTGTTCATTTTCTCTGAAAATTCTTTGCACTGATCATCATTCCCTATAAACACAGTATCATCCACAAATATTTCTGCCAAAACAATTTTGTTATTTGGTCCTTCTTTGATGTACAAATTACTGTTATCATTAGCTCTTTTGAAACCAATCTAAACAAGATAGTTATGTAATCTTTCATACCATGCTCTAGGGGCTTGTTTCAGACCATACAATGCTTTGTGTAACTTGCAGACCATATCCCTTTTGTCTGGATCAATAAAACCTTTAGGTTGCTCAATGTAGACTTCTTCATCAAGAAAACCATTGAGAAATGTAGATTTTACATCCATCTGATATACCTTAAATCCTTTATGTGTTGCATATGCAAGTAGATTCCTTACACCTTTTAATCTTGCAACAAGAGCAAAAGTCTCACCATAATCTATACCTTCTTCTTGATAATATCCTTTACACACCAATCTAGCTTTGTTTCTTGATACTTGACCATCTTCATTCAACTTATTCCTGAATACCCATTTTGTTTCAATTATATTTTTATCTTTAGGCCTAGGTACAAGAGTCCATATTTTGTTCTTCTCTATTTGTTCTATTTCTTCATTCATAGCCTCAATCCAACTTTCATTTTTCAATGCATCTTTGACATTTTTAGGTTCAAAATCAGCAAGTAAGCATGTACCTTTTAGTTTACTTCTTGTCATAGTACCTTCTAATTTGTTTCCAATAATCTAATCTGGTGTATGATGTCTCCTGACATACTTGGCCAATACAAGTTCCTTGCCTCTTGAATGAGTTACATTGTCATCTTCTTGAATTTCATCTTCAGGTTCTGGTTGCTCAGGCTCGGTAGATATTGGCTTGGTAGCTTCAGACTGAGACTCAGGTCCTTGTAACTCAGTTTGAACTTCTTCTTGTGACTCAGTTTGAACTTCTTCTTGTGACTTGGTTTGAACTTCTTCTTGTGACTCGGTTACTGTACTGGGCTTGGTAGATGCAGTCTCCTTGTTGACAGATGTGTTTGGTAATGTATCAGGTTTAATGTAAACAAATCTCCTATAATCCTCTGGTTCTTTTTTGCTTTCTTCTTCAGTCTTTTCTACAAACTCATCAACTTTCACATGTGCACTTTCTATGATTTTGTGAGTAGACAAATTCAAACATCTATATGCCTTACTCTTGCAAGAATATCCCAAAAATATTCCTTCATCACTTTTCACATCAAATTTGCCTGTTCTAGATTCTTTTAAGATGTAACATTTACTACCAAATACTTTCAGGTAGCTTACATTGGGTTTATAGCCATACCATAACTCATAAGGAGTTTTGAATGTGTCTTTCTTCAACTGTACTCGGTTTAAGGTATGAACTGCAGTGCTGATAGCTTCCTTTCAGTATTTCATAGCAATGTTCTTTTCAATCATTAGAGTCCTTGCACAATCCATGATAGATTTGTTCCTTCTTTCAGCTATTCCATTCTTCTCAGGAGTTCTTGGGGCTAATACCTGTCTTTTGATTCCTCTTTCAATGCAAAAATTATTGAATTCATGGGAGATGAATTCACCACCTCTGTCTGATCTCAAGCACTTCATTCTTTTCCCTGTTTCCTTTTCTACTCTTGCCAAATACCATTTGAACTTCTCAAATGCTTCTGACTTTTCCCTTAGATACATAACAGTCATCATTCTAGAGTAGTCATCAACAAAGAGAATAAATAATTTTTCTCCAGTATAGCTCTCAATTCCAATAGGTCCACACAAATCAGTATGCACAATTTCCAAAATATCTTCAGACTGATAGTTTTTACTTTTAAAGCTAGTCTTTCCCATTTTACCAATCTGACAATTCTTACATAGACCAACATCAGGTTTCTTCAAAGTAGGAATGCCTCTTACTTTCTTGAATTTGATTTTCACCATGTTATCAAAATTTACATGACATAACCTTTTGTGCCATAACCAACTTTCTTCAATTTGAGCAATAAAACATGAACATTCACCAAGATCAAGATAAAACAAGTTACCTTTGGTTTGTTTGCCTGATCCAATCAGTTTTCCTTTGTCATCCAGTAGTCTTGCTTTGCCATGCACGAATTCAACCTTGAATCCAATGTTGATTAGTTGTGCTACACTTAGAAGGTTATGCTTTAGTCCTTCAACCCAATATGCATTATCACATATAAGTTCTTTGGTTAATGAGATTCGTCCTCTTCCTTTTATGCAACAAGTTTCATTGTTTCTAAACCTTACACTACCACCATCATAGTCTTCAAAGTGTTCAAACTTTGTTTTGTCACCAGTCATATGATGTGAACATCCATTGTCTATGATCCATGTATCATTTTTTCTTATATGAGAGATAAGTGCCATCTTATCTTCATCATCATCAGATTTATCTTTTACAGCAATGTAGACAATTTCTTCTTCACTATCATCAAAATCCATAGCCATAAAACATGTTTTCTTACCTTTATCCTTGAATGATTTGAAATTCTTCTTGCCATTGTACTTGTGACCTTTCTTCTCATCCTTGCTTTGCTTGTTTGGGCACCTAGCTGCAATATGACCAATTTCTTCACATGAAAAATAGACTAAGGGAGCTTTACCTTTGTATTTACCTCTGCCTCTAGAATATTTCTTTGCAAGTAATGCTTCAATAACTTCAAGATCACTATCAGAACTTTCCTCTGATTCTTCTTCACTCTCTGACTCGATGTTCTTTATTTTCTTTCCCTTCTTAAGTGAAAGTTTGGCCTCAAATGTTGTATCAATGTTTTTGGAGGTTGGAACATAGTTGTCACAGTTATCCAACTCAAAAGTTGTCAATCTTCCCACTAAGGCATCCAAAGTTATATTGTGATTTTCTTCACATCTTCTTTCTTGAATAGCATATACTCTTATTGCATAGATAGGGAGTAATGTTCTGAGAACCTTACTTATAACAGTTTCATCATCAATTGTTCCTCCAGAAGCTCTGATTGCACTAACACTTGCCTTGATCCTTTCAACATATTTTGCAATGTTTTCATCTTCTCTCATTTTCATTTGATCAAACTGTCCTCTTAAGCTTTCTGCTTTGGCTCTCTTCACATTGTCATCACCACCATAAATTTTCTTCAGCTTGTTCCACATTGCATAAGCAGTTGTGTAGTCTTTGATCTCATCAAATTCTTCATAGCTAAGAGCTGATGCAATGTCTATCATCATGGTGTTATGGTTCTTTTTCTCTGCAATGTCTTCAACAGATAATGTGCCAGTAGGAGTTGTATATTCTCCATCAAGATATTTGCATCCTAAATCACCAATGGAAGCTAGATGAAGTCTCATGAGACCTTGCCATGCTGAAAAGTTATCTTTGTTAAGCCTTGGAATTTCTCTCTTGTAAGACATCCTGATCTTTAGCTTAGGTCCTTGAAACCCTTCCTGCAAGCACCAAAAGCTCTAATACCAATTGTTGGAAATATAGATGGAGTAACTGAGAGGGGGGGGTGAATCAGTTAACCACAAAAATATTACCTTAGATCCCTTAGATGTCTTATTAAATCATTTACTATTGTTACTTAGTAAACATACAGAGGAATGTTGTAACTCGATTATTGCAGTGAGTGTCAATTATAACTGATCTTAAGCATTCATTAGTGATTAACAAGCATGCATAAAGAAAGTAATATGAACACATGAGACACCAGATTTAACGTGGAAACCCAATATGGGAAAAACCACCAATGTAACTAGTTAATTTTTTTCACTCTTCTGAAGTGAGCCCTATTAGGAGCCAACTTGGTTAAAGGTTACAAAACACACTATTAGGTGTGACCTTGTTAGAGGATTTAATCACCCTATTAGGAGTGGCCTTGTAAGAGATCTTTGAAACAATTCAATAAAACTATCACCTTGTTAGAGGATTTACAAAATAGCTGTTAAACCAACTCTATTAAGAGATTTTGAAATCACTGCTACAATGGTAAGAAAGTAACAATGAAATGACCTGAATAAGATGCAACTGAATTGCTGATTACAGATCTTTTTTTTGCTTCACTAGATCCTTCCTGATTAAATATATCTTTGCTGCTCCTCAAGGATATGTAACCATCCTTCAAAATTCACACACACCTTCCTTCAAAATGATTTTCATGTTATCTCATCCATACACTTCCACACTTTCACACTCACAACTTGACCTTCTATATATACCATTTAGATTGTCAAGTCGGCACTAATAATCATTACAATCATTAATAATCATTACCTTCATCGGCTGGAATAAACAAACTTTATTCCTCAAAATAACAAAATTCTTTATTGGTCGACGTTGCTCAGTAAACATTGTTCCTGAAAAGATTTCCTTTGATGACCGAATGAATCTCGATTAGCACTAGGAATTTTGCAACATCCTTTGGCACCCGAGTGAAACTCGGTAAACACTAACTTTTCTTCATTAACCAAGGAAGCTCAGTTAACACTATTTTCTACCATATTTCCCTTTAACACCCGAGTGATCTCGGTAAACATAGAAAACTACCTTGTTGACCAACTGAGCTCGATAGAAACAAAGAATGATAATTGATATGACATTTGTGTGACATCAAAGACAACACACAATTAGATAATTGTATCCAACAGGTAAGATGTATGCGTTGCCCAAAATTTCCCATTTTGCAAATTTGGCCAAGTCCTATTCCTAGGTCATTGTTTTTATCTTGCTAGGCATCCCTGAAAATTTCATGGTGTTATGCTTTGTCCCCTGGCCTCTGCAATTTATCTTATTCCCTGGTCTGCAAGTTTAAATTTTGAAAAAAGTAGCCATTACCCTCAAAAAGACCCAAAAAACCCTAAGCCCTGTTATATTTCCTTGTTACTTTATTGGCAACTTAAGTGATCAAAAGGGGCACATGCATATTAAGTTTCCTCTGTTCGCCAGTTCGCTATTTCCTTCCAGCGGTGTTTTAAGTTATTCAGCGACTCCGCAAAAATGCCCTCAATTGGGCATTCGCTTAGTCAAACCCTAGGTTCACATGTAATTCAGCGAACTAGTGAAACCCTTTCATTCACATATTCACCTGGCTCAACCATGGTTTATTGGAGTATCTTGCGAATAAGGAAGCCTTTGGTCACCAAATCACCAGGTCAAGCGGGGTTAACTCTATAGGCAGCAGTGAAGTTTCTAATCTAACGGTTGTCTGATAATCTCATGGAATATTCCAGGGGCATAAGGAGATAAGACTAGACATCGATATGGTATCAGGATTATTTGTCAGAGTGGGGTCCCAGATTAGAAGATCTAACGGCTATCTGATGATCTGAAAGGTTTGTGTCAGAGCATTAGATCATGCACTGACCGTTGACTCCCTCTCAATGAAGCATTGTGGTGTGTTGTGGGTTCGATGCCATGTGTTCTGATTTGGCAGCTCCTGGTTGGTCCACATGTGGTGAGTCAGATTATTTATAAGTGGGGTTGTGTCAGAAGTTCTGCAGGGTTGTCAGAGATCTAGCGGCTGGTGTATCTTCGCATGGGCCATTGTCAGAGCATCAGATCATGCGACAACTGTCGATTTCCCCTTTTTCTCAGCATTTTTGTGTCAGTGGGTCCATTGCCATGTTGTCCAACTTGGAGGCTTTTTATTGGTCGAAGGATGATGACTTGTATGTTGTCAGCAGGCCTGATTGTTAGTTTCCTTTTGATCCACAGCTGGCGTGTGTTCTCATGAAATGTGTCAGAGGTATAAGATCTTAAGACAACCGTCCGATCAAAGGGTTGTCAGCTAGGTGATTTGGCGATTTGGTGACTGAGGGAATTTAGTGATCTAAAATGTTTGGCGGTCCCGATAAAGTTTTACATGCTCACTCATTCGCTGAATTGTTTAGCAGTGCTCCAAATGACTTGGCGATTCAACGAACGCTTTGTTTTCTGAGTCTCTAAATAAATTGGCAAAGGTAGAAAGCATGCTGAGACTTAGCGAATATCTTCGGTCACCGGTTCGCCAAATGTAGGCTGGGATTCTCATGAGTGGTTAAAGGGTTATCTTGCGAACATGCAAATGAAGTTTTCTCGCATTCGCAGAGTATAGCCAGGGTTAGTTAAAAGACTCAACGATTTAGTAAAATGCCTTGTTTGCTGAATCACTTGACCAGACCAAGGTTAAAAGAAGGATTTTGCGAATAAGAGAAAGGGGTCTTCGGTCGCGCAGTCGCCAAATGACTTAAAGGAAGAAGGGCTCGAGGTGGGGCCAAAATGACAGGTGTGCCGATGT
The DNA here is from genome assembly GCA_027943335.1 of Chamaecyparis obtusa. Taxonomy (NCBI): domain Eukaryota; kingdom Viridiplantae; phylum Streptophyta; class Pinopsida; order Cupressales; family Cupressaceae; genus Chamaecyparis; species Chamaecyparis obtusa. The sequence goes on along the minus strand of BSBK01008011.1, from coordinate 139,214 downwards.
GCCAAATTTTCATTGCTATAGTGTTCCACAGTGGTGTTGACTTATTAGGAAGGGTTTTAACTATTTTAATAAATGCATCATAGCTGCCCGATCTATCGAGAAACTTCACATCGACGGCTACGTTTTAAAAGGAGCTCCGTTAGCCGTTACAATTCAAATTTAAATATTTTTCTGCGGAGTTTTTTTGCTAGGGTTTTCATTTTTCCGGCCATGCAAAGTGGGTAGCTGGGATTTATTTCTCCAAGATAGGGATGGTTGGAAAAATGATGGATGATATGATCGTCGGCACCACGAATTTTACAAGGTACCATGAACTTGGCACCACCTTTTGCAGGGTTAATCTTTTTAAACCCAAACATCTATGAGATCAGATTCAGGGCATTCATGGTTTAGTGGAGTTGCAGGTGGGTAAATGGATCAAGTTTGTTGTGTCTGCATGAGGGCTCAGTACAGGATCAGCACGTAAAGAAGAGATATGATTTGATCACTAGCTGTTCTTAGAGATTTGACAATCAGTCATCAATTTTTTGGCTAGGGTTTTGATTATTGTATTGTAAAAATCTTGTAACCCTAGTTAGGTTTTGACTCCTCTCTGCGTGCAGTTGAGTATGTATATATTGTATTTTTGGAGCCTTAGTGCTCAGGATGGACTTTTTTTGAAAAAGAGGAGTTGGCATTTTGTAAAGAGAAAATATATCTTTTCTTAGAAGACTATCTGTGACTTTTTGTCCTCTGATTTTCTACATTATGTAACCCCCCATTGATCATTTAGATATTTCAAGGTATTTTGTGACATTTCTCATGTCCCTATGCCTTCTTGTGTGAGTTGTCTCTTAATGAATTCAGTATTTACATGCTTCTCAGTGATATCTTAGGGTTCTTGATCCTTCTTTCTTTCTGCAATTTTGTGTATTGTTGTGTCTGATCTAATTTAGATGCTTTTGTGGGTATACTTCAACCCCTTAACTATCTTGTCTCATTCCTATACCGAGTTGCAGACGTGAATGTTTGTTTGCAGGTCCTAGATTGATGTCTAAACTCTGAGGGTGTTATTGTTTGTGAAAGAATCTCTCTTTCCCTGAATAGCTCTTTTCACCTACAGACCCTTCTATGAAGTACTTATGCAAACCTATTTAGTGAGTTGTGATCTCCTAGACCTAATTCTATTCATTGATTTCATCTTTTATTCTATAATTCATACCATATTTTTAGTGTATCACCTAGTAGGATAATTTGCTTTCAGTCATTTCCCTTTCAAGCACTCCTTCTATCCCTTTCCCTCAAAAGATTTATTTTTCCTGTTAAGAAGCAAATTAGGGTGATTATCCAAGAGGAACTAGCCTAGAACCTGGAGGTCTCATCTCAGTTAGCATAGGTCCCACAACCTGGAGATGATTCTCATGTTAGACTAGGTTATCAAGACTACGAGAGCTTGAAACAAGGGTACAAACTTAGTGTATAACAGTATGATTATGATGATTCTATTTGTATCTTAGATCCTATTTTGATTAATTTGGATGTAGAAGACACTCTTGATGATACTGATGATGTTAATGATGAATATGAGACTATTGACATTGACATTGATTTACCTAATATGCTTTCATCATAATTAACTCTTACACCTAGTGTTGAACATTGTGATTCTCAAGAGTATCCTTGTTTGCAACTGGCTATCATTCCTATTGTGTTAGATATAGTCCCTCTTGTGAGTTACCCACCTTCCCTAAATGATATACAACGAGATGGGGAGAGTAGGCAGCATGCTTGATCAGCTCGTCCTTCATGGTAGCTTTGTTGTGTGTTTTCCTGTTGTACTGTGTTTCTCCCGTAATGTGTTTGCTAAATGTTCTTAGATTCTTTTATACGATCCTTGTTACTCAGTTAGTACAAGGTGATGAAGGAATTGAAACTGTTGTTCAAATTCTTTTATATGTATCTCTATTCTTCTATACATTGTTCAATGTTATGTTGTAATTGTGCTAGTGTTCGTAAATGTTTCCTTGTGTAATCTGCTTGGATTCGAGACATGGTAGCACTAATTATTTTTGGTCTCCATGTCATGGTCTGAAAAGATTCTCCTTCGTATATCTTATGTGATCTTTCCTCCTTTGTGATCATAGTTCTACTTTCTTCGGGGAATGATACCAACTCATTTGCAATAATATCATATATAGTTCCCTTCAAAGATGGCCCTTCTATACTCTAGTTGCGTAGTGATGACTGGAGTATCTAATGATCATACTAACCCCATGGTAGGTAGATCCCTTCTATGTTCTCGATATGTTTCTGTGATATTTCCCTTGATTTGTCTTCGTTTGGGGGCATCTCGAAGTCAAAACATAATCAGTAGATTTGTTTATGTTTCCGTTAAAGCCATTGCTCCTACTAAAGTGTCAACAATGACTTTAACACAGGGGCATAGGCTCTGCTCACCTATTGCACATACACAGTTTTTGATATGCACATAGTTTTCAAGATACTTTTCTCCCTTTTTGGATTAGTGACTAATCCTTAAAGCATGGATTTATATTTTAGGATCTCTTGATCCCTCTAGTTCCAAATATACATATATTTTGATCCCTTAAGGTCAGAGGTGTCCTTAAGATTGGATCTCTTTTATCTTTTTTGGTTTTATTATTATGGAATAGAATATTCCTAAGGGTAAATCTCTGATGGGTTGACTAGTGAGTAGCCACATTCACTAGGTAGTTTAATTTATCTTTCCAGTTGCATCATTTCCTTGTGTGGTTCACAATGGTACATAAGTTCTCATTGGGCGAGATAATCACACCCTTTCTTTCTCTCTCTAGCGATGTCTCTCTTATTGTGATCTGGAAGTCGACGAAGACTTGAGTCCCTGGGGGTTTGAGGTTTCTCTTTTCCCCTTGGTTTATGATAAGATTAGCTTTTCATTCTGATCTCCTTTACCAAGAGTTTGCATCAAGTCCATACTCTTGCTAAAGTGGGGGCTTAATTTATTGTCTTAAAATGGAAGCACTTCCATGATAAAATTATTTAGCCCTCTGAGTAAGTGGTCTGGGGTCATGTTAAGTGCCTTGATCGAGTCTTTGCATGTATCTGGCTTTGCCCCCTATTTTGCCTCCCTCTTCACCTATTTTTCACTTCATATCTGCATTTCCTAACATTCTAGGCTAGGGTCCTGAGGTTTTTGACCTCAAGGTCAAAGTCAACCTTGAGGGTCAAAGTCGACCTCGACTCTGACCTAGGTCAGGGTCGACCTCGACCCTGACCTAGGGTAGAGTCGACCTCGTCCCTGACCCTAGTTCAAATTTCAAGTTTTTTTCATTTCCGGGCATCGGGTTCCAGAAAGATTCTTTTTCCCACCTTTGGCTCAGCCATTTCGAGTTTCGCAATGGTAAATCTTTAAATTGCATTTAATATGGGTCCATTTTCAGGCGTTAATGTTAATTGAGATTTAATTCCCCAATGTCGAACTTCTCTAGAGGTTTGTGCCCTAGTTCACTATAAAAGGAGGCCTTTCTCTCTCATTTTCACATCCATTGTTCACATCCATTCTCACCAAGCAATCTCTCAAGCTCTCAAGTGAAAGCAATTGAATTCAAGCATTCGAGCAAGCTTTCAAGCATTCAAGTGTTCAAGAATTCATCCATCAAGGAGATCCATTGTTAGCCATTGAAGGATTCAATCTCTATAGAGCCCCCTTGAAGATCCATCCTTCTACATTCATCCAAGCCTCCTCATATGCAAAGATCAATTCAAGATTGGTGTTGAAGATCAAATGCCATTGATTTGAGAAATCCTACATTCATTCTACATTCATTGGAGCATCCCTACTTGTGGATTTGAGGATTCAAATCCTCTACAAGAACTTCAACATAAGCGAGGTGAATTATTTCATTTGCTTTGTTTATACACATTACAATTCAATTCAATTTCAAGGTTAATTCCTAAATTGGGGTTTGACCAAGGCAAACCCCCCATACAAATAACAAAACCCTCTTTTTCTTGCAGGTACAGGTGCAAAACTTCGGATCGTAGATTAGGTTTGGATACCATTTTCGGCAAACTTCTGAGATCTACGAACAAAGTCAAAGTCAACCTTTAGAATAAGAATGTAACCTTTGACCTTTTATGAGGGTCAAAGACTACCTGTTGTCAGAAAGACAAAAGATTTATGGGTTTTCTTCGTTTCGGCATTTCCAATCCGAAGCAAGTTGCAGAATTGCCCTAAAATACACATAGACATTAGAAATTGGCATTTTCCAGATTTGCCCTATTTTGAGGTTAGTATTTGCTTTTCAATTATTTTAGATTCAAACATAATTCTTCTATAAGAAATATAAAGTTTTTCTCTCTCTTTCATGTTCTCCATAAATTGATTCGATTGTGTATTAACCTTTTGGTTGATCAAATTGGATCTCTCCTTTGGGAATTTGGATTTAGAAGTGGATCTCATATTTCCCCCATACATACATTCAATAGAGATAATTCCATTTTTAACATCATTCAGCTATAATGGCTACTATACCCTTCCCCTACTATTATCCTAATGATTGTAATGGGCTTTGACCTCAAGGCTATACAATAGCATGTATAGAGAAATGTTGTTAGACTAATAAAGTGTTTTCTTATTAATTAAATCATATTGATTTAATTATTAAGTCACTCATTATCTCTTTCTGATTAAGTAAAACTTTAGGCATATAATAATTAATTATTATTGTGCAACCTATGACTTTCCACCCTTTTAGGGTTTTAGTTCTCCTTTATAAGGATGATCTATTCTCTTATTTTCATAACTTTGTAACAAAGAATAACAGATTATACATTGCTGCAACTTTTATTTTTTGCACATCAATGATTTCTCTTCTCTCGTCGATCTATGTGTTCATACCTCTCTAGCTTCTTATTTCTCTCTCTTTCTATTACAGGTGTTTGCGTGTAGGTTCTTCTTAAGAGCAGTGGGTTGTTTTCTCATCAACTCCAACATGGTATCAGAGCTTCAGATCTATTTGTCCATGTCCTCTTCTTGAAAGATTTGGCTGTGTTCGTTAGATCTATGTTTTTAGAAGGTTTTTTGTTAGATCTGGGAGGACTTCTCTTTCTAGTCATCTTGGCCTTAAACAAACCTCATGATTGTCTTCAAAGTGCTCAAGAACCCTTAAATCCATATAAATTTTGTCTATTTTGGAGAAAAAAATTAAATACCACAGTCGTACAGTCTTGACACGCACTTTAAGGCAACTCGTGTGAAAATTTTTAAAACATTTTTACGGGCGCCAACGGGAGCTACCTATTAGCCACCTGACGACCATTGCAAGCAACTACAATCACTGTCAGTGTGACCAGCAACAAGTCGCGATGACAATACGGTCACCGCTGGCATGACCACCGATGGGCCACGGTGACACTGCAGTCACCACCGACGAGCAGGCCGCAATTACCACCGGGGTAACCAGGATCTCCGATCACCATAACTACCAGGGTTACCCACCAACATTAACTGGGTGTTAAGCCCCAAACTTCGCAACAGGTGGTCACATGGGTGACCAAGACCCAGCGCCACAGTCCTACCGCCTAGCTCCTTCATCAGCCAAATGACCAAGGGCTCCATTTTTTTGGCCCTAGGGGCTAATTATTTTTGGTGGTGACGACCATATGACCGTCCAATTTAAGCTCCTGGACTGCTAACGTCAACACATGTCAACACTTGCAAACACCATTTTTGGGCCCATCAGCATACCTGTGGTTTTTTGCTCTAACTTGAGCATACGATGTTAAAATTGGGCAAACGAGATATCGTCGAAAAGATATTTCTGAGCTCTATCTAAATCTGGTGGTTTGAATTTTTTATTTTTCTTTTTTGATAGTCTTTTTTTCTGTCAAAGCTAGAGGTATAGTTTCGCACTCTGGGAGCTCTATCTTACGCATTTGGACTCTGTTTTGGGAAAATAATATATCATTGGAAAGATTGTTCTGAGACATTTTTAGTTCTGTGAGTCATTTTTCTAGATTCTGCTCTAGGTATTTTTTACTCAATTTCTTACATTTTTACAATCTAGTGGATATCTTGGATGTTTCAGGTCCTTGGATCTCTTCCCTTTGAGGGATGGCTCATCTTTGGTTGTTCTTTTGTTTCAGAAGCCTGCACTCTTCTTCAAGCAGTGTATACTTCACTTTTGTAGCATTCTTTTATGCACACACACTAAAATAAAATATCATTCTATTGCATGTATGAGATCTTGCACATGTTTGTGTTCTTTGTACTCGCACTCAATTATAAAGTGTCATGGGGGGTTTGATGTTTTGCCTTTGTTTGACATCTACCTTTGACACGTGAGCGTTCCTCCAATGACATTAGCCTCATATATCTCTATTTGTGTTTGTACTCTCTATGCATCTTTGTTGTTCCTAGTTCTTTATCATGTAGTTCATATTGGACATTCTTTTTAGTGTACCTGTCATTTCTCCCTTGTCAACAGTCATCCAAGAATTTATTCTAATTCAGTATCTATCATAATAGTTTAGTGTTTAAATGATATATTATAGTTAAGAAGTGGTATCTTGTATGTAGTAAATAATTTTTATTTTATTTTATTTTTTAAAGGTTCTTATTTCTTAATGTGCATGATTTTGTTTTCAATTATATTGTTTTTAGTTTTAGTTTAATAATATTATTGTAAATTCAAAATGGTGTAAGATTGTATGTGCAAACCTTATTGAAGCTATGCACTATGGAAACCTTCACTGTTGAAATCAGTGAAAAGATCAAAGGTCTAGAAAATGACATCAAGACCAGTGCAAATGCAACTACAACCGAGCCACAAGCTTTTTCAAAACACATTCACAAAGTTCAGGAACTCAGGCAGTTGATAGCAAATCTCAAGAAACAAGAAGCGCAGATCACAGATCAGGTCACAGAGTTACAGACAGAACTCATTCCATACCTGAAGATTTTTGAAAAACACATTGTCAAAGCGGAACAACTTGTTGCAACACCAGAAATCTTTGTGTTGGAAAACATCTTTGACATGCATGCACAAGTCAATCTTGAGCATATTGCTCTCACCAACTTGAAAGAGGAATGGGAAAACCTCTTGGAGTCTGTGAAGAAAACCCATCAGCAGATTTTTGACAAGATGTAAGTATACAGTTTAACTTTTTGCATTTGGCATTAATATCAAAAAGCGGGAAATCAATGTATATGCCAAATATGTACATAAATGCTACTTATACTACATATTACCGGGAGCATGCACCGAGGGGGAGTATATAGAAATTTTGATAAGTTATATGTATATGGCAGAGATATAAGGTATATATAGAAAATGTTGTCTATATACATTCAAGTTTTGATACTAATGCAAGGGGGGAGATTGTTATCTCTATTGAGCATTTAAGGTTGTCGTTAGTATCAAAGGTTACCATAGATATCGATTGGTTACTTATATTGAGCTAGTCGAAAACTACAAGCAAAACAGACTAGTCGATTATAGTGTTTACACCGAGCATCAAACAGTTTATCAAGCATCAGCAACCACTGACACTGAGCGACAGTAAACACCAAGCACCAGTATACACCAAGCAATTTATACAGTGTTTACCGAGGATCACAGGAAACAACATAGTAATCAGGAATGACACATTCTTCTATGCAAACGGTTACAACAAATCATAAAATGTTTTACCAAGATTGAGGAATATTTATTGTTAAGATATTCATTAAATGCAATGTATATCTTGTGTAATAGTTTGATCTAGGTCATTTTTGTACGTCATAGATCTTAGGGTTTTGTCTAAGATGTGTAACCTAATTTTGTTTAAGCGGCATAAAGCATATGCTATATAATTCTTTGTTTGCATCATTTTTGGTGTGAGCTGATATATGAATTATGAAGCACTTGAAGCACTTGCCTAACTTCAAGACTATCAGTTGACAGAGAAAAACAATAGACAAATCAGGAGATCAGATTAAGCAGAATCAAAGCAGGCTAATCGAGCAGTACAAAGCATACATTCATCACAGTAATGGTGAAATATATTCAATTCTTATTGATCTGTATCAGACAAATTAAGTTGTCAATTAGTAGATAATTGTCTATTGCTTTCTAACAATTGTAATAGAGTTATGGCTAAATCTCTTAACAAAGTAGACTTGACAGTCTTATGTAAATCTCTTAACCAAGTGCACACTTCATTAGTGTTGTTAAAATCCTATAACTAGGTAGATCTAGCTGATCTAATATGTTACTCCTAACAGGGTAAGATCACCAGAAGTGATCAAAACTTGTAGCCCTAACAGGCAAACCTTTTCTATCTGTAGTAGTGAAAAATTTGTGTGTGTCATCCCCACTGCAGTTTTTACCTTCTAACAAGGGTTTCTGCATTACCAAAATAATTTTGTTATGTGATTGTTATATTGATTTGATGTTGTTTACTTTCACAAGTTAAATGGATGAATGATACATGCAATTAGATACAAGTTATTTTGCAAGGTTATTATTGTTTACTATTATAGATCTGAAAGGTTTACAAGTAAAAATTTTAAAGACATTGATTCACCCCTCTGCTCTCAGTACCCTATCTCTCCTAATTCCAACACAATCTTGATCCTCTTTTACCAAATTTTAGATTAATCATGGATGTATAATGGTTGAAAGTCAATGAGCCATTTCCTCTATCTTAAATACAAAATATTATAGTGTATTGTAGAAAAGGATAATGTTTTAGTTCCTTCTAGAGATCTAACATCATTGCATTACCATCTTTAGTCATAAGGAATAAAAACTAAATAATTTACTATCACAACTTGAATTGATCAAGGGGCTTGCCTAAGGTACAAAATGGAAAGTCAATCAACTTCACATCTATAGAACATGTAACAAGTTCTGACAATAATTTTGATATCACTAACACTTTTTAGAGACATAGAAGTTAACATGTGAATATGAAGATTCAATATAATGTCCACTCGTGTCTATTTCCTATCATGTCACAATTTTTTTATTATATTGTTCTTCTAATGCTTTGGATGCCTATTTAGTGGGTGGATTATATTATACATATATGTAATGATCCTTTATTGGACCTTACTTAATGTGCCTTAAAATTTATGCTTTTTCCTATCATGTCACAATTTTTTTTTTATCATAGTGTTCTTCTAATGCTTTGGATGCCTATTTAGTGGGTGGATTATATTATACATATATGTAATGATCCCTTATTGGACCTTACTTAATGTGCCTTAAATTTTTTGCTAAAAATCAATTTGCACTTAGAACCGAGACTTTAACTTGATCTCCTTGATAAAAATACTATTTTTCGTCAAATTAATATCCTTGAGAAGGACCCATAATAGATGATAATTCTCATATCTTCCTTGTGTGGATTATCTAATATATTTTTTCCTTATTGATTCTTTTGATGGAAGAGATTCAATTGATATCTTGTATCTTCTAGTTTCGAAAGTCATATCCTTTGGGTATTAAGAGGAATACCTCTCCAACTTTAGAATGATTAGTTATTACCATTTGTTATCTTTATTCAGGACTGATTGATATTTTCCTTATCTTTATCTTTATAAGCGGTGAATAGATTATTCAGTGGACATCAATATCCTCTAGTCATTATACAGACTTTAGTAATCACATTAAATCACTAATTGATGCCTATTTATCAATTTAATATTACTGATTGAAGTTCCTTATGTTACCATGATGAGATGCCCTATATATATATATATATATATATATATATATATATATATATATATATATATATATATATATATATATATATATATATATATATAACTCCTTGCATACTGGTATGGTGCCTACAGATGCATCCTTCCAGTCAAAGCCAAGATGTCAACCAAGGCAGGTGATGGTTCACAATACGACTCAATTGTTGTTCGACATAAAAAAGATGTTTGAGAGTATAGTATATATTTTTAATATTATAACATTATTAATATAATAATATAATATTATTCAATGTAAAGATTAACAGCATTAATTAAATATAAAGATAATATTATCAATTATGAACTGGACCAATTATTAAGATTATATTGATTAGTGATATTATATTGGTAAATAATATTAATATTATATATAGATTAATATTAATTATATTGATAGTTTGGAATGTAACATTTTTTAAAAATGGATTGGCGATGGGCAACAAGTCTGCAACGGCCAGGAAATTCAAAATGGTCGACACAAAATCAACATTGGAGATGGACATTTTCTACACCAGATCGCGGTATAGGAAAAAGGAGGTGTATGCAGAGTGGTCTTTCTTAGGGTAAAGAGGCTCAGGGATTTTGGAATAAAATTTTTATTTGTCATCAAGGCATGCATTATAGAGGTGCTCTGGATCGGTGGTTTCACCAAGGTAAACCCCAAAGAAAATGGGTAGAGAAACATAAGATGAATAATGGACAGGATAACAGGTATTTAGGAGATGAAAGTCATCAGCAAAAGGGTGTGGGATCTAATGTTACACGGTAGAATGGGTTTTGGAAATCATAGCAATGGAATAAATAACCAAAGTGTTATGTCCTTTAAAGAAATAGAAAAAAAATTACAATGCCTTGATCAAGACAATCAATTTCAGGTAGATCCCTCTCTTGAGAAAGACAATGGGAAATTGTTTAGGGTTTCCTTGATCCTTATAAATAAGGAATGGATAGAAGTAATTTTGATTCTTAAAGATAGATTTTTTCTTCAAATGGTTAGGGGATTGGACGGCTTTGCGAAAGATTGTGAAATGGTGTAAGGAATATTGGGGTAAAGACTTAGAGCTAAAATTGATGACTAAAGGTTTCTTTTTGGGCATATGTCCTACTAAAGAGGATAAGAATGAGATTTTGAAGCGCGAACCCTATTTTTTGGATGGAAAGGGTTTCTACATCAAAAAATGGACCCCAAAATTTGACCCACGAAAAGAGACCATTTCTGAAATACCGATATAGATTAATAAAAAATTCCTCCCTTATGAATACTAGAATAACTTTACTTTAAAACAAATAGGAAATGAAGTGGGAACCTTCATCAAAGCAGAAGAAAGCTGTGATAGGGTAGACATGTCCATTTTTCCCAAAGTATTGGTAAGGATCAAAGATGGTTTTCCAATCCCAGATTATGTAGTGTTAGGATTTGACAGAGGAGAATGGAGGCAAAAAATCACCATTGATGTGGGTTCGAAGGAAGAGAAAACAACATAAAACATTCAAAGCCAAGGGAAAACAAAGGAGGTAGATGCTCAATTGAAGAAGGTTTTAGCAAGCCTGAAATCATAAAAATAGGAGTGAAATGGTGAAGTAGAGATGATGCATCATTAGTTAAAATAAGCTCAATCGACTCCATATGAAGAACATAAAGGATGGGAGTTGGAGAATATTTGACACAACAAAGGGATGAAGAAAATGTTCTGAATGGTGATGAAACATCAACACAAAGAGTGTTGGAGACACATTGGGATTACCTTGATGATAAGGTAGACAACACAAAGGCTTCCAATGAAGATTACAGTGAAGAGCAGGTTCTTGTTCCCATAATGGAAGTAGGAGTAGGAGGGTTAGTTTCAAATAAAGCCATGATGTCACACATAGAGACAGTACCAGATTCTTGGGAAGAGTTGGACCCAATGCAATAGAAGTGTTCTGCCTCAAAACCTACTAGTGTGGTAAAAGGCTAGGACAATATTGGTATCATAAATATGCTCTCTTCCTCACCCACAAGAGGAGAAGAATTACCTCCATTTGATAAAGATTTAGAAATATCTCCTACTAGAAATCCAAATTACTCTTCAGAAGGTTTGGGTGACACTGGTGATTTTGATTTTGATTTGGTTTCAAAATATGTTTCACAGGAGGAGAATGATGTGGATGATCTAGATCTATTTGAAACCCTAAGGATACTAGAAAAGAGAACACTAAGTCAATCAGACTCAAAGACCCTAAAACCAAAAAAAGGAGTAAAAAAGAGAAAAGGTCCAAGTCTGTAAAAAAGAGAAAAGGTCCAAGTCTGTAAAAAAGAGAATAATTTAAAATAAATCAAATTAAATTAAATAGATAACATTATAAGTTACATTTGTAATACACATTTTAGATTGCTATTTTGTAGTAGTATAAGTCTTGTATCTCATCAATTAGTATTAATATTTGATGTTAAACAATTGAATTAGAGATTATAATCCTTACAAAACTGTTCAAACATAATCTACACTATTTGACAAAACTATTAACTAAACTACTCATATATTTATGAAACTTTATAGATCTTAACCTCTTCCTCTATTTGAGATTCCAATTCTTATATGTCAGTATTAACCCCAATTCTTATAATATACAAATAAATAAAAAGTATATAAAGTTACAAAATAATTTTAAGTGCAAAAATCACAAATTAATTAAACAAATTTATAGATTCATATATTTTATTTTAAAAGAATTCTAAATTAACATAAATATATAATAAAAACATTCTAAATTAATATGAATATATAATAATCAAAATAAAAATATATATTATAAAATAACATAATTTATCATATATATATATAATACTAAATTGTACAAATTTTGACGGTTAATTAATAAATTGAAATGTCATATTTACGATTTTATAAATATTTAGCTTGTGGGTCTAATACCGCCATCAAATTCCAGACCTGGTGTGACGTAAGAAGAGGGGCAGGTAAGGGGATATTTGTGTAGGTCTTTGAAATGGGGATTGGTATGCTGTAGCGAGTGAGAACAATGTTTCACAGAATTATTTTTTAAGGTTTTCATCATATTCTGAAGTGGTCAGGAAAGCTATGAAAGGCACCTGCCCACAAAGTGGAGTCTAAGGCGATTGTGTCGGAAACTTGGTGCATTATATTTCAGACAATATCAGAGCCAAATAAAGAGAAGTTCACAGATTAAAACACAAATCCAAATTTATTAGAAAACACACTTAAAAAGTGCTAATGGAGGTCTGAATTGTGTGTGGAATTAGTAATCGGGTTACTTCTCAACTTTGACCTCCAAGGAGCCACATTTACACAGGTGTAAGAGATTAGAAAGATACTTAAGCAATCCTATATAAAATCTGTGGCAAAATAAACATTTATGTCTATCAAATCCAACAAACCTAGTTCTGTTCGCTGTTTTCTTCCTGCTGGGAAGATATAAAATCTACTGAGAAATGAAATGCTAGAACCTTGGCTATTTAGGGGCCTTTCATGCCAATCTGGAACACCAGGAAAAACTGACAAAATCAGAGGATGTGCAATCTTTAGAGGCCTTTCATGCCAATCTGGAACACCAAGAAAAACTGACAAAATCAGAGGATGTGCAATCTTAGCCTTACGCAGACAGATGAACCGCATACTCTTCCATTATCATCAGCTACCAGCGGTGAATTGTAACGCCAGGCACCTGCAGCACGACAGTGGAGCGTTAAATTTAACTTGTAAGGTAAAACTTGACAAAAGTTGTTACTGTAGATGCCTCCAGCTAAACTCCCTACAAAATGTGCTATTGAACAAATTTCAAAAACCAAAAAGTACATTTTTTTTTGTCTTTGGTGTGTTATGCAAGGAGCTTAACCTGTGTCGTAATTATTAACTCTTAACTCAATTGTAATTCTTAGTTAATTCTTAACAAAACTAATACCTCATGATTTTTGTTTTAATATAATGGCTTTTATTGCATAATCGTTGTCATGAATATGTTGATTAATCCTAGAATATGCATTTCCATTGTTAACTAATCATAGCCTTAATGAAGATGCTGCACATAATTTACTGCCCTTAAAAACATTGATTCTTGTGATATATATCTCTCCATCGCACCCTTTATGATCTCCTTTTTGTTGCCCTTTAGTCAATCCCATTTCTACTTCTAAATATACGACCTTGTCATTATTCAAGAGGGAATCAGCTTGATGCAATGAATAGGTCGGCCATAATACCAAGTAGGCCAGAAAATGTTCAGTTTATTCTTTTGATGAAGGTCATCCTTAACAGACTCAATCTGATTTTAGTGATCTTTGTTTTGGGTTGGCCTTTCTTATAGTGCTGCAATCTGGGTATAAATAATAAAACCCTCATTTCAGGCAGGGCATGACACTTGCTTTCAGACATCTTTCAGGAGATTGCTGACTTCTATAGCATTGTTTTTGAATTTGGTTCTTAACAGCTCAGGTCTTAATCCCATGACAGTTGTAACCTGAGAAGAAGAAAACTCACATGTCTCGCTCCTAGAATCCTCCATTTAGTTAAGAAATCTGAAATGTCGTTAAGACGAGGTGTAATATGAGATGATGACGATGAAGAAAGTGGTGAGAATGGTGGGAATGTCAGTGATGGAGAATGCGGTTTGATTGTTAGAGAGAGACATGAACATCTCTAAGTAAACTATGCATCCCCAAAACAATATGAATGACATAGTATTCAAATGCAGAGATGAAATGTCATAGTTGTACCATATGAAATATATGAGGGATGAAATGCCTCGAGTACAGGAGTTGTAAATTCCAACAAAAAAGGGACTTAATGGAGCTTACCTATTTCCATACAGATATTATTAAACATATTGCTTCAACAGAAATGTTTGAAAAACAAGAACAGGTGAATATAACTCCATCTTCACTGACCGTATCCTTCCAGTTTAAAAATTGATGTCACAGTTGTAACTTATAATTCACAAGGGATGAAATGCCTCGAGTACAGGGGTTGTGAATTCCAACCAAAAAAGGGACTTCTATTGAGTTGTTTGCATGCGGGTATTAAACATATTGTTTCAACAGAAATGTTTGAAAAATGAGAAGAAGTGAATATAACTCTATCTTATCTGACCATACCCACAGATTAAAATATAGTGACAGTTGTACCACATGGAATATATGAAGGATAAAATGCTTCAAGTACAGGGGTTGTGAAGTCCAACGAATAAAGGGACATATGGAGCTTATATGTCTGCATGCAGGGATTACATTAAAGACTCTAAGGATAAAAGGACCATAGATTACTGGCATGCCAAATGCAGCAAGCACCATGAATAATGCAACAACAGTGGCAATAACAAACCAATTCTAAATTATACAGGCTGAAGTATGAAATAACCTAGACTTATTAATTCATGAAATAGGGTTATTATATCAGTCTGATGCATCTTCAGCAGTAGTTTCAGACAGATCAATATTAATCATCTAGAGAGTGAGAGGTAGACCAAAGCCAAGTTAACTAAGGCATTGTTGCAATGGATGTGAAAAAATAGGAAGCCTATTGCAGATCAGAAATTAATAAATTATGGTATTAGCTGCGAGTAAGTGAAAAGAAGAATCTAGTATTGACTTAGAAACCCATGATTAAGGATATGTTGAAAAGAAATTTTAGTACACTTGCCTATGAGTGTTGTAATTTGACTTTCACAAAATAGACGGGAGTAAAAATCAAGCTTATTGTTAAAGTTAAAGCTATGAATAATAAATGAATTGTCAACTTAGTCTGTAAATAGAAATCTTACTTGTGAATTGAAATATAAACTGTAGGTTGAGCTAAACAGAATTCATACCTATTCACTTTGATTCTGTAAATGGATATCTAACTTGTGAATTGAAATTAAACTGTAGATGGAGCTAAACAGATTTCATGTCTATTCACTATGAATCTGTAAATGGATATCTAACTTGTGAATTGAAATCAAACTGTAGATGGAGCTAAACAGATTTCATGTCTGTGCATTTCGATTTGATCCACTACAAAATGTCCGAAACATGAGCCAATTTCTAAGTAGAAATTAAAAACATAGATAAAGAAATATAACTTAATCAAGTATACGAGAAAGAATTGATGCAGACCCTAGGGGTAGCCCAACTGAATAGGCTACCACTCCTGGAAGTTTTAACAAATATTTAATGCTAGAGCTTAAAAGAGTCAACAAAGACAAGAGGAAACCGACAATAATGTCATTACAAACAAGACAAGCAGATTGGCATAGTTTGTGAGAATTAAGTTAAATTAAGGTGCTTTGATGATCTGCACATTCACTAAAATTACTACTCAAGGGCAGTTTTTAACATAATACTCACAAAGAGAGATGAATTTGGGCAGCTTTGAATAACATTAAATATCCGCTCTAAAGATCCTTTGGCTGAATAAATATGAAACTCAAATAAACTTTTATGTTCTGATAAAATAAATGCAGAAAGGAGGAATTCGAGCTCCTCTGTTTTCAACGCAATTCCCATGTTTTCAAATCCCGTCTTTTGTCTTTTGTATGATCCTCTTTGAAATGAGTTGGTATATCTTTCACAATGTCCTACCTGGATGCTATCTCGAACAAATAATTTTAAATCCCCAACTTCAGTGCTGCCCAGCTAGAACCTCAAACCCCTTGATGGCTTTATTTTCATTATCTGATCTAATTTATACATCCTTTTAAGTGCAGTATTGTGATGCCCAAAAGTTGGGACAAAACACAACCAACAAAAATTTTTAAAAGGTGATAATTTGCAACACACAAGATGTGGGTTAGGAATGTCGATGACGAGGTTTCAAAGAATCGGGTGACTATCCTCAACAATGTTGTCTATAAAGGATGCTAGAGGAATATTAATTATGGTTAAGTACATCCATCTTCATGACGATCGAAATTATCATTCGTCAACTAAATATCTCAAAGGTTGACTAAGAGGACATGGTTGATTAATGTTTACGTCATTCCATTAATAGGTCAATCAACTTTCAAAATAATTAAGTTAAGTCCAATTTGATAAAGGAGTTTAAACTGTCCGTTTCCAAAATTATAAGATATACATGAATTTACTTATTAAATGAATTAATAAATTGGGAAATATAAACTATAGATCTGAATCAATAATTATATTTAATTATTATATATTACTTAATTAATAATTATTATAATATATTAACTAATAATTAATACATGCTTAAAATAACAATATAGAACAAAATGGAATCACCAATTACTATAAAATTACCTTGCATAACATATTATCTTTCTACACTAATATTAAATCCAAAAGCAAAAATAACAAAATAACATAAAATAATACATAACTTTATTACTCACTAAACTAACTTAATAACTATCTAAACATCTAAATTAACTACTAACTATACTAACTATCCTACCTAATCATCCTACTAAACAATCTATCAAATCAATCTTTTAAACTTCTAAATATCCTACACAAGCAAAGAAGTTCAAATGTCAAATGTGGTGGTTAAGGTTCCTAGGGTTGAACATCGCTCTGATACCAAAATGTGATGCCCAAAAATTGAGTCAACTGACACCAAATCCAAAAGGAGTACCCACCATAGAATACTGAGGAATTTCAACCTATAACTTACATATCCATAGGTGCTACAATCTATGCCTCGACTAGGGCACCATACTTTCATTGTCTGAAGCAATAAATAAACGAGTCTCCTTCACCTTACCCCGGTACTACAATCTTCTCATTTCATCCAAATAAGTGATGATAACATATCAATATAGATTCTATCAACTTGAAGAACTTATTGCAATAATTAAGAGAGTAATTTCAATGGTAAAGGGAGATTTAAGGTCTTTTAAGAGACAAGCAAGTATTCATCTTTCCATAATATGAATTTCATAAACTTTTCATTATCCCTATTTCCATTGATATTTACTTCATCCTAGGTTTCAAAACAACATTGCAATATTCAAAATGAAGGTTGGTTTTCTTTACTAGAATTCCATAATGAATACATCTTCTAAAAACATCAATTTGACAAAGAAAGTTCATTATAGCATTATGCTTATCTTTCTCATTTTCCTTTCTAATTTACAATTTACAAGTACTCCCAAGGGAGATTGAAAACACCATTCAAAATTTACAAGAATGCTTCAAAACATGGAGTGAATTCCTCATTCAAAACATCAAGGCAAAAATCTTTAACTTCTTTACCATCATGCATCCATACTTCAATATCTGCAAATGAAAAACAAGACAAGGAAAAGACCATGGGAGCTCACCTCCCATCCAAGGTCTCTCATGAGACCACCCCCGAGCTTGGGGAGAACACATTGAACAGGTTACAATCACACACACAATCACAACAAGATTAACAAACATTGACAAATTCCCAAATTCCCTCAAGAAGATAACTAAGGAATTTCATAAATTTATTTTGTAGGGTGTGGGTAGACAAACCATGGAGATAACCTTTGCATAACAAAACAAGGCCACACATGGACCCATATTTCTCAATTACATACAAGGCACACATGGCCAATTTTCCCTCCTTATGCCCCCCATTGCCACAAGGGCTAAATGCAAGGTTTCTTGGGGAAAATCACTCACCCAAGTTCATCTTTCCCCACACATGGAGGAGACTCTACACATGGAGTTGCCTCCATTCCCACACCCCCTCTTGATTCCTCTTCCCTCCCAAGGGTGAGTGAATCCAAGAGTAAACAACCCAAAATCCAATTACAAGAATAACACATTTGCATGCTTGCTCTCACCATGACCAACCATGGGGAGCTAAAATACAACACAAAACAATACAAGCTTCCACCATGACCAACCATGGGAAGCCAAGAACATGATCACTATTAACAAACATCTCATACAAACAAAGAGAGCACATGATTTCCTACCTCAAGTCCAAAGCTATGGAAGAATTTTGTTGAGCCCTAATCCAAGCTTCAAGCTTTCTCCTCTAACTTTCTGGAAACTCTCTAAAAATAGAGAATGGGTGAATGAATCATCCTTAGCCAAAAATTCCTCTAAATAGGGCTTCCACACCTAACCTCATAAATAAGGTTCAATCAAGCAAGTTGCAATTTTCGCTCAAGATAGAATATGAAATTTTAAAAGGGTCATAAAGTCAATTTTAGGCTTCTAAAAAGGTGAAAATACCCCTAACCCATGGGTACATTGAATGGGTTAACAAATTTAGCATAAAACTATCTCCTAAGGCCACTATTAACCCTCTAAACTCATGTCGAGGAATAAGATCAGAAATGGGGAATGGGAACTGCATTATGGTTCCTATGGCAAAAAGGTGTGCTAAGATTTCCCTAAAACTCCTAGCAAGTGCTCTCACACAACACACGACGTACCTTGATAACATTTAACATTAGTGTCAAGCGACACTTTACAAAATAACATTTCACGAAAGGTACGTCCAATATCACAACACATAACATTAAAACACACAAACATTCAAATTACTGTTACGAAATAAATTACTTAACAACGAGGCCTCAGGTCTCTTAATAGACGGGGCCTTGGTTTAACTGGTTACCCTACGTTCAATGTGATTTCCCCGAATGTGTTTCCATGGTCCTTCCACCTGCAATACCTAAATGCAGCATCAGTAATTCAAGGAAGAAAACCATTAAAATAAACATATATGATATAGCGAAATTTAATCATTAAATTGCATAATTCAACTCATACTTCAATTGCATGTAATATTCAAGATTTGATTGCATATTTCAAATGAAATTCCATAACGTAATTTAAATATCATCAAGATCATCAAGTTCACAAAACATCATATAAAAACATAAACCAAATCTACACATCATGGATCCCATATGCAAAATCATCAAAAGAACAGTCCAACGAGTCAAACATAATATAACAGTAGTCGACAGAGTCCAAGAATCTCTGAAAGAAACATAATCAAAATGATAGGCTGATATGCATAACACAGGATCACTATGTGGGCCGAAGGTGGGCCTCACAAGTATAATCGCTCCTCTTTCATAATCACATTGAAGGCATGTATAAGAAAAGTCATGCATGATATTACTTTGACATCCTACAAATAAAACTTGGTGAAATTAGGGTTCTGAATATATCTAAAGTGTCTAAATAGCATTGCAACCTCAAGGCTAAAGCTAGTGCATAGATGAGAAGTAAGATGGTAGAGATCGTTGAGATTACCTTTGTTCTTTATGAGTTCCAGAACTCTTTGAACACCGATCCAACCCTTGAAGAAGAAAAAACTATGTTAATCTCGTCTTGAAACTTCCGTCACTGCACTGGATTGGCTAGAATATTTAAGGAATTCTTGATTAGTTAATTTAAAAAATCTAACCAGACTAGGTAGACCTTTGATGTAGGGATTTGCCCTCAGAGATTTAAAGATTTCATAGCGAGGTTTGAGCCATTTCTCTAAGCTATAATTCAAAAACACAGGATCCAAAACAATAATTTTGGGCTCAAGACCTGCAGTGTGTATCAAGAAATTAAAGTTTCCTGTTATTTTCTTGATTGACTAATCGAGTGTTCCAGGATGTTTCTTAAGAATTTGACTGATTTCCTCCTCTCGAAGGCCAAGACTCGCCATATGTATAGTTTTCTTTTCCAGGTTCTCCAAAGTGAAGCATAGAACCACTCTGAGGGCTCGGGCAAATGCGGCAGAACCTTCTAGAATGCCTAGTTTATTTTTCACGTACTCCACTCTAGGTATCACCTGCTTCTCAAAATCACTTGTCAAAAGCTGAGGCGCTATTCTCAAAGCCTTGCACAGATGGACCCTTGAGCCAAATAGGGTTTCAAGATGGAGGATTCTAGGAGCAAGACAATTTTCTAAGCTCAAACCCAGCAATCTGGGCGTACGAGATACAATATGTGCTATGTCTTGGGTAGGCAAGCCCATTTTTTCCAGAAATTCCATCTTGGGCTTCAACTGACTATCCACTTTCAATTTAAGAATAGTTGGGCTTCTAAGAATGGCACACTTAAGCTTATTTTCAGTGAATCCAGAATCTTTGAGGAGATGAATAACTTCTCTAGCAGTGCGGTCAGATTGAGTAGAAGACTCCAGAGTTTTCTTATCTGTCGTAGCTTCTCAAGAACTCTCTAGAGGTCTGAATAAGCTATAATACAATGTGTGCAACCAAAAACAAAACACAGTGCTTTATTGAATGCAAATCATAATTTCTCAGTGTTTTTTAACTACTCTGTTCTATTTTTTTTCACGGTTATACTTTGCTCTGTTTTCTATTGTCCAACTAATACATTCAAATATATTTCAGTTACTTTGTTTTGAACTGCTATTTTTATTGTTCAATAAACATGACTTCTCTGTGCCTGGTATCCCTAATCTTGTTTTGCAGTCCATTTCCAAAACAAAACAAGAACCTACAAGCCCCATTAAAATGGTGTAAGTAGCTCTCGTCAAATGGAATGAGCTCATATGGTAAAACCCCTCGGTAAAATTATGCAATCAAGCATGCCTTGGCATTGTGTGCACTAGGTGTCACAACATACTGTTGTGTAAAATTACAAAATCAAATGAAGAAACATCAGAAGACAACAGAAAACAACATGCGAGTAATCTATTGCAATTTTGCAACAAATTTCGAGTGCATGTGCAAGCAACAACAAACAAAATAAAAAAAATGCATATACCATCAAAAGTTTTCCAGAACTTGTATAGCACAAAATACTAGGCAAGAAAACGCTTTTGCCTATAGCTCGTCAGCAAATCAATGTGCAAAGTGCCACTCAAAGAACATATTTGTGCTTTCAATTGAAACAGTCACTGTAGAAAAGATAATGTATAAAAGAAAATTATTAGATAAAAGAAATATGAAACCCGTTGTTCAAGACTTAATAAAGTAATAATATTAATAAGTACTAATAATAATTTAATGAATAAGGAAAAAATATATCTTGAGTTGTCTTAATGACTTTCATCTTTATTGTCATGATGTCTTGATGGGCTAGCAACATTTTCACTACCTGTCATCCACTTCTTATCCATTGAATTAACTTTTCAAAGGAACATGTCACCATAACCTCTAACTCTATGATAAACCTAATGCCTTTTCATGTTGTGATTGTCATTTCCTTCAGACATGTGGACTGTCCTTATCTTTTCATGCATTCATTACATCTGAGATAAAGCTCTTGGGGCATAAACATCACTATCAACTCTTCAACCCACTAATCCATAAAGATACATACATCTCTTTTATTGACAACCCAAAAAGCTTTGTTTACTGATAACCTGCCCAGGTTCTTGCTTTGTATACTCTTGTTTGATCTTCCTTTATCAGAAATTCTCATGTGTATTTTGAAAAATATTGAACCCCTATCGGACTGTCATTACTGTCCCATTGATCGCTTCTTTGCTTTTGTGCCTTCTAGTGGACCCTCTCTCTAAGAAGAGTGTCCTTGAATTGTTGACAATCTTGTTGGATGTATTCTTGCATGTTCAACTGTTGTGTCGCTTGCTGTCCTCTTTCTGACCTCTTCCATTTTGTTCTCCTTCCTAATCTTTGTTCATGCCTCTTTTGCCTGTATACTGAATTCTCACTTAAGGAATCAGGTACATAACCTTTTCTTTCCATCTAGACAATCATCTTGACCATCACCATTTCTCTGTCTACTTGTTGATATCGTTATATTTATTGGCATTGTTGTTGTAGACCTGAATGTTGTTCAACTTACCTTGCCTTTTAAAAATTTTGAGCTTCTCCTTATAGCCTAATATTTGCTCCCATATCTTCTATAAGTCTATATGCATACTCAATCTTCCCTTGTCATCATAGGAATTGTGACATTCACATGTGGACTCTGACCATATTAAGCTTCCTTGGCACTACATTGTCTTGCCTTCATCCTAAGAAAAATTCATATACCCTACTCACTTTTTCTTTCATCATCCATGCCTTTTGTATTCACTGTGGTTTCAGTCAACAACTTCTTATTATAAATCTTGTACTTTTTCCCTTTATATCTCAAAAGAAGACATTGATTGCCTTGACTTTGATTCAAATCTGCCTTATTCTCGAATTTTAAACTTGATCACTCTGCTTGTGATTTATTATAACTTTGATCAAATTGCATTAATGTTAAAATATTGAGAACTCTACTTATATAAGTGTTCAGTTCAAAAGACATGCCCTCTCGATAATTGACAAGGCCAACTTGCCTTATAAATACATTCAATTTATTATGGCCCTTGCTCTACTATCAAATGATCTCCATACTTTGCATGGTCTTCTTGCATGTGAATGAATTTGAGAGTTGTTAGAAACATCTTCCCTGTGTGGACTTGTCCTTTCTATCTCTTACATAATTTATTACCATAACTCTGCTTAATACTTTTTATCTCAAGATATTGACTTTTACCTAAGGCCTAAGGGTTTTGAAAATTACAATATCTCTTCAACAGGGTAGGATAATGAATTAGGAGGCTTTTTGAGTGACCTGCACCCTTGCACAAGCTAACATAGACCTTCATTTGCGCTACCCAGTGGTCTAGTTTCCATGCATTTACTTCACAATTGATGGATTGAATGCCCTTCTTTGTCTAAACCTTTAAAGGAACATTGCTTCTTGGCAGAGAAAGAACAAGAGAGTGCACATAATGTTTGTCACAACAAACCTCATCTTCTGCTCTTTGACTATCTTTTAAGATCTTGACATGGAGACTGTCTTCATCCTAAATTTGTCATCATCCTTCAATGAATATACTTTGCAGATAGTACATTATTATGTGCAAAATAAGGCCTAGCCACTCAAAATAAAGGTTGTCTTTTGACATGAGGACTGTCACTGTGTTCATAAAAGGACTGTCACTGCTTCACAGTTATTATGTTCCGGGCTAACACTGTATTGTACTAATAACTGTCTTCTTGGTTGTCAGTGTTAGTAGTTACTCTTTTTCAATAGACTGTCATAAAGATTCTCTACTCAACTAAACTTCATGATCACTATCATACCAGTTCCAAACTATGCCAAGCTTCAGACTTAGCTAACAATATTCGGTGCTTTATAATGTCCATGCTTCTTCTCACAAGAAATCTGCCCTCGTACTGTACCATTAACTGTCCTTCACTCATTACAGTCAACAGGCTCCAAGAACTATAACTGTCATTAGGACTATCCTTAACTAATCTTCATAAAGTTCCGATCTTTGATGGCTCCTATTCCTTAAATAACAGCATGACTGGATTATGATAGCCTCTAAGATTGTCTTCCTTCACTTCTCACCTTCCACATTTGATATCACTCAAAAACTCTTGGCACTGTTATTTTATCGTCATAGAGATTCTAATCTCAATCTCAATTGTCATCATCATTCCACCCATTCTAGATAAAATCTGTCAATAATCCTCACGTCTTTCATGTAAATACATCTAGCAGACTTACGATTTCTTTACCAAGCCTTTATGGTTAGCACTGGCCGAGCACACGTTACACAGTTCAGCCTAGGAGCAATTTATTTAAGCATTTACTGATAACTTATATTAATTATTTATTTATTTAATTAAAATAATGGCAGAACAAATGGGTGTTAATCAACACCTTGGGATAGGCTGGCTGACCCAACCTAAATCATGTTCATCACATGTTTGAACAGAAATGTTTAAAAATGAGAAGTGAATATAACTCCACACTTACTGACCATACCCTTCTAGTCTAAATAATAGTGTCACAGTTCTACCATATGAAATATATGAATCATGAAATGCTTCAAGCATGGAGTTAATCTGTTTGCATGTAGGGATTACAGTAGAGCCTCTAAGGATAAAAAGAATGTAAATTACTGGCATATCAAATGCAGCAAGCCCCATGAATAGTCCAGACAGCGGTGGCAATAATAAATCATTTCTAAATTATAGAGGGTGGAGTATAAATCTAACCTAGTCATATTAATGAGGAAAATAAAGTAATTATATCAAACTGATGCATCTTCAAAGCAGTTTCAAGCAAGCAATATTAATCATCTAGAGAGTAAAAGATAGAACTATGCCAAGTTAACTAAGGTATTGTTGCAATAAATTTGAAAAATCAAGAAGAATATCGCGGATCAGAAATTATACTATTAGCTGCAAGCATAGGTAACTTATATATATGTGAGAAGAAGAATCTAACATTGACTTAGAAACCCATGATTAACTAGATTTGAAAAGTTAATACCACAACTTAAGCATAATACTGAAAACAAATCTTAAGTGCGCCTATTAGTGTTGCAATTGGGGCTTCGAGAAAATAAACTGGTGTAAAAATCATGCTTACTGTTAAAGTTCAAGCTACGCAAAAGAATGAATTGTCAACATACTCTGTAAATGGATATCTTACATGTGAATTGAAATCTAAATTATAGATAGAGCTAAACAGACTTCACACCTGCTCACTTCGATTTAACCTAGAGCAGAATGATCCAAGCATAAGCTAACTTGAAAGTAGAATTCAAACAAATAGTTAGAGAAACATGACATGCAATTCAACTATATGAAAAAGAGTCGATGCAGACAAAATGGGGGTGCCCAAATGAATGGGCAACCACTCTTTGCAATCCTAAACAAATATTCAATCCTACATATTTTCCACACAAGAAAAACATATTTGCTTAGCTTCGGGAATTTTAAATAATACTGAATCCTTATATTCAAGGGCAGTTTTTTACATAATACTCACAAAGAGAAATAAATAAGGGCAGCTTTGAAAAACATTAAATATCTGCTCTAAATATCCTTTGGCTGAATAAGTATGAAACTCGTATAAACTTTATGTTCTGATAAAATAAATACAGAGAGGAGGCTATCGAGCTCGTATACTTTCAAAGAAATTCCCATGCTTTCAAATCCTGTCTTTTTTCTTTTGTACTCTCCTCTTCGAACGTATAGTTGGTATATCATGTCTGGCTGCTCTCTCCAACAAATGATTTTAATTCCCCAACTTCAGTGCTGCCCAGCTGCCTGCATGTGTTGACAAAAACTGAAAACCTCTTGCAACCCCAGAACCTCCAAACCCTGGATGGCTGAATTTTCATTATTTGATCTAATTTATACATCACATTGAAGGCCAGCATAAGATATTACTCTGACATCCTAGAAATAAAACTTGGGGACATTAGGGTTTTTGAATATATCGGTAGTGTCTAAATAGCATTAGACCCTCAAGGCTAATATTAGTGCATAGGTGAAAAGTGTATCTATACTATGAATCAAGACAGTAAAGATCGTTGAGATTACCTTGGCCTAGATGAGTTCCAGAACTCTTTGAACACCGATCCAACCCTTGAAGAAAGCAAAAGATTAGGTTAATTTTAATTTGAAACTCTCGTCACTGCCTAAAATCGTTGCTTAGGAGATTGTATGATCGTTGGGATTGACTGGCCAAAACGTTTAGTGAATTCTTGCTCACTCAATCTAAAAAATCTTACCAGACTAGGTAAACTCTTGGAGGACAAACTTGTCCTCAGAGATTCAAAAACTTCATAACGGGGTTTGAGCCTTTTCTCTAGGCTTAAATTCAAAAGACTAGAATGGTAAGCAATCAAGACCTGCAGTGCGTATCAAGAAATCAATGTTTCCAGTCATTTTCTTGGTTGACAGAATAAGTGCTTCAGGAAATATCTTAAGAATTCGACTGATTTCCTCCTCTCCTAGACCAAGGCTCGCCATATGCATAGTCTTCTTTTCCAGGTTCTCCAAAGTCGAGCCTAGAACCACACTGAGGGCTCGGGCAAATGCGGCAGAACCTTCTAGAATGCCTAGTTTATTTTTCACGTACTCCACTCTAGGTATCACCTGCTTCTCGAAATCACCCGTCAAAAGCTGAGGCGCTGTTCTCAAAGCCTTGCACAGATGGAACCTTGAGCCAAATAGGGTTTCAAGATGGAGGATTCTAGGAGCGAGACTATTTTCTAAGCTCAACCCAAGCAATCTGGGTCTACGAGATACAATATGTGCTATGTCTTGAGTAGGCAAGCCCATTTTTTCCAGAAACTCCATCTTGGGCTTCAACTGACTATCCACTTTCAGTAGAAGAATAGTTGGGTATCTAAGAATGATAGTCTTCAGCCTGTTTTCAGTGAATCCAGAGTCTTTCAGGAAAAGAATGACTTCCCTAGCAGTGTGGCCGGATTTTCTCCTCAACAAATCTGTTCTTGTTCTCATGACACTTGTCACTTGAGAAGAAGAAAACCCACATTCATTTCTTAAGAGATCTGAAATGATATTGAGTGGGGGTGTGAAACAAGACGATAATGACGAAGGAAGTGGTAAGAATGGTGGGAATGAGAATGATGGAGAACACAGTTTGCTTGTTAGAGGGAGACATGACGAACATTTCTCTGAAAAAACTATGCATCTCCAAAACAAAACGAATGACATTGTATTCAGCAGAAGATGTGAACAGAGGAAAATGAGATGTGTCTTACTATAAATTGCAGAGAGCAATAAGACGTGTATCACTGTGAATCGCAGTAGCAAGATGTGTTAACATTTAATCGAGGGTTTCTTCATTTAGGGCTACGGTTTACCAAAATCAAAGAATTCAATATATTGAAAATCATGGGTGTTAATAAATTTCAGAAATAAAGTTAAATACTAAAAATATAAACTATACAAGTATTCTACCAAGAATGTGGCTAAAATGAATCTGAAAATGTGGCTCTGGGCGTGGCTCCTTTTGTATCCGGTAGTTTTAGTGTGGTGTGGGCGATCACTTTCACTACTTGTGAAATGGCTCTTTCGCATGGAGTGCAGTGATTATTGACTATATAAAAACGAATATACGTAAATGGCTGGACAAACTTTCCAGCAAATGCACTTGTCAGCTTCAACACTGAATAGACTTCAGAAACTTTCCAGCAAATGAAATTGTCTGTTGTGAAGCCAAATGTGAGGCTACTCTTTAGCTTTAATTTTGGTGAGGAGGGAACCATCCTTCCATCTAAAAGTGAGGTAGCGATGAGAATCAACATCAGTGTTCCTAGGAAGATTAAAGGGTGCACAAGCGGTCTTGATCAAGTTGTAAGTTCTTATGTGGGAATCTGGGAGATCAAAATCCCGGGAGAGAATATCCTAGCTAATAAGCTCGTTATGCTCCATAATGTCCATGATACAATTAATGCCTTTACTAGACCATTGTTATCTCTATTTGAGCATTAAAGGTTGTCATTAGTACTAAAGGTTATCAATGACATCGATCGGTTACTTATGTTAACCTAGTCGGTAAAAGCAAGCATCATAAGCCAATCGGTTAAGTCTTTATACCAAGCACAAAATAGTTTTACCGAGCACCAGACACCGATACCAAGCAATAGTAAACACCAAGTGTCAGTTTAATCACCGAGCAGGATATACAATGTTTACCGAGGATCACAGGAAATAGCATAGGAATCAGAAATGGCACATCTATCTATGTAAACGGTTACAATTGAATCAAAAAATATTTTACAAAGATCGAGAATAATTTATTGTTGAGATATTCATTAAATGCGATGAAGATCTTATGTAATTATTTGATCTAGATTATTTTTGTACACCATAGATCTTAGGGTTTTCTCTAAGATATTGTAACCTAATTTTGTATAAGCGGCATAAAGTAGTATGCTATATAATTGTATTTTCACATCTATTTTGATGTATCTGATGTATGAATGAAGAAGCACTTGAAGCTTTAGCCAACCTTCAAGATTATCAGTTGATAGAGTAGAACAATATTCAGAGGAAATCATATTGAGCAGAATCATAGCAGGCTAACCGAGCAATTCAGAGCGGAGATTTTCACACTACAAGGTGATATACATTCAATACTTTATTGATCTGTATCAGACAAACAGATTTGTCATTAGCAGATAGATACATATTGCTTTCTAATCATTCTAATAGAGTTTTGGTAAAGTCTCTTAACAGAGTAGACATAATAGTCTTTTGTAAATCTCTTAACTGAGTGCACACTCAAGTAGTGTTGTTAAAATCTTATCACTAGGTAGATCTAGGGACTATTACATTGTTGATTTCATGTTATTTACTTTTACAAGTTGAATGGATGAATGAAACATGCATTGGATACAAGTTATTTTGCAAGGTTAATATTGTTTGCAGCTTATCACTAGGTAGATATTGTTTGCAGCTTATCAACAGGTAGATCTAGCTGATCTAATATGTTACTCCTAATAGGGTAAGATCACCAAAAGTGATCAACACTTGTAGGCCTAACATGCAAACCTTTTCTATCTATAGTAGTGAAGAATTTGTGGGTGTCATCCCCACCATAGTTTTTACCTTCTAACAAGGGTTTTTGCGTTACCAAAATACTTATGTTATGGGACTATTACATTGTTGATTTCATATTATTTACTTTTACAAGTTGAATGGATGAATGAAACATGCATTGGATACAAGTTATTTTGCAAGGTTAATATTGTTTGCAGCTTAAGATCTGAAAGGTTTATGAGTTAAAGTTTTTGTGGGCATTGATTCACCCCTCCCCTCTTAGTACCCTATCTCTCCTAATCCAACAATTAGTATCAGATCTTTGTTCTCTTATTGAACAGTTTAACCACTGAAGGGTAAAGATCTAGTCATGGAGAGGTATAAGTTAGATAAAACCATTGAGAATCAGAAGATTCAAATGCAGATGTTTGTTGAGCAATATAAGCAAGCTAAGGAAGGACTGAAAAAATTACTGGTTGAAAGGAAGAACCTAGATATTCTGCAAAATGAGATTGGCTACCATGAAGAAGTGATTGATGATTTATTTGATCACATTGGATCTAGTTCAGGGAGTATTTCTGATGGATCTAAAAGTATAATCTCTTATTTGTTTGAAAAGAACCTTCACTTAACTGAACAAGTGAAAGCACTGCAAATCAATCAGAATCACAGATGGTGAGAATGGTAGAAATAATGAACAATGCTAGACATGATGAGCAAGAAATAAATCTAGCTATTGAAGACCAAAGACAGATAAGTGAACAACTTCAAGCAAAAGAAAGTGAGATACAAAGACTCGTCGATCGCCACTTTCAACTTTCTAATCAGATGATGGTTGTGAATCAAGAAGTCAACCAAGTAAATGGAGAATTGTCAAGAAGACTTGAAAATGTAGCAATACTCAGAGAAGAGAATTAGAAGTTGAGAAATAAAGTGAAAACTTAATAGAAACACAATGAAATGATGAAATTGGCTGAAGATAACTCTAAGAAGATTGATGATTTTCTGGTTAATCAAAGAAGATTTGGGAGTAAAACTGGATTAGGCTATACTAACAAAGGAGAATCATCACAACAAGCTGAACAAGTCAACAACAATCAAATGCCAAAAACTCTGTCATGTTATCACTGTGGCAAACTGGGACATACTTCTAATGTGGGTAGAAGAAAAGCACAAGGTAAACCTCCTATCACTTCTAAGTTTAATGGATATTGTTATTACTGTGGAAAGTATGATCATCAAGCTTATGAGTGTAGAGATAAACTGAATAAGAATGCTAACAATGCTACTGTGGATAAATTATGCTATACTTGTAATAAACATGGACACACAGCACGAGAGTGTAAGGCTAAGATGAAGCAAGCATGGACTCCTAATCAAAAGACACAATGCAAGCCTTATCAACCGAAGGGACAAGATAACTCTTATGTCTAGGATTACAACACATGGGCTAACTGTATTGCATGTAGTAGATATGAGCACATTGCAGCAAACTGTAACAAGAAAAGATGGGCTAGACAATTAAGAATTTGGACAAGCACTGGAATGGCATGTTTGCATTGTCATAAAGTCGGTCATTTAAGCAAGGATTGCAGAGATCGAGCACCGGAAGAAGGGCATGTATTTGAGAGTGGAAACACTATTACAGATATTATGAAAACCAGGAACACTGTGTGGAGAAAGGCATCTAATGAGAATGCTAAGTCAAGCAATACTGTCGGTGAAACCTCGTCCACTGGATTGGGTGACATCGGTACTTCCACTTAAGGTGATATAAGTATGTATGGGACTGATATTTCAAATGAGCATATCTTACATACATTTCCTTATATATGATGAGCAAATACCAAATCTGTATGAATAAAGATGCATTATGGTTTATATGTTATGAGCTATCAAAGTCACACAGTCGATAAAAGTAAGACCGAACATTGGTTACCCATTGATAATCACTATTCAAGATTAACCGAGTATCAATACCAACCAAGCAAAGAAATCTTGTGTTAATCGAGCTGATGAAAGTTTGTAGTTGTCACCGAGCTGATAGTTGTCATGAACCGAAAAGTAGGTCAAGCATTTATTACATAAAGTTTTGAGCATAAATACAAAAATTCTATAAATACACGGAAGTAAGAGTTCATTTTTCACATTGCGATTTTGGAGAGCTAAAATTTCACAGAACGTATTCGAGAAAAGAATCTTTCAAGATCATTCAAGATGTTGCAGATCGAACTGAGCATATTCTTTGAGATATTCTGAGTAAGTTGAAACCCTACCGAGCATATTCTTCGTACTTATCGAAAACCTAGTTTGTTGAAATGGCATCTACTGTGAGTTCTTCTAAAGTTGTGGAAGAGAAAGTTAATATTATTGTATCAGCAAGCTACAAGGAACCTCATTATAAGTTACACCCTGAAGTAGCATCTCAAATAGATTCAGCGAGCACTTTTTCAAGCATCCCACCTAGGGTTTTGTTAACTGAAGACATACGATCGTACATTCAGTGTAAATTTGGTGAAATAAGAGATTTTGATATGTATGTTGCGTATCGGGCACTATGTGATAAGGAAATTAAACTTAAACCAGAGCACAAAATTGTTGAAACACTTGGACTCACCAATGACCTAAATTTTCCAAGAAATTTCAAGAACGAGTGGATTAGGGTTGTGTTAAGCCGTTATCATGAAGGCACATTTTGGTTAGAGAAACTGATCCAAGTAACTAAGAGGATGATTAGCAAGGTTACTAGTTACCCTACTACCGACAAGGCCAAAGAATTTAGAAGCGCAACATGAGCCGAAGTTGAGAAAAATATTGGCACAGCATGGGATGGTAGAGCACTAAAGATTGCATCCATTTTGGATCCAGAAGTAAAGTTTGCAGCACACATAATTGGCTATAAGTTTTTCGAGTCAATCAGAGCAAACAGTGTACCATGTAGTGCAGTAGATATGGCTCACAAAATGATAAAGAAGGGTCATCAGATAGACCTTGCCGAGCTACTACTAAGACAGGTTGAAGAAAACATGAAAACAATCAGGTCACAGAAGTCCAATACCTGTAAGTTTGGTTCACTACTTGTATGCTTATTTTTCTATCTCCAGAAATTCTTTCCCTTTGTCGGTCACATTGACTGGATAGATGACAAACCGATCACTTCACAAATTTTTGATATTATAAAAGGTTTGGGAGATAATGTTGAAAATGTGATAGATAGTTATTGTATACCAGAAATAGTATCTTCATAGAATTAGTATTGAGCAATAAATGAAATAGTAACTAAATAAACCACAATTATAGAAACTATTTAGCAAATGAAAGATCAATTGAGCATCCTATGGCTCTCTATCTAAGAGTGTTAATAGAAGCTCTCAACAAGCTACCATTAATGACAGTCCTAGAATGAGAAATGATAAAGATTAAGCTAAAGCTAACAATTATATTCAAATTGAATGCTAATTAAGCTCTTAAAATGCCTTTCTAGCTATAAAATGCAAGAGGTTCTATGCAATTCTCAGATGTGTGGTTATGAATTATGAGGATTTTGGTCTTCCTTTTATAGATTTTCCCAATGGTAGGGGTTGTAGTGTAGTTGATCATGATTAAGCCTTGGTTGAGTTTTTGGTTCCACCCTTTGAAGAAAATGCAAAGTTTGTGTCCTCAAAGCTTGGGACAAGTAGACAAGATCAATGGTTAAGATTCCTTTTCACTTTGAGTGAGTGAGATTGAATTTGGCTTGATCCATGTGAATGTCTTTCCTCAAATCCTATTGGTTGATTGAATTTCCTCCTTTTGTGGTTGTTGAGGGAAATTAGGATTTATTAATTGATTTGAATTGATTTATTTAGCCATGTACCCCTTGAATGGGTTGAATTTGATTTAATCCAAAACTATACAATTAATTAATTTAATTGCACTTTGATTTGATTTCACTTGATTAAAATGCTCTCAATTTTGATTTCTCTTGAATTAAGACTTGATTTTAATTTTGATTGGCTAATTATGCATTGTGATTCAATTACTTTGATCATGTCCTCCATTTGCTTTGATTTGTCATTAAATTGATCTTTATCCATTTTTCAGTGATTACAAATGCCCCTCTTTGAGTTGACATACGATGCATGTCGATTCAAAGAATACTCTGATCTTGCTAATGATAGGTCCTGATTTATTGATGGTTGATCTTTGATGTTCGTTTAATGTCTCTTGATGGTCGATTCTGGATATCTGAAACGAGATTGATGCAGTTCTGATGATGTTCCTTCAATTGATGTGATACTCTAATGGTCATTCTAATGATCGATTCTTGGTATGATGTTTGATTTGATGTGATTCTGATATGATACCTAATTTGATGATCAATTTTGATGCAATGCCCCATTCGATTGATTTACGAAAAAAATTTCTAATTAAAGTTTTTGCTTTGTTTTGATAGTCGGTCTCTTGATTCATTGATTATAATACCATTGATGTTGATTATCCGATTGTATGCCCCCTTGGAAATGAAATAAAATTTGATCGATGATAGAATCTTTTGATGTTGATGATTAATTCACGTTGATTTAGTTCAATTTTTAATGAATTTTATTTTGATTTTCGATATTGTTGTTATGTCTTTTTTATTTCAAATGCCCCTGTTTTAACTATTTTGATGAAATTTAGTATTTATTAGGTCAATTGTAGTGAAAGATTCTATTTTTAGGTCAAATATACCCTATTTAGGTCAAAAGGTTATATAAAGGGGTCAAAATTTCTTTTTCACTTTTGATTTTGACTTTGCCTCTCTGAGTTGTTTGACTTTTTCACGATGTTTGTCCCCGTCTGCAAGCATTGGTTCAAGAAATGTCATTGATATCAGTGTTTACCTGCCTCTGGACCTCCTGTGAGTGCCTATACCTCTTCATTTTTCTGATTAATGCATTTAATTTCAAGATTTTCAAAATTTTCCTGGAAAAGTAACCTTTTTTTCTATCTTTTAATTAAAAGTGCGCTTTTACCCCATTTAATGGTGCTTTTTCCCTTGAAGTTGCGCTTCCGCAATTTTAAAGGTCGCTTCTACGATCCAGTTGAGCACTTTCGCTCGTTAATTTTTGGCCCTAAGCTGCTTTTACTTTATTTAGGTGCGCTTTTGCTCTTGTTTGCACTTTTAACCTTTTAAACAA
Organism: Chamaecyparis obtusa; assembly: GCA_027943335.1. Classification (NCBI taxonomy): domain Eukaryota; kingdom Viridiplantae; phylum Streptophyta; class Pinopsida; order Cupressales; family Cupressaceae; genus Chamaecyparis; species Chamaecyparis obtusa. The sequence continues at coordinate 105,098 of BSBK01008011.1, read as the reverse complement.
TGCTTTTGATATTTTTATGAGTGCTTTCACCTTTTTTCCACTTTTAAACCATTAAGGAGCGCCTTTACAAATGTAAACAACACTTTTGCATTTTTACGCTTTTAAACCATGAAATAGCACTTTCACTGTACCAAAAATGATTTTAATTTGTTCAAGTCCACTTTAAAAAAATTCGTTGTTGTTGATCAATTGATAGATTAAGTTCCCAAACTTAATGTCCTTAACAAGTTGTCATATGTCAGTATGAGTCAGTTATCGTTTGAATATTCTTTGCCAATCTAGATTCTAATGATGGGTGAGGATAAAGTTTTTGTTCTATCTGAGTAGAAACATGAAAACTGATTGTGGTTTGATAGTTTGATAAAGTTTTGATTGACTTTGAATGGTCCAAATAATAATTGATTTCAATTCTAATATGTTTCAACTCATTTTTGTAGGAGGTTCTTGGATCCTTGCATGTTCATGGTGCTTATCCTCTATCTTGGAGCATGATACCTGATCTGAGTGCGGCGGATCATCATCACATTAGTCGTTGTGGCTTGTCTTTCATTTTATATCTTCCTCGATTTTGAGTGAATCAACGTCTTATCACTACTATGGTTGAGCGTTGGCACTCAGACCATAATACCCTCCATCTTCCCATGGGGGAAATGACTATTACACCAGAGGATGTATATCGCATTCTGTGATTGCCTACTCGGGGAGAGCTTGTCTATTATGATTCTGTTTATGATGGCTCAGCATGTCAACGAGTCTTTGGTGATCCTACCATTGGTGATCAGCATATCCAATGGACTCAGTTTGTTTCTTTCCCTATATTACCAATTGTTCTTGGTACTTTGATCTGAGGTTCTCTTCTTCCTGATAGATGCGGGCACAGATTGCTGTCGGTTGGGGTCCCATTCTTGAGGATTTGATGGCAGATCCTCATTGGTTTGATTTGGGTTCTTGTGTGTTAGCGTAGTTATATCATGAGTTACACACAGTTGTATATAGGTGTTCTACTACATTGACTACAGGAGCTATTCTTCTTTAGCTATGGACTTGGGAGCATATCCCAGTAACATGTCCTGTTACAGCTTGAGATCGTTAGCCGATTGGCCTTTTGCTTGGATGTACGATGGTATCCTTATCTAGACCCACATGGGTAAGCTGGATTATTGGCGATAGGTTATTGATGATATGGATATTATTACTTGGCACCCTTATCTTGGTTGCGAGGCTTGGCCAGAGGATGATGGTGAGCTTCCCTACATGTTTTATCCTCGTTGGATGATCAGACATTTTGTATTTTTTATAGAGAGATTCTACTTTCACCGAGTCTTTTGTCAGTATGGGCGTACTCAGGATATGCCACAAGGAGTAGCCATGTATGCTCATGTATAGGCCGACAGATTATTGTGGGGCCCATGTGTAGATTATGGGATAGTTGTACAAGAGATACGAGACCTTGGGCATCATCCTTGGTCTCCTAGATCACATGTTATGGATGTGGGTATCACTGATGAGTATGGTGCTTGGTTACATCGATATCCTTTTCCTAGATTCACAGATCCTGCTGAGAGGATTCCTACCATTGAGGAGTTATTAGATGGAGATGACAGTGCTGGTGGAAATGGTAGGATTAGGGATTGGCGTGGACAATGGGGCCATCGAGGAGCTAGGGCTGGTAGAGTTCATATTCTCATGATTGTTGCTGCTCTGATTCCTCCTAGGGGTAGTGATCAGGTGAGGGGTCGACGAGTTGACAAATTATTACATCAGGTTTCCAGAGATCCAACAGATAGGCCTCAAGCCAGGCGATAGAGGGATGTTGATGCAGATATAGCACAAGTATTACTTGATCAGGCACAAGGTGCTCCTACTCAACAAGTCATTCTTCTGGTTGTTCCTCAGGCTACCTCATCTCAGGCACATGCTTCTACTTCGATGCCTTCATCTTCTTCACATCCATCATCTTCTCTCTTTGTTCCATCCTTGGGTGATCCATCTTCATTGATGTCATCTTCTTCTGCTCCTCCTCCACAGTTTCCTATAGCATAGGGTCCTGCCCTAGCATCAGCATTAGATGTTGCCTCTTTACAGACTCAGATATCAGCCATACAGTAGCAGGTTTCATAGATGAGCTCGATGATGCAGATTGTCATGTCTGTTATGAGTCAGCATGGCTTACAGGCTAGTTCGAGTCGGCCTCCAGATAGTGCTCCTGGTCCTGATGGTACTGATGGTGCTGATGATTCTATCAGTTGATATTTCATGAGATATTTCAGTTGTTTCTTTTATACTTTGATGATATATGATCTCCTTTCTATTGTTATTGAGACATTGGACTCTTTTTTGTATCATTTTTGATTGATTAATGTTGCTTATGCTGATACTTTGATAGTTGATGGACTTTGATTATTGCTTTTATGATTGCTCATTTAGACTTTGACATCTTTTTGCTTTTATGATGATGATTCCATGGACTTTGTTACTTCCCTTGATAGATTTCACTATATATGATGTCATCATGTGTTGGATCTCTTTTTTAGGTGTTTTACATGATATGCAATTCTATATGATCCTATCTCTTATATGCTTTGTTTGATGTTTTTCAAAATGCAATTTTCAAATGTATGCATATGTTCTAATGATGCTTATATGATTGTCTCATGTATGACATAGAATAGATGAATGCAATGTTATTATGTGTATGTAATGCAATGGATATTGTAGGATTTGAGCAATACAAATCCATAAAATCCGAAGATCACCTACATACAAAAACCTATTACAAGGAAGTAGAGACAAGAAGAGGGCAAGGGTTTGACTCAAAAATATGAAAAAGAAAATATCATCAATTAATCAATGAATTAAATGTACAATGGATCATCCTTATAAAGGAGATAAAAAGTCTTGAAAGGCAAACCCTAGTGCATGTAATAATTAGTTAAATTATTACAAGACTAATGCATGCAAGTTTATATTTAAAATAACTAGTGCATGAGTTTAAATATAAACAACTAAAGCAAAAGAGTTGACATCTTAAGAAGGGAGTAAAGTTAATTAATAAAATTAATACTTTACTCTAACAACTCTAACACCCCCCTTAAGATGAACAACAATGCAAGAAGAAAGCAAAGGAAACTACAGTTCAGAAAACAAAAAGTCAGTCTCGGCAACATGGCCTGATGAGGTACCTAGCACAACCAAATCTCTATAAAATGGACAAATAGAGAAAACCCAGTGGGAAAAAAACCCTACTCCAAAAAGAGATAGAAAAATATAGAAAATGAAATGGCTCAAGAGACTCTCTCAAAAATATAAGTACAACCATCCCCCGTGAGAGAGGAATGAGACACCAAAGCCCCCCCAGAATGATAGAACCCTTGAGGAAATGATTGACCCAATGGAACTCAAATGTGGAAGAAACAAAGGCATGGAACAAGGAAACCCCTGAATGAGAGGTGAAACTAGAAGGCCTAACTAATGCTCAAATGAGAAAACATGGGGATCCTGAAATGGAATCCCCAATGTAGGTGGTGTGATAGGTGTGCTGACACTGTCATGAAAGAGGAGATGAATGTCCTCTATAGAATCCTCAACAAGTGCACCTGGTGGCTCAATGAATGGAGTTGGAGGGTCAGGCAGTGTTGAAGAAGAATCTTGTTGAAGAGAAAAGACCTCAATAGGATGTGGTGTGGCAGTTATAGCAGTGATCTCAGGAACAATACAAAAGTTCAAGCGACTTGACTGCACCACATGATGCTCTCATGAAAGAGGAGAGTTGTGCTCCGAAAATGGAGATGGTGGACCAAAGTGTGAGAAGGTGTAGAGATGGGTGGAATGATCAACTATCCCTTTAGCAACAATGCCTCCTGTCACACTATCCTGAATGAAGACTGAATCTCTAGTGAACTCAACTGTCTTCTCTGATCCACTGTGTGTAATCTAATAAATCGAGAGAAGGTTTAAAGATAAAGATGGAACATACAATACATCATTGAATGTGCCATCCTGAATGCCTACTGAACCTTTCCCGCAGACTGTCAGGACAGTGTTATTCCCCATTAGAATATGAGGAATGGGAGAAGCCTCAACAGTAGAGAAGACCCCTTGAGAAGATGTCATATGGTGAGAAGTGTGTGCTATAAATGTGTCACACTTCTATGAATCATTCCATTCAAGAACACTCAAGAATGAGGTCTCAAAAATTGATCCATAGCTCCCTAGGCATGGAGTGCAAGAGTTTTAAGAATGCTCTCAGCTAGAGCTATTAAGCCAATAACCTTGCTAGTAAACCATGCAATGGGAGATTCAAATGAAGACAAGGGCAAGAATGCCAATATCTTCAAGAATAAAATGAAAATGCAATGCAACTAAGCTAGAAATGAGAGTGCAAGCTAAGCTATGGAAATGAAAGAACAAGTATTACAAAGCCTCCTAGTTAAGCTAGATGAAGTAATCTAAAGCATAAAGGAAACTAAGCTAAGTATGAAGCTATGACTGTCATGATAATGCAAAAAATGAAACTATGATAACATGTAGATGCAAAAGCCAAGAATGCTCCAAATCTCCAAAAGCTCCAAAGTGACCTAGAAAACCTGCATCATAACATTAGCATAAAAAGTTGAAGATCTAGAATGAAGAAGAGAGCTCTCCTTTTATAAGAAATGAAAAGGAATGGACCATGGAGATTAAGAGGCAAAAGATTTAATCAATGGTGGAGCTTAAAAGAAGAGCAATCCATGTGCACAAATATCCTCCAATGAGAAAATAAGAGTTGACTTTTGTGTCCATATGAGACAAAAATTGTTTTTTCCCTTTTTATAAAATAAGAATAATGCTTTATTTGTGCAAATTATGATAAGAGGAAAAGTGGGGGGCTTTTTATTTAATTAAAAGAGGAGGAAACTCCTTTTAATTAAATAAAGACTTAGGATAAGATGGTTAGCCCATAGAAAATAATCAAATAAATGACAGAACTAGGATTTAATCAAGAACAAGCAATTTATGATTTACCAAAAGGGGCTAGTAGTCTAGATGACCATTTTTAGGTGATTACAAGAAGCACTTGAATCCTGTATCCAAGGGACCTGTGAAGGGGATGCAATGGATGCCCATAATACATGACCCTATCCAAAATCCTGTCAAGATCTCGAAGATGTGGAGGAAGACTAAAAATTAGATCCTTGTGAGGTAGAAGAGGATGGAGAGGAAATAGTGCTCTTCTGAAGAAGAGCTTGCAAATCTGCAATCTGTTTCTCATAGCTATCAAATCTCTTCTAAAAACAATGCGACTCGTCATGAGGTCCCTTTTGACAATAGGAACATGTAGGTCTCTCAGTCTTCTATTTCTCCTTAGAAGAAGATGGTGGGCCAGTAGAGTGCTGACAAGAGAAATCTGATATCTGCTTCAGCTTCTGCTTCTACTTTCTGTTGGATGGCTAGGCAACCAATGCTTGGTTCTTTGATCCTGTTAGAGAGTCCAACTAAGTAAGGTTGGCCTGCTCTCTAGTCAAACGATCACAAAACACCTCAAAAGTGGGCATGGTGAATGTAGGTCCCAAAATGTCCATGGTAGAATGAAAGGTAGAAGAGAAGATCTAAAAGTTTCCCCTAAGCTTAGACAGAATCAGATAAATGCACTCTTTATCAGTCTTTTGCTTTCCACATCCGTGTAACAAAGATCTCTATTGTTTGAACTTCATCAGAATGTCCTTAATAGAGGGAAAAGAATCAGGTACAAGAGAGGTAAGTTTTGCCTTAATCTGAAGTGCTCTGAACTCATTCACTCTACCAAACAAGGTGTTTAGCTTCCACATAGCTAGAGGGGTATTGCACCCATCAAGATGAGACTGTAAGCTATCTGATACCTATAAAGAAATCAACCCCATAGCCTCATCCATCTTGTTTCAATGTTGCATGATCTCAAAGGGCCTCTGTAATACTTGTTGCACTTCATCTAGACAAGACCAAAGCCCTTTTGAACGGAGAAGTTGTGTCATCAAGGTTTTCCATGTGTGATAATTATGTGGGGTCAAAAGTTCTAGACAAGAAGAGGTCTCGACCATATTTTTTAGAAGGGGTTTTATTTTGATAAATATCTAGTTTAACTAATAAAAACAAGAAAATAAAACCCCCCCACAATCCAAATATCGAACCCCTAAGCCTAGAATGATATGCTTTATCAAGAGAAGAGCAAAAAAGCTTCAGATCTAAATCTTGGGTACCTTGAAATTTTTTTGATGAAAATAGGTAGAAATCTAGATTGTGCTTGAGAAGAGCTTTTCAGTGCTTCTTCTGGATCAAAAAATAGAGCTAATTTGAGCAAATTAGCCCCCTAGAATGCAAAAAGGATAATCTGGAGTTGACAGAAAAAAAAAAGGCAAGCTAGGTAACAAAAAATACCAGATTAACCACCATGAGAGTGTTGAGCTCAGAACTAGCTTTTCGGCAATATCTTGTTTGTCAAAAAATGATGCCTAGGCTCCCGAAACGCCAATTTCAATGAAAGAGGCTCCAAAGACAAAACAAATCCTTAAAAGGTTTGTGCCAAGGCACTAGCCCTTGGTCACATGGGGCTCCACTGCTGGCAGTTAGCTACTTGCAGCTAGAGGTTAAGCTTAACTACTCGCGGTTAGTCTAGCGGCTAAGGGCTAACTACTAGCGGTGAAGGCTCCCGGGTGATGGGTTGGTGATGGTTTGGTGGTGCGGTGACCTGCAAAGGTGGCGCGGTGGTGCACGGGCGGTGTAGAGGTGGCACGGTGGCTACGCATCGTATTGATTTATTTATTAAGTTTTTTTGCCAAAAATCATACGGACTAGTTGCCTTGGGGTGCGTGCATAATTGTACAGCCCTAGGATTAAAAAAAATTTGCCTCGCCCTGCAACGTTGGCCAAATTTTAAGTGTTTTATATTGAAATAGGGGTTTTTGGGCACTACGAGCTCAACGGTGAGGTCCATTTGAGCTCAAAGTGCACCAAAATTTAGGGACCACCTAATTTTAAAAAAAATAACGTCCTACAGAGAATACCAGATATGAAAACTATAACCAAAACCTCTCAAATCAGCTGAAAAACCCCTAATTTGAATCCTTTAAACATGAACAAGCTGTAGCAGATTAGGCTCTGATACCATGTAGGATTTGAGCAATACAAATCCACAAAACCCAAAGATCATCTGCATACAAAAACCTGTTACAAGGAAGTAGAGACAAGAAGAGGGTAAGGGTTTGACTCAAAAATATGAAGAAAAAAATATCCTCAATTAATGAATGAATTAAATGTACAATGAATCATCCTTATAAAGAAGATCAAAAGCCTTGAAAGGAAAACCCTAGTGCATGTAATAATTAGTTAAATTATTACAAGACTAATGAATGCAAGTTTATATTTAAAACAACTAGTGCACAAGTTTAAAACAACTCGTGCATGTGTGTTTAAATATAAACAACTAAAGCAAAAGAGTTGACATCTTAAGAAGGGAGTAAAGTTAATTAATAAAATTAATACTTTACTCTAATATATATGTGTGTGTGTGTGTGTGTTAGATGGATAATGAATAATGAATCTAATGGATGCATTTCTTTGTAAATGTGATGATTTTATGCAATGATGTTATGATCCTGAGCTTTTAATGATTAGTGATATGCAATATAGTTGAATGATACTATAATGAATGATATGCTTTTAATGATGAATTATCCTAATAGATGCAATGAATGCTTTAATTAATGCAATGCACTTAATGAATGCATCTAGAATTAGACCAATGCAATCTAATGATAATCAATGAACTTAATGGACTCTTAAATGGATGTAATCTAATGATAATGCCTTAATTTAATGCAAATAGACTATAATGATACATGAAATCTAATGTAATGGATTTAATGATTCAAATGTTGGACACATCTAAATATATGCAAGGTTTAATGAAAATGACTTAATGCAACTTAACTAATACAAGTGAACTATTGAAATGCACTTTGTTTTTTATTTGTTTTTGATCTCCAACACATTTGATCACATATGGTTGTCTTTAATGGTCCTTTTATTTTTTATTTGAGTATACCCCCTTTTTTCCTTTTTCCTCTTGCACATTAAGCTAAGAAAGACAAAACAATGCACAATGCACTTAATCTAAGATGTATGAAGCTAACTGTCATTATTCAAAATTTGGAGCTTATAATCATCATTGAGCATTTTTGGAATCCCATTTTAGTACAACCATCACTAGTTCAACTATGATGATATGAATACTTTTTGCACTTCTTTCTTTGCTTTTCCATCTCTTTTTGATACGACTATCATTGATTGAAACCAATCACGAGAGTGTGAATACTAATTTTATCGGATTCTATGTTGCAACTGGACTTTGGTATTATGATATTGAAGATCAAAATAGCCAAGGTATCCTTTTGCATAAGCAAGTAGAAATCTCAGTTTTATCCTATGTACAAGTCCTCGATGATTCTTTGATGATCACATCCTTAGACAAATAATACATGATTTAAAACTTTTATTTTAAGACAGTCATTCAGAAATCAACAAAAAATATCATTCTTTCATCCTAGCTTATCTAGTCTAAAACTCTCATCGATTCGCTAAAAAGACATGATTTCATCAATTGAGTCAACACTTCGAAAAATTTCTTGCAATGTTTGTCATATCCATATTTCAAGTGTAGTTCCATCCATTTCATACTTTTAATCCTGATAAAGGTAAGGTCATGCAAGATCTTGGATCAAATTTTGTGTTTGGTTCAAATTGGATTAGAATGTAGATTTGATTAAGTGTTCCTCTTTCGGATTTGATGAATTGATGCCATGATTGAATAAAGCTTGCTTTGATTAATCCTTTCTCCTTTTGAGTAGATTGCCCCCAGTTTGAGATAATTTCATTGGTAGGACTTAGGACAATATACAGATTAGGTGACCAAAAACTTGAGGTACTTGCAAATGCAACTGTGGGGTTTTATTATGTAATATATACAAATGCTGGTGAATGCAATATTTACAAGGTGACCTTCTAGGCATGTGACTAACTTGGACTTTCAATGGGGCCTGTTTACCAGGTTTTCATCAATTGAATGGATCTTGCTCTTTTTTCTTTTTTTCTTTTTAAAGATTTTCTCTTTTTTTGCTACCAAGGCGCCTATTTGCTAGGTTTTCACCAAGGCACTTTTTTGATTTTTTGATTATTATTATTATTTTTTTCTCTTCTTTTCAATTTTTTTCTCATATCACTGAGGTGCCTATTTGCTAGGTTTTCACCAAGACATCTTTTTGAAGATCATATATGAATGTTTTGGTATTTCTTCATGCTCAATTTTTCACTATTTTTGTTCTTTTCTGCTTTTCACTTTGTTTGCTCTTTTTTGCTTTTTTAATGTTTTTGGTATTTTCAAGATCTTTTTTGACTATGTACAATAAATATGATATTTTCCATCTGATACTCTTTATACCCTTTCATCTTTCTTATGTATAGAACCTCTTTAGATGTATGCTATTAATAGGTTCTTGTAGCTCTTCTCCATCACAATCAGCTAGTCTATAGGTGTCAGTGCCAAAATCTTCAATGATCATAAATGGTTCTAACCAGTTTGCCTCCCATTTTCCTTTCTTTTCTCTTTCTACTTGATTTTTGGGATTCTCTCGCAAGACTAGGTCACCTATTTGAAATGTTTTTGACTTGATGTGCTTGTTATAAGTCCTTGAAATTCTATTTTGGTACACCTTCAAATGATCAAATGCTTGTTTATGTTTCTCATCTTTGTAGCCTTGCAACCCTGTAATCTTCCTCACTTGTCAAACCATGAAGAGATACCCTCAAAGATGGAAGTTCTACCTCCAAAGGCAAAACTGCTTCTGCACCAAAGACTAAGGAAAAAGGTGTAGCTCCTGTTGGCGTTCTTATGCTTTTTCTATAAGCCCATAAGGTCAGGTTTATTTTGATGTGCCAATCTCCACCTAAATTGTCCACCGTTCTCTTCAATATCTTCAAGATTTTTTTATTTGTTACTTCGGCTTGTCCATTACCTTGGGGATAATAGATTGATGAAGAATGACGAATCATATGAAACTTGGTGCATAACTCCCTTAGGTCTTTATTTTTTAAATTTTTTGTGTTATCTGTTATGATAGCATGAGGTATGCCATATCTACAAATGATATGATTGAGGATAAACAAAGATATCTGCTTTCCCATTGTAGTTGATAAGGGTACAGCTTCCACCCACTTGGTAAAGTATTCTGTTGTCGTGATGATAAATTTATGACCATTCGAGGATGGTGGATAAATCATGCCTATTAAGTATAGACCCCATTGATAGAATGACCAAGGTGTTGTCATCGGATGAAGCTCTTGTGCCGACACATGTATCAAGTTTCCATGGAATTGACACTTTCTACATGTTTTGGTGAAGTTACAAGCATCTTTCTCCATCGCAGGCCAAAAATATCCTATCCTAAGAAGTTTCTTAGCTAGGGTTAATATGTTTGAGTGTGACCCACAAATTCCTTCATGGATTTCTCATAAGGTTGCATTTGATTCCTCTTCTTCTAAACGTCTAAGGAGCATTCCGTCTAAGCTCTTGCGAAACAATGTTTCTAAAATTATGGTATATTAAGCGGCTTGGTAGATGAAGCTTTTCTTTTGATTCCTAGTTTGGTCTACGGGAAGTATTTGATCTTTTAAGTAAGTATAAATAGGTCCATACCAAGGTGATTCATGTGTAGTTAGTAAAAAAATGGTATAAGAGTGGGTAGGGTCAAACATGGGTTGATCCACTTCTTCTACCAAAAATTCATATCTAGCACTCTGATCAGGCATTTGTAGTAGTGAAGCCAAAGTTGCCATTGCATCTGCTGCTTTGTTCTTTTCTCTTGGCACTTGCTCAAATGTAATAAGGATGAAGTATTTCTTTAGATTATCCACCATGCTTTTTTAGGGTACCAATTTGTCATCTTTTGTTTGATATTCCTCATTAACTTGATTAATGACTAATTGTGAATCTCCATAAACATTTAGTTTTGTTACTTTCCATTCTAATGCCAACTTGATTCCAATAACCAAAGCTTCATATTCTACTATATTATTTGTTGGTGTTCAAAATGGAAGCTTATGCTCTTAGGCTGCCAATATACCCTCAAGTTGATTTTAGGATTGGTTAGTTCCAAAATTTATAAGGATCTTAGGGTAACTGGACTAACTATAGGGACAAGACTGCCCTCTCCACTTCTGGCTCTACAAAACCAAGGTGGGTGCACCTAACCCAGTGAAAACTATACTTCACACACCAAAGATTGGGTTTCAAACAATAGATTGATAGTAAGAAAGTACTAAATTCTAACCTCACATTCATTGACTCTCCATTACTATATGGTGACAAAACCACACAACCAACTACTTAAAGCTTGAAAAGGTTATTGATTTTAAGACTTTGGAATGTAATAACTTTAATCAATGTATGTTAACAAGAGAAATACTCATTTAAGCTAGTGCCTCATCCATTGGGCAAGAGTTCCTAGACACAAAGACACACAAATCAGAGAATTCATAGCCATAAATACATTTATCCTAATCTTTACTACTTACAAGACATCCTTACATAGACAAGGGCAAACCCATATCCCACCTAGAGCATAGTTTAATCCAATCCTAGATCAGAACTCAAGAATGAAGATACATACATAAAAATAATATGTAATGAGCTAGAAAACTCAAAGATTACTTGACTTGACACAAAGGAGAGATAAGAACCAGATATTTGTATTAAGTATGATGAATTTCTTCTATGTGCACAATGAATCACAAGACACCCTGCTTGCAAATTACAGCTTAGACCTGCAACTTTCTTCTCTCATTAACAAACACTGAATCAAAATAATTACACACCCCTTGACTGAGAATAGGGCTCACCAAGCAAAAAAAAATTTGAACACCTAACTCCCAATGCCTTTGAATTATCATAAAAAATCATTTTATCTCAAAGATTGCAACAAGCATCGATGACCATTCAAAGCAACAAAATTCAAAACTATCTAACTCAACAAAAAAAATGAAAGCCAGACAAGATAGGCTCCAAGCGCAAGGCTAGTAAGATCAAGAATAATCATCAAATTTTGCAATAGATCCGACCATGTACCAGCCCCAAGGACAAAAATTCATGCTGGAACAACCTCCAGGACCCTCATAAAATCTCACCCACAACCAAGCTGGAACGATAAAAAATGGTCATATAATATGACTTCATTCGGCGCATTGTCTCCGAACCCTGCAGAAACAATTTGAATTTGAAAAACAATGGATACAAGCTCCGGTTTAAAACATGACCGTAGATCTCTTTACTTTCCTGGCAAATCAAGCAGCTTATGTTAATCTTTACAATAGTCATGAAACCCTAAAAATTCCTTGTCCACGCCAGTAGTCAACACCAATGAAAAATGTGCACATCGGCTCCCTCTGACAAATAGGACCCACCCTCGTCAGTGCCTAAGAAAAATCAAAATCAATGGTTGGCACAAGATCTCATGGCTCTGACAAATTCCATGAGAACTTACACCAACCATAGATCCTCTGCGGATTGTCAAGGCCCTCAAAACACATCAGCAACCAGATCCCACTGACACATCTCTAAATCATCAATGCCTCGACCAATCAGGAAAAAGTAAGTCAACACCATGTGGCACATCAGACCCACCATCGTCAGCCTTTAACACACGGAAGATCAGACAGTAGTCGCATGATCTTAAACCTCTAACACATCCCATAAGATTATACGCCCGTCGCTAATTTTCTGACAATGTCAGGACCCTCTGACAAACTTGAAAATCAGGTCCCACTGACAACTACCACTGTATTATATCATGGACCAATCAGAGACCACCATTTGTACCTACGTGTCACCTTGCACCCACAGTTTGAAGTGTCAGGTCATAAAGAGAATCAACAACCATCGTGATTTCGCATAGCTCTGACAAACCCCTTGTGCTTTAGCGACAACCGTTGGATTGAGATGGTGTCAAAGAGATTGAGCCTGGGAAATAAAACAAGCTGAAACATGGGAAAAATTAAGGCAACAACTTAGGAAAAAATTAAAACACCGTCAGGTTCATAGACTTAGGAAAAATCAACCGAGAGACTTAGGAAAAGCAACAACTATTAAAGGGGTCCGAAGTAAAACCTTAGTCGCAAGATCGCATAACATGAAAAAGGTTCACACGATCATGTGACAAAGAGGTTAACAATTTAACACATGCATTTTAGAGTTTAAGTGGCCTGAATAAAGTAACACAAAATTAGAACAAGGCTAGGGCATTTTTAGGGCTTTTCACTACAACAACTAGATTTTCAAAACTTTCACCTAGGGTTTAAACCAGAGACAAGGAAAAAGGATGCAAAGGCTAGGAAAAAGGGTATGCAGCCATGAAAATTTTTACCAGTGCTAACAGTGGCTCATACTCAGGGACGTGTATCTCCTACAAATACAACGAGAAGCTAGAATCTCTTGGAAGAGCAGAAAAATAGATGACTGTACAGGGGAAAACCTAAACTACTGCTCATGGAAAAGATACTTCAGGAGAAGTAAAACTTTAGGAATTGTCCATGAATAGGCAATTCCAAATTACCACCAATTAAATCCTTCAGGACATAAGAATTTGTCCCCCATTTGCTTTCAATAAGATAAGGGCCCAACCAAATTGGATCAAACTTTCCATGTTCCCCTTATCTTCCAATCTTTCATTCCACATCAGGACAATGTCATCAACTTCAAAACTTCTCTGGGTAGCCCTCTTATCAAACAAATTCTTACACTGCCTCTGCAATGTTTCATTTCTTTCATGTGCATCTCTCCTTACCTCTTCTAATTGGATCAGTTCATCCATTCTTACTCTCATCTCATCATTCAAGTCCTCATCATATGCTTGGATGAATTTATACATCTGCAATAAATTATTTTGAGGCAATCTAGCACTTATTCCACATACCGAATCAAATGGAGCACAACCTATGGCCTTCTTAATAGTTACCCTGTTAGCCCATAGTGCCCACCATAATTTTGAGTCCCAGGCTTTCTTATTCTTGTCCAACACTCTCTTGAGAATCTTAATTAGACTTATGTTATTGGACTCAACCTGACCATTTCCTTATGGATGATATGGGGAAGAAAATGAAATGTGTATCCCATATTGCTGACAAAAATCACTAAATTCCTGTGATCTAAAACACATTGCATTATCAACCACAACTATCTCTGGGCAACCAAACCTTGTAAGGATATTTTGCATCATAAAATCCACTACCACCTTACTAGTAGCCTTTCTAGTAGGGATAGCTTCAACCCACTTGGTAAAATAATCTGTTGCTACCAATATGTAAGAATGTCCACCACTAGACTTGTTTGGAATCTCCCCAATAAAATCAATACCCCACTTCTAGAAAGGAGCCTGAACTATAACAGGTTAGAGTGGCAAATTTCCATTAAATTTTAACTTTTCAGAAAATCTCTGACATGCATCACACCCTCTTACAAACTGATGTGTATCCTTAAAAATTGTAGGCCACCAAAATCCAAACCTAAGGATCTTGTGAGCTGTGGTCTTTGCCATATAGTGTCCTCCACAAACACCTTGGTGCATTTCCTTCAATAGAGCTTCAGATTTCTCATGGTCTATGCACTTTAGCAATACTCCTTCATTGCTTCTCCACCACAACTTACCATGTATGATGGCATACCTTGCAGATTGCAACTTGATAGTTCTCCTTCTATTTTCATCCATCTTAGGGGGAGGATCAATTTCTGCAAGTAACCAATAACATCTTTGTACCAATCACAATAATCCAAATCACAAATATATGGCCTTTGTTCTTCTTCTAACACATTTATATGATTTGCAACTAAATTGCTTTGTGCCATTAATTTTGCAAGACCTAAGCCTCTTACCAACTTTGTAATCTGGATATCAATATTAAATTCTTGGATCCTATTGATCCATCTACATCTTTTCCGTAAAACTTCTTGTTGCACCAATATATCCTTAACTGCAACACTAGGAACATAAGCAACCACCTTAGCTCCCACAAGGTAACATCTAAAAGCCTTGACTGCTTTAACTAAGGCATAAGCTTGTTTCTCAGTAATATCATATTTCAATTCTACTGCTTGTAGGGATTTGCTAAAAAATGATATGGGTTGTTCATATCCATCTAAATTCTTCTGCAATAAAACTGCTGCAATTGTATGACAAGAAGCAAAAGAAAATATCTGCATGGGCTTACCATAATTAGGTGTCCTCAAAACTGGAGCATCCTTGATGGCCCTTTTGATATTTTTGAAAGATTCATCTACTTCTTCATTCCATTCAATCTTTTCTTCTTTTTTCAACATCCTAGAGATAGGGATACTGATTTTTGCAAAATTTGTAACAAACTCCTTAGAAAGTTTACCTGCCCAAAGAAGGACTATATTCCTTTAACATTTTTAGGTGGTGAAAGCTTGTCTATAGCCATAACCCTTTCAGGGTCAATCCTCACTCCATCCTTGGACACAATATGTCCCAAGAGATTGCCTTCCACAACACCAAAAGAACACTTCTTTGGATTCAAAGAAATCCCATACTCCAAAGCCTTGATAAAAATCTTCTCAAGATGCTCACAATGCTGACTTTCCTTATTTGAATATGCTATGAGGTCATCCTGATCTACCACTAGAAATTTGTTTATGAAGTCTACAAAGGCCACATCCATAGCTCTCTGAAAAGTAGCTCCTGCATTGGTCAGACCAAAAGGCATTCTAACATAAACATATGTTCCCCAACGGGTAGTGAATGTAGTCTTGAACTATTCTGACTCCTTGACCATGACCTGATTATATCCAGAGAAACCATCCATCATAGAAATTAACTTTGATCCAGTAACCTTCTGCAGCATATTCTCCATATTAGGCAAACCATAATTGTCCTTCAAATAATTGACATTCAAGTTCCTAAAATCAACACATAATCTAATGTCACCATTCTTTTTTCTGACTGGAACCAAGTTTGACACCCAAGTAGAATGTCTGATAGGCTTGATGATGCCAGCATCCATCATCTTTTTGAGTTCATCTTGCATTTTTGGTGCTAAGGTAGGATTCATAGGTTTTAACTTTTTCCTAAAAGGTTTGGTTCCTTCTTTCAATGGTATCTCATGCTGGAATAGATCCTCTCCATAGGCTTTCAAATCATCATAAGACCATGCAAAGACATGTCTAAATCTTTTGAGAAGATCAATCAGATTATTCCTAGTTTTTTGAGACAAACATTTACCTATGTAAACATTTTTGGGTACTTGACTTGTTCCTAAATTTACTTCCTCCAAATCATTCATCTTATCAACAAATTTAGGAAAACAAGTCCTTTCTTTATCATCAAATGCCCTCTCAAGAGCAACCAGTCCCCTTGGGATCCTATTTGATTTTAATTGCAAAACTTCCTTCCCAAGAACATTTTCTTTTCCATCTCTGATGTCAACATAAGTACTAAAATCCATCTCCTAACCATCAAAATGAGAATCACACTACAAAAACCTTAGTATATCCTGATCATCATAAAATACCTGCCAATTCTCAACATTGTCTGGGATAGAAGGCCTAGACTTAAACTCAATCCTGGATATCCTAACAAAAGTAATATCCTCTGGCCTTAATGTTGTGTTTGCCAATAAGTCAGCCATCCTGTTTTGGCTTCTATCCACCAAATCAATACCAAAGGCACGAAAACCTTCAATTTCATCCCAAATAGCATTTCTATACTGTTTCAGCCTTTGATTCTTTGATGCATACCTTGATCTAATATGAGAAACTATTAACTCAGAGTCACCAATCACCCTAAGATGTTTGATTCCATTTTTTGATGCTTATCTCAAACCAATCAGTAGGGCCTCATATTCAGCAACATTATTGGTGCAAAGGAACAAGAGAGTGAAAGAAAACTTAAAAGTCTTACCCCTTAGGGATATCAATAACACTCCTACTGTAGTACCTTCCTTTGAACTTGCTCCATCAAAATAAAGAGTCCATAAGACATTACCTTTTGCCATATTATTCTTATCATCAGCCAAAAGGACAGGCCTGACCTTCTCTTGCACCTCTCTCTCCTGAACTTAGAAAGAACCAATGTCAGTGTCAACAAAACAATTCATGTTGTCATTTTCATCCTCCTCAATCATATGTGGGGTTTTAGCTTCCCTTGAAACTTTCACACTTTCTCCCTCAATGCTAAAAGTAGCAAAAGACAAGTCACACTGAATACTTCCTCCCATAGAAGCACTCCATTTTCTAGATAATAGCATTCCATACCGAGGAGGAATATCAACTACAAGAACACTCATAGTTATTTGTTTGTCAGGAAATATTGCTTATTTATAAGGCAAAGCCTTAATGGTACCAATAATTGGTACTTCTCTTGAGTCCATAGCTTGGCATCTCCCATGAGGTGTATCAACCTTTAGTCGCAATGTCTTCATAATCTCTACAAGCATGACAGTGTTTGATGCTCCTGAATCAATCATGCAATTCTTCAATAATTTTCCATTTATCATAAGGGACAAGAAAAAAGGATCAACTATCCCTGATGCAATATTTACAGCATTTGCATTCAAAAATATATGAGGAATCTTAGAGACAATTTCCTCATTCTTACTATCAGGTGTGTCATCTAAAGAAGGTACATGCTTATCACCTCTATTCATTTCTTGGACCTTTATAGAAGAGGCACCATTTACCCAATCTAGAGCTTTCACCTTGTGCTCTTCTATTCTCATCATTTCCAAAAGTGGAACCTTGACAGTTATTTGTGAAAGCAATTTAGTCATATCAATGGGAACGTATGTATGGTTACCCATGTCTTCCTTAATCTCAGTGCCATCTTATCTTCCTTTTGGATAGTCAAGTCAGATTTACCCTTGTGTACAAATTCATCTTCCTTCTGAGGTACAGGAACAACTATCTCTGGTGTCTTTGCTTTACCTTGAGGTATTGCAGCAGGTCCCATCTTCTTTTTTACTTTAACCTTATTGACAACACCAGCATCTTTCTCCTTTTCCTCATGTTGTTGTGTACTCTTTTCTAATTTCTTGATAAACATACTACCTGGTTTACCATTTGTGCTTCCAACTATCCTATTTCTCAAATTGTAATTGCTCTTGGCTTGAGTGACCATGTCTGCAGTGATTTGAGCAATTTCCTCATCAAAGGGTGTCCTTAAGGAAACATGTTCCTCACACTTCACTGTACACATCCAACATCATCAAATTCTTCTTCCTCAACATCAGTAGAGTCAACCTCATCCCATGCATGTGAAGAAGTCATTGCACAACCACTTTGATCATATTGCTCATCCTGTTCTTGATTCTCAAATAAATTCAGAGCAATAACATAATGTTCTGGACTATGAGGAGATTGACAAGCAGCACACCATGGGATATCATCATTCATGTTAACTAAATTTCTTTGTAAAGGATCAGGAATCCTATCATCAAGCCTATCCCTTTTAACTGGAAAAATGGGCTTGCCATCCTTCCACTGAGTATTGTACGGGTAATTTTGCATTCTTGGTTTCTTGCTAAAATTACTTGAAACAGGCCGGTCATTTGTTGCAACCCTATTGTTTCTTTTTTCATTAGGCTTTAGATCCTCTAAAGCACTTAGAATCTACTTTAGATTATCCTCCTCCTTTGGCTTAAAGTTAGCATACCTTCCCATCTCTTTCTTATTTTGCACTTGAGACCTATAATCATCTCTTCTCCCTAATTTTCTTGATATTCTTCTATTACTTTCTATGTTGATAGCCAACTTGTAAGCCTCCCCAAGATTTCTAGGGCTCTTATCCCTTAAAAGGTACCCCATCTTTGCATCAAAAGCATTTAATTATGTCACAAGACACACCCTATCATCTAACTTGATAACTTGCAAGAGCCTATGCATAGCCTTTTGGAATCTTATATTAAATTCAAGGACCTCTTCATTCTAATTTTTCTTTATGTTATTGAGTTCATTCAAAATAAAACCCTCATTTGTTTTATCTCCATAATGCTCCTTGAAAGAATTCTTAAATTCATTCCAAGATCCTATACTAGCATGGGGCAATCCTCTAAACTAATCCCTAGCATCCTCGGTCAGAGATTGTACAAATAACTTCATTATAACATCATCAGGCTCAACATTATAATCATTTATTACATCCATAAATTTTTTTAGATGTTCCTCACATGTGATGACATTGTTCCCAGCAAACTTCGGGAGCTTCTTTCTAATTTCATCAGGAATTACATTAGGATAACCAGGAATACCAAAAAAGATAAGTTGTTTGTACCTTTCATGAACAGGAACTCCTTGAGGTGGGTCCATTTCTTGAGATGTAGATGTCCTTGTGTTTGAACTAGCAGGAATTTTAGCAGCACTCGAAATGCCATTTGTCTGAGTTGCAAGGTTACCATGATTTCCACCTTGTCCCAAAAAGGAAGCAACATCATTTGAAGGTCCTAAGGTATGCCTAAGAAAATCAATCTTTTTTCTTATTTCTATAGCAGTAGCCTCCAATTCTGCCTTCTCTAATTCTTTATCTAATATTTCCTTTTCTTTTCTAGTCTTCTCAAGGTCTGCATCTAATCTCAACCCTTGCTCTAATGGGTCTTCCACATGAACTTGTTCATTGATTTGAACTCCAACAAATTTTTGTTTGCCCTTATCTCTAGGCCTAGTTATCTCATGTGTTCTCTGCACAATAGGTTGTTCCTCTACTCTTTCAGGCTCTGGAACAAAATTATTTGCCTCCAAATCTAACAAATACCTCTTTAGCTGATCAACCCTTATCATGGCTTGTCTTACTCTGTCTTCTTTATCTTTCTCTCTTTGTTGTCTAATAGCAACTTGTTCTTGGACTCTTTTTTCCAATTCATAGACCTCTTCAAAGATCTCTTCTGATTCCAGGAGAGTAGTCTTAGACTCATCATCTCCCACTTGAAACTCATCCTCATACTGGCTCAGTCCCAAATCAACAACCTCTTCATATTCTGAAATATTTTCTTCTTGACTAGGCTTGGTTTGAGTTTCTTATCTTGTATATTTTTTACTTCTCCAAGTATGAGAAACATTTATTTTCTTTTTTCCTCCCCTTGTCTGACTAGGCCTAGAAGAGCTTGGAATACCTTCTTCCATTCTGTCTTTAGGAAGCTTATTTCTCTAAGGCCTAGTACCTTTGTAACTCATTTTATAAGAAATCTACTGACTAGCACTATTGCAAAGGTGTTTGAGTTGCCACCCAAGAATATTGAGAATTTTACAATACTATTTCCTCACTAAACAAATATCCAAATGAGCTTGACAAGACAAGGGACAATAATAACCCTATTTCTTCCAATGATGACCTACTGGTTACTATAGACTTGTGTAACACTTCCCCAGTAGAGTTGCCATCTTGTTGGTGTTCAAAATGGATGCTTATGCTCTTAGGCTGCCAATATACCCTTAGGTTGATTTTAGGATTGGTTAGTTCCAAAATGTATAAGGATCTTAGGGTAACTGGACCAACTATAGGGACAAGACTGCCCTCTTCACTTCTGGCTCTACAAAACCAAGGCGGGTGCACCTAACCCAGTGAAAACTATACTTCACACACCAAAGATTGGGTTTCAAACAATAGATTGATAGTAAGAAAGTACTAAATGCTAACCTCACATTCATTGACTCTCCATTACTATACAGTGACAAAACCACACAACCAACTACTTAAAGCTTGAAAAGGTTATTGATTTTAAGACTTTGGAATGTAATAACTTTAATCAATGTATGTTAACAAGAGAAATACTCATTTAGTCCAGTGCCTCATCCATTGGGCAAGAGTTCCTAGACACAAAGACACACAAATCAGAGAATTCATAGCCATAAATACATTTATCCTAATCTTCATTGCTTACAAGACATCCTTACATAGACAAGGGCAAACCCATATCCCACCTAGAGCATAGTTTAATCCAATCCTAGATCAGAACTCAAGAATGAAGATACATACATAAAAACAATATGTAATGAGCTAGAAAACTCAAAGATTACTTGACTTGACACAAAGGAGAGATAAGAACCAGATATTTGTATTAAGTATGATGAATTTCTTTTGTGTGCACAATGAATCACAAGACACCCTGCTTGTAAATTACAGCTTAGACCTGCAACTTTCTTCTCTCATTAACAAACACTAAATCAAAATAATTACAAACCCCTTGACTGAGAATAGGGCTCACCAAGCAAAAAAAAATTTGAACACCTAACTCCCAATGCCTTTGAATTATCATAAAAAATCCTTTTATCTCAAGGATTGCAACAAGCACTGATGACCATTCAAAGCAACAAAATTCAAAACTACCTAACTCAACAAAAAGAATGAAAGCTAGACAAGATAGGCTCCAAGTGCAAGGCTAGTAAGATCAAGAATAATCATCAAATTTTACAACAGATTTGACCCTGTACCAGCCCCAAGGACAAAAATTCATGCTGGAACAACCATCAGGACCCTCCTCATAAAATCTCACCCACAACCAAGCTAGAATGATAAAAAATGGTCTTGTAATACGGCTTCATTTGGCACACTATCTCCAAACCCTAGAGAAATAATTCAAATTTGAAAAACAATGGATACAAGCTTCGATTTAAAACATGACAATAGATCCCTTTACTTTCTCGGTAGATCGGGTGGTTGACGTTAATCTTTACAACAGTCATGAAACCCTAAAAAGTCCATGTGCACACCAGTAGTCAACATCAATGAAAAATGCACATGTTAGCTCCCTCTGACAAACAGGACCCACCCTCGTCAGCGCTTGGAAAAAGAAAAATCAATGGTTGGCGCAAGATCTCATGGCTCTGACAAATTCCATGAGAACTTACGCCAACCATAGATCCTCTGTGGATTGTCAGGGCCCTCAAAACACATCGGCAACTAGGTCCCACTGACACATCTCTGAATCATCAATGCCTTGACCAATCAAGAAAAAGCAAGTCAGCACCATGTGGCACATCGAACCCACCGTCGTCAGCCTTTAACACACGGAAGATTAGACGATAGTCACATGATCTTAAACCTCTGACACATCCCATAAGATTATATGTCTATTGTTGATTTTCTGACAATGTCAGGACCCTCTGACAAACTCAGAAACCAGGTCCCACTGACAACTACCACTGTATTATATCATGGACCAATCAGAGACTGCCATTTGTACCTACGTGTCACCTTGGACCCATAGTTTGAAGCGTCAGGTCACAAAGAGAATCAACGACCGTCATGATTTCACATAGCTCTAACAAACCCCTTGCGCTTTAGCAATAATTGTCAGATTGAGATGGTGTCAAAGAAACTGGGCCTAGGAAATAAAATAAGTCGAAACATGGGAAAAATTAAAGCATTGACTTAGGAAAAAATCAAAACACCGTCAGGCTTGTAGACTTAGGAAAAATCAATCGGGAGACTTAGGAAAAGCAACAAATATTAAAGGGGTCCGAAGTAAAACCTTAGTAGCAAGATCACATAACATGAAAAAGGTTCACGTGATCATGTGACAAAGAGGTTAACAATTTAGCACATGCATTTTAGAGTTTAAGTGGCTTGAATAAAGTAACACAAAATTAGAACAAGGACATGGCATTTTTAGGGCTTTTCACTACAATGACTAGATTTTAAAAACTTTCACCTAGGGTTTAAACCAGAGATGAGGAAAAAGGATGCAGAGGCTAGAAAAAAGGGTATGCAGCCATGAATTTTTTTACCAGTGCTAACAAGTGCATGGAAATAAAAATTTATAGGACTTAGGAATAGTAGAGCCTTGAGGAGTGATTAGAAGTATGCCTGCTCCTGACCTATGTTGAGTGTATGAACCATCAAAATATAGTTGCCATGTTTTTGCCTCAACATTCACAATCTCTAAATGTGAGAATTCCACCTGAATGGGATGATCATCTTGGAGTGGTACTTCTGCTAACTGGTCAACAATAACTTGTCCTTTGATTGATTTTCTATCAACATATTCAATGTCGAATTCACTTAATACCATAACCCACTTTGCTAGCCTTCCATTTAATGTTGTTTTACTAAGTAGATACTTTAAAGGATCTATAGCAATGAGTCTTATCTTGTGTGCTAGCATATAATGGCATAATTTTTGGGAAGCAAAAACTATGGCCAAGCATGCCCTTTCCATGAATGTTTAGTTCAGCTCATATTTGACCAAGGTTCTACTTATGCAGTAAATTGACTTTTCTTTGCCTATTTCATCTTCTTGTGCCAAAAGTGACCCTATTGAATTCTCTGTTGCTGAAATATATAGGATCAAGGGCTTGCCTCTGATAGGTGGCATCAAGATTGGTGGGTTCATGAGATATTTCTTCAATAGATTAAAGGCTTCTTTACACTTTTCATCCCATTTGAAAATTGTATCTTTATGCAAAAGTTGGGTGAAATTATGGCACTTTTCAGCTAGTTGGGAGATAAATCTCCTAAAGGATTGTATCCTTCCTTGTAAAGACCTCATCTGACTAATGTTCTTAGGTGCTTCCATCTCCATAATAGCCTTAACTTTAGCGGGATTCACCTCTATTCCCTTTGCAGATACAATGTAGCCTAGTAGTTTTCCGGATTGGACTCCAAATGCACATTTTTTGGATTAAGCCTTACTTTGAATTACTCTAATCTTTAAAAAAAATTTGTCAAAATTGGTAAGTTCTCTTTTCTTAAGTGAGATTTGGCTAATATGTCATCCACATAATCCTCCATGAACTTATGCATCATATCATGAAATATTGTGGTCATCGCTATTTGATAGGTCGCTCTGGCATTCTTCAAACCAAAAGGCATGACATTCTAGCAAAAAGTACCCCATGCACATGTAAAAGTACTCTTATCTTGGTCTTTCGGTGCTATCTTTATCTGGTTATATCCGCTAAATCCATTCATGAGTGAGAACATGAAGTGTCCCAATGTTAGGTCCATAATGGCATCAATACTTGGAAGTGGGAAATCATCTTTAGGACATGCCAAGTTTAAGTCTCTAAAATTCATGTAGATTCTGATGGATTTATCTGCTTTTGATACTGTTATTATATTTGAGATCTATTGTGCATAATCAATGACCCTTATAAATCCCACTTTCAACAATTTTTCTAATTCCACTTTGACAAGTAGGGCTATATGTGGATGCATCTTCCTTAGCTTTTGCTTAACAGGTTTGGCTTCTTCCTTGATATTTAGATGATGCATTATCAGATTTGGATCTAGCCCTAGCATATCATCATAAGACCATGCAAATTTTACTTGTTTTTCTTTAAAGAACTTGATGAATTTTGTTCTTTCTTCGCTAGATAGGGATGCCACTAGGTGGATGATCTTTGGCTCAGTTTCTGACCCACTATTTATCTTTTCCATTAGATCAATTAAGATTGGAAATCTTTCTTCATAGTGTTTTGGTAGAACATCCAAACTCCCTTCCTTAGGTGCCTCAGTTGAGTTTTCACATTTGGAAACATCCTTTATTTCTTCTTTTCTTTCTTGATCTAGTGTTGCCACAACATAGTTTTCAACACTTGATTCTTTTCCTTTTTCCTTTTTTTTGTTTTTTTTCATTTTCTCTCGGATTGAAAGTTTGGATGCTCCCCTTGATCAATTCTTCCTGATATTCCATGATAGAAGAAGGTTCAACCACGTTGAGGTATTGGGACACCATGTTGTCATTAAAGAAGATTGGAAGGGTAGTTGGTTCAATGGAATTCCATTCAATTAAGTCTGGGTGTATGAGGGTCAATGGGTCAATACTTGGGTTTGTTTCAATTGGATTTAAGGTGTATATCTCATTATTGGATGGTTCATACATTGTATCGTGCAAGTCTCTGACATGGGATTCCTCTAAATTTTCTAAAGAAGTAGGGTCAAAGTTCTCCTCACTATACTCCTCTAGGGTCTTTGTTGGATAAAATTCATGTGGATTAAACCTAACATTTGATTCCTCCATAGTAGGTCTCCATGAAGGAACATAGGGTTCACCTACCCATTGATTTATCTCTATTTCAATCCTTAGCACACCATTTAGGACCACTTGGTTTGAACTAGATGCTTGATTAGGACTTCATTCTACCATTGGTCCTTTATCCTTGGTAGAAGTATAGGTATGTATAACATCGATACCCTTATCATGGCATGACTCATCTAATAAAGTCTCCCATTCCCATTCATTAGAATCCTCATCACTGTGAGATTCTAATTACAATATTTGACCATGGAATTTAGGGTAATGTTTTTGAGTATATCCTTCTTCAAGATACCCTAGTCCTATTTTCTCTTTAGAATCTCGCCATGTTGTTTCTATGGGTTCAATGAGCCCTTCATTACTTGTCCCCAAAGGTCCTTGAAATTTTTACCCCATCTTTTGCATGATTTTAAAACCTTTCCCATATTGATGTGTGGGAATTTTTATATTTTGAATATGTTTGACATGTGCACTTGATTCTTCATCTTTATATAACCAATTAAGGATCTCATTGTCTTCTTCATCCATGGAAGATTATGTACTTGCCCTCACAAAATTATCATTATATCTATGAGGTAGATTCAAGGGTCTTCCATAGGACTTGGGTGATAAGGGTAAGTCCATCATAGATAAGGAGTATTCACCTACGCCTTTTTTCTTGATCTTTCATTGCTTATCAAAATTCTTCATCATTTGGTCCATTTTTTGATAATGGGCCTCTTTGGTGTATACTTGGGTAGCTTTGGTATGGTCCTCTTTTGATTCTTTAATAATATTATCCTCACTATTCCTTTAGTTGATGTAGTTAGGTTAGTGAGCTTTGGTGTGTCTTTAATAACAATTTCCTCTTCCATCCTTTCTTTTCCTTTCAACAATGGGACATCTTTGGAACTTTTCCCTTGCTCCATTTGATTAGGTATAAACCCTTCTGCATTGTGTGGGACTAAGGAGTCATTGATAGGCTTGATGTTGTTACAATATTGGAAGGGGTTTAGGTCGTGACTTACCATTATCTCTTGTCCTAGATAAGGAAACTTTAGGCATTGATGATAAGTAGAAGGAACGGCTTGCATTCCATGGATCCATGACCTTCCTAACAAGATATTGTAAGTCAACTTTAGATCTAAAACTTGTCATATGGTCTCTTTTTTCATGGGACCAAATCTTATGGGTAACACTATGACTCCTTTTGAGGCTCTTTCTTCATCATCATAGGCTTTAATGGTTATCTTTTTCTTAGGGTCAATAGCCTCCTCAAAAAATCCTAGGGCCTTCACTAGGCTAGGGTACAAATGTTTAGGCCAGCCCCTCCATCTATAAGGACTCTTTTCACGCTATGCTTGTGAATCAAAACATCTATGTGCAAAGGTAGATTTTGAGGATGATCAAGGGACATGTTATCTTGTTCGGAAAATGACAAACAATGAGGTGCAATGAGGTGTCCCACCATATTTTTAAATTTTTCTACCTCCAAATCTAGAGGCACATTAGTTTCTAATAGAGATTTCTCCAAAATATCCTTATGAGTTGGTGACAATTTGAGTAACTCAAGAATAGAGATATGAGCGGGAGTTCTTTGGATTTGATCAACCAAGTTGTATTGTTTTGATGATGAGGTTGAAGCTTGATTTGATAACACAATTTTAGGAGCATTGGTAGGTATAATAATTTTTTATGCTTGCCCCCTAGTGACAACATTTGATGATGCTTCTCTTAAATTCTCCTTTACTATGATAACATTTATGGTATTATCCTCTTCTCTTAGAGTATTTATCATGTTATCATAAGTATGAGCAAAGTTCACTTTCTCATTGCCCCATTTTTTTATTTTGATTAGCATTAGATGACTCACCCTTTTCATGGTTCAAAAAGGGGTTCTTGAAGGTCATATGATCCTCATTTTTTTGAGGCCCTTCAATTTTGATGGTTCCATTATCTATCAAATCTTCCACTAAGTGTTTTAATCTCATGCATTCATTGGTTGGATGACCTCTAGCTCGATGGTATTCACAATGATGAGAGTTTTTCCACCAATTAGGATTGACTTGAGGTTCATATTCTCTCACATCGGGTAATGTGATGATTTTATTGCCAACCAAAGTCCTTAATGCATTCTCCAAAGGTTCACCTAAATAGGTGAATTTTCTTTTATTAATAGTGGAGTAAAATGATTTGGGCTTATTCCCATTAGCATTATTGTTGGAATTGTTGGCATTGTTATTGGAATTGTTAGAATAAAATGGCGTTTTGTTTGATTGATTAACATTATTTGAAGAATTAGCTCTATAAGGTAAGGTAAAAGGGGTTGCCTTCAAGTTGTGGGCCTCCACAACTCCATCATTCACAAGGTTTTATTTGTTATTCTTTATCCATGATTTAGACTTATCATTGTGATTGTTGGACCCTTGATTTTTGATATATTTAGGCACATAATTATTATTATTGTTGTTGTTGTTATTGGATTTGTTATCTTTAAATAGTTTTATTTCACCTCTCTTAACCAATACATCCTCAATATTGATCCCATTTTCAATGAGTTTTTCAAATGTCGGGGGACATTGAAGTTGTAATCTATAATTCATTTCCATGGTCAAATTGTTTGTGAAAATTTCCATTTTCTCCTTCTTTGGGATACTTCGTGGATACCTTGCGAAAATGATCCTCCACCTTTGTAAGAATCCTAAGAAGGATTCTCCATCTCTCTATTTGGTATCACACAACTTGAGCATGGTAATTTCATGCTCAATGTTATAAGAATAATGGGTCACAAACTTGGAGGCTAATTCCTTAAAAGTTTTTATTCCTTGGGGTAGTTTTGAAAACCACTCCATGGCGAGACCTCCTAATGTTCTAGGAAAGAGTCTCATTCGATATGTATCATTGTGCATGAACTCAATGCTTAAGGCACACAATTCCCTTAGATGTGGGTCTATTTTACCCATATATTTGTCATACTTAGGAAAAATGGTATTGAAGGGGAAGGGTGCCATAACTAAGCTTTTGTCAAATGGAAAAGGACACAAAGCTTCAATGGAAAAGGCCTTAGGTTCGATTGCTTTCTTCATGGTGTCAATCTATTCTTGAAAGGCCTTTATCTTCCTAGTCATAACATTCATGCGGTTATCTTGCTCTTGGTCTTTCTTAAGTTGTTCTATATCAAAATCATGGGGAAGCTTTACTCCCGCTTGAGCTAGATTTAGGAAAAATCTCTCCCTATCCCTATCTATTAATTTCTCCACGACCTCTAAGAATTCTTGATCTTGGGCTGCTCTCTTAACTTTTTCTTTAAGTGTTCCTTAAGGAGCTTGATTGGCATTGTTGATGTTATTATTATTCCCTCCTTGTTGGTAATTATGATATGTAGAATTTCTATCCATATCTCCCAGTCTTTGTTCAAACAAGTTTGGGAAGATTTCTTCTTGATTAGGACCTTTGAAAATACTTTGGCACTAAAATTCTTTCCCTTTGTTTGCCAAAAGAGTTCTATCTCCTTGTAAAGATTCCCTATATGTGTGGGACCACGTGGAAATGAGCATTCAACAAGGGTTTGATTTGGAATGATCCTTGATTTGATAATTGTTGATCTTAATTAAAGAGATTAAAAATGTAAGATGAACATTCAATGGATATCTCTCTCACTTGTTTATGTATTTCAAACACAACAATCATGCATTCACCTTTCTCTTTTTACCCACTTAACACAAAAGGTTTGATTTGAAAGAATGTTGTCACGAGTTTTGCACAAAAAGACACTTCAAGAACCTACCTAGCTCTTAAACATGGCTCTAAAAGGTGGTCTTGCTATTTTATCATGGATTTAATATAGATTCCATTCAAAATGGATCTTAAACTTTCATCCGCTAAGTATGTTAAGGGGCTTCCCACCATCGGTATGTCAGAGTTTTGCGCAATCCGTGAGGACTACTCGAGGAAGTTTAAAAATTTAAAATCCTTTTGTCATACACCCCATTAAGGATGTATGTGTTTTGTTTTATAGTGAGTTGGATTCTTGTAGAATAATCAAGCATATCCCACTTTGGGTTGTCCCTTTGACTGGCCTCGTTAAGGCAATTTCTCGAGAGGCGAGCCCACTAATGTTCTAGCATATTCATTTAAAGCAAGGAAATGGAATTAAGAATCAATTTTTGGGAATTTGATCCACCTAAAAGGTGAAGAGCATATCCCTAACTTTTCCTTAATTTCCCAAACGCAATAAACACGGTTCAATTTCTTCATCCACTAACTATAGGGATTTGAGTATTTCTACTCTCTTCTACAAACAAGGGGCTTTTATTTTATGTGCTCACTTTCCTACACCTTTCTTCTTAATCAAAAAGTTCAACACCTTTGGCATTTTGATTCACTAGAAGAAGTGAAGAGCATAGGCCTAAATGCTAAACTTTCCAAACAAAGATAGGTTATTTTGTAATTACTAGATTTTCAAATGCACCATTGCCACAATTTAAGGGAAAATATTCACTAGTTTTGAGACTTACCTTTCCTTGTAGTTAGCATAAGCTAGGGGCATTTTTAAGTGATTATATCCATTTTAACATTACCTTGGCTATAGTTGCTTTCCAATGTGCTTTCCCCCAACAAAGTTAGTCAACAAAAATAGCAACAATGAAGGAAACCAAAATGAATTTGAAGAAGCAAAGTTTGAATTGAATCTAAAGCCTTATTTGCAAACTTTAAGAAAAACTTGAACTAAGGTAAGAAAATCCAATTGAGTGAAACAAACTTAGTCTTATATGCTTCTACTATTTTAACATAGTTATCATAAACCTGGTTTTCCTCCTCTTGTGAATCCTCAAGAACCGATTTGATGTGAGCAAGGTTCTCCTTCTTGATTTTCTTATTCAAAGCCTTCCCTTCTTGATTGAACTTGCTCTCTGGATTTTTTGTTTTTTAGTGATCAAACATCCTGCAAATTTACACAAATCATTTTGCCACAGTCAGATAATGAAAATAAGAAATTTATGCAAAAGCGCTTCTTTAATGCTTGAAAGCACTATTTTACTGCTTGAAAGCACTGCTAATCTGATTAAACACGTTGTTTAAACTCTATCAGAAAACTCAAAAGCACACAAATAACTAATAAAAGTGCTGCAAAATATGTAAAACGTAGTAAAAATGAGGTAAAAGCACTCAATGGATTAGAAAAAGTGCTCAGGAGTTAGGGAAAATGCGTTGTCGATCCATGCAAAGGCGCAGTAAGAATGATAGATAGATGAGAAAAAGATTGAAAGCGCCAGGGATCAATGCAAAGGTGCACAAATTTATCATGAAAGCATTGAAACAGTGCTTGAAAGCATCGTTTAATCATGCAAAAGTGCCCTTTGATTTGTTAAAAGCATTATTTCTTGAAAAAACTAAGAGTTAAACATGCATAAATTTGATAAAAATGAAATAATTCTAAATGTTTATTAAAGTGAAGCATTCTGCCCCACAGTGGGTGCCATTTTGTATACCAGAAATAGTATCTTCATAGAATTAGTATTGAGAAATAAATGAAATAGTAACTAAATAAACCATAATTATAGCAACTATTTAGGAAATGAAAGATCGATTGAGCATTCTATGGCTCTCTATCTAAGAGTTTTAATAGAAGCTCTCAGCAAGCTACCATTAATGACAGTCCTAGAATGAGAAATGATAAAGATTAAGCTAAAGCTAATAATTATATTCAAATTGAGTGCTAATTAAGCTCTTAAAATGTCTTTCTAGCTATAAAATGCAAGAGGTTATATGCAATTCTCAGATGTGTGGTTATGAATTATGAGGATTTTGGTTTTCCTTTTATAGATTTTCCCAATGGTAGGGGGTGTAGTGTAGTTGATCATGATTAAGCCTTGGTTGAGTCTTTGGTTCCACCCTTTGAAGACAATGCAAAGTTTGTGTCCTCAAAGCTTGGGACAAGTAGACAAGATCAATGGTCAAGATTCTTTTTCACTTTGAGTGATTGAGATTGAATTTGGCTTGATCCATGTGAATGCCTTTCTTCAAATCCTATTGGTTGATTGAATTTCCTCCCTTTGTGGTTGTTGAGGGAAATTAGGATTTATTAATTGATTTGAATTGATTTATTTAACCATGTACCCCTTGAATGGGTTGAATTTGATTTAATCCAAAACTATATAATTAATTGATTTGATTTCACTTGATTAAAATGCTCTCAATTTTGATTTCTCATGAATTAAGACTTGATTTTAATTTTTATTGGCTAATTATGCATTGTGATTCAATTAATTTGATCTTGTCCTTGATTTGCTTTGATTTGTCATTAAATTGATCTTTGTCCATTTTTCAGTGATTACAGTTATTTTGAGGATTTTAAAGTAAAGATGAATCTAAGAAGCAAGATTCCAAGTTTATTGGTTGAGAAGTATGAGATGGACACTTGTTTTCTAGTAGACACTGACCATGCAATGATTAAATTTTTAGAACTGAGGATAAAATGGCTAGCACCTATGGGCTATGAAATGGATCATGATTTCGGTTTGAAATCAATCGAGGCACTATTGACATTAATGAAAGACAAAAAGGCCGAGAGGTTTGGAACCTTTGAGGAAGCAAAATCAAGAATTAAAATAGGGCTTGTCATCAGTAAAATAACAAGAAAAGGAAAGAAAATGAAGAAATTTTTTTCAGAGAAGTTTGAGAATGTATTTGACTCGTCTAAGGAGTCACTGGTTGAAATTGCAACTAAAGGTCAGTTAATTTTGGTTGACAAACCATATGATAGTGAATAAACTGAGTTTGAAGAAGAACACCACTCTAAACCAATTTCTCCCACACCAGTTCCAAAGAAGAGGCAGTTACCAGTGTAAACAAGTGCACACACAAGGTCATCAACTGCAGTTTCACCACTACAGAAGAAGGGAGCTGAGAAGGTAGTAAAACCTAAGGTAGCTACACTGACAAAAACATATGCTAAGACACGTCACAAGGTTATAGCTAAGGCACCAAAGAAAAGAATAAGATTAATAAGAAACAAGGAAGACCTTGAGGATGAAGAAGAAGACAACAATCAGTTTTGGTTGTTAGTAATAAAGAAAGACCAATTGATGAGGTAGCATCAGACATAATTGAGCATGGAGATCTCTATGATCTAGGACTTAGCTGATTTTACAGTATGTCAACTGAGGATCAAAACAAAATTGAGGAAGTAATCATCCAGATGATGATTCACTTTAAATGAGCTCTATTAGAGTTTGAACGATCACTGCCCAAGGCATTAGAGGAGTGAATAAATCAAAAGTGGTCATATGCCTTGGAAATTGAGAGAAAAAGAAGGGAACAAATCCTAGTATCGGTGGCACCGAACATATCTCTTACTGAGATTAAAGAGCTTTTGGACACTTATGTGAAGAGATTAAAAATAAAAATCCAAGCTATGCTGGTGTTAGATGAGAATCTAGCAGAACTTGATGAGTCGGGTCAACTCATCTGGACTTCAATTCTTGTTGTCACAAAGCAGAATGAGAAAATTGAATTTCAAAATTTATCTAAGAAGAGACATAATTCCAAAGGTAAAGGGCTATTCATTGACGATAATGTAGTAAAGAAGACTAATGAGTTAGAGGTATCATTTACTGAGGTAATTGATACAACTCTTGCACAAGAAATTAAGGATAGTTCATAGGATGCACCAGATCTAGTAGAGATCCAAGTAAAGGAGAAAAATGATACTGATATGCTCATTGAGGACATAAAAAATAGTGATCTTGATGATAGAAATGATGATGATGATGTGAACAATGCACAAGCCAACACACAAGATGAAGCACAAGTTACTGAGTGTGCATTTCCATCATTACTAAGTGAGCTTTTTATACTTGCTGAAGCAGTTGAAATTCTTTCATAGGAACAACCCAATGGCTCAGACCTCGAGCAACCATAAGATACAATAGGGGAACAAAGCACTGAGACACCTACAAAAGAAAATAAGCTTGAAGAAAAAGAGGCTACTGAAACAGACACAAAGACACAAGAAGAGCCTAAAGCAACTGAGGTCACCCCACCTGACACAACATCAAAGGCTCAGTCTCAATCAAATGACATACAAGTTATTGAGGAGAAAAAAAAGGAAGATAATGTGTCAACTAGGTAGAACACTCCGAGGGCAAAAGAAAAAGCCACTGTTCTAGTTGCAAAGAGTTCATCACTTGAACCAGAGAAGAAGAAGAAGAAAAAGAAAGGAAAAGGGCCAATCACATTAGATGAAGTTATTGTGATACCTAAGTGTGACCCGAGGACCCTTAGCCCCAAAGAACTAAGAAAACATGGGGAATTATGTACAAGCAAAGCAACACCGGAGAAGTTGAGACAAGAGAGAAAAAGCAAGGAGATATTAGAAAATGTCCAGGATATCTTATAATAGGTAGTACCTGAGGTAAACATAGATGAAGATACTTCAATTATGGATCAACTTACTACACTTTCCGAGAAGATCAATGCCCTAGATGTTGAGGTTGACAAGAGAATAGAGGAAAGGGCAGAGTAAAAAATACAGGATAAACTTGTCGAGAGAATCAGCCAAGAAGTGGCAATTAACAAGGTTAAACTATCAGAGGTAATAACTGAAATTTAGGCTATTGCTAATTCTATTTGTCAAATCCTTTTTAAGCTATGCACTATGGAAACCTTCACTACCGAGATCAGTGAAAAGATCAAACAATTTGAAAATGAAATCATAGCAAGTGCACATGCAACTACAACCGAGCCACAAGCTTTGTCCAAGCATATATTAAGAGTTCAAGAACTCAGGCGGTTGATAGCAGATCTCAGGAAGCAAGAAGAAAGGATAAGTGATCTGGTCATTGAGTTACAAACATAACCATTTGAGGTTTTCAATCCAATACTTGAGGAAACCCAATTAGAAATCCCACAAGAAGAAGAACCATTCGAGAATGTGTTTGCTGATGCCTATGACCAATTTCCCTCACCACTGTCATCTGAAGAATCCTACCATCTAAATGCTCTTTTTGCTGACCCAAAATATCTAGACAATCTAATGGCTCATCCTACCTTCCCTTTTCCTATTCCTACTCAGCAAGGTAACCAAAATCTAAAGAATATTCCTGCATCTGCACTTCCTAAATTCTATGGACTCATCACAAAAGATCTAGAGACTTTCCTCTTGGATTTTGATGTCCTTTTCCAAAGCTATGACTACACCACTAATGACCATAAGCTAAAATTGTTTCCTTCCACCTTAAAAGAGGTTTCTCTAAGATGGTTTATGAGTTTGGGTGCTGATGCTGTAGCAGATTGGAATGCAATGTGTAACCTGTTTCTTGAGAAATACAAAGATTATTGTAGAGGAGGGGACTTAAAAGGAGATGACATATTTAAAATGTCACAGAAGGAAGATGAAACCTTGGAAGACTATGTCTCCAGGTTCATGTTCAGCTTGCAGCGTAACACACAACATGAGCTGAATGAAGAATCTCAAAAGCATCTATTTTTGAAAGGTGTGAATGATGGAAGCATAGAAGCTCTTAACCTTATGGTAGGGGGGACATTACACAGAAGAATTGAGATGCAATAAAGAGTATATGTCTAAACTATTCTAGAGCTATTGTCAAGAAAGGAAGAGGCTTGAGAGCCCTGCCTCACAAGTCTAATGGTGGAGGTGTATCCAATATGAAGCTATCCAATCTATTGTCTGATTTCAAGAAAGACATCATTAATGATGTCACTACTCAGTTGGACATAATGCAAGCAAGGAGAAAGAAAGATGAAGCTGATGCAATGTTAGCAGGGTACTGTCCACACTGTAGGGAGAAGAAAAAGAATTGTTGATGTAAGTCTGTTGAAAGCTTGGAGTCCCAACCAATGCCTACTAAGTTCAAAGCCATTGATGAGAATGGAGAGGTTCTCTACATTGCCCAATGAAGGCCATGGGCTCAGAGACTAGGTATTCCCCAAGATCCTCTTCAAAATTTTAATAATAATAATGCATGGCAAAATCAACAACATAGTGGATTTATTGGGTATAGTAGTTGGAAACAACCTTAGCAAGGCTGACAGCAGCATCAACAAGGTTGGCAACAACCTCAGCAAGGCTGGCAACAACATCAACCTAGTTGGCAACAAACTTAGCAAGGCTGGAAACAACATCAACCAGGATGGAAGCAATCTCAACAAGGTTGGCCACAACCTCAGCAACCCTAGCAAAAGCCCCAGCAAGGGTGGCAACAACCACACAATTGGATGAACTAATCAAACCAACAAGCTTTGATCCCACCACCTTAATAATAGGCTTTGATGCCTCCTCCTACAACCAATACTACTTCCCCTAAATAGACTCAATTGCCTGCTCAGCCTACTCCTAATCTCAACAATGCTAAACCAACAACGCAACAACAGAGCTATGCAATTTCACTGAATAATATCCATTTAAGATCTGGCACAACTATTCCTCCTCCACAACAACCTATCGTTATCGAAGTTGAGTATGCCTCGGCAAAACCAGCTAAGGTACCAGTCTAACCTGTTGCTCTTGCAGCACAAGAACCCCCATTTCCTCATAGGTTGGAGGAACAAGTTAAGCTAGTGGAAAATCAAGCAGTGTTGGATTTGCTTGCCCAACTAAAACAAATGACAGTTAAAATACCACTACTAGATGCCATAAAGGAAGTACCTACCTATAATAAAGCCATCAAGGAAGCATGTATTAAACAACCTAGGAGGAAGAAAAAGGATCCTAAAACTATACATGTCCTAGGCTAGTTATCTAACCTAATGTTGGAAAAATTGACAGTTCCAAAGTATTCTGATCCTGGTACTCCTGTGGTAACAGTCACTATTCAAGGAATTCAAGTCCAAAATGCCCTAGTTGAATTAGGTGCATCCATAAATGTAATGACCAAGGAAGTAATGTCTCAGTTACATATCATCAGGCTTAGGGAAACACCCACCATCCTTCAGCTTGCTGATGTATGCACCCTAAAATGGTTGCCTAGACTTTGGGCCCCATTTATTCAATTTATCAATCCTGAATCATTTTGATCATTTATCAATATTTTCAACAATATCAATTTCTTGATCAAATCCTAATTTCGATCATATATTGGATTTTTATCCTTGGGCTAACCATTTATCCTAAGTCTTTATTTGATTAAAAGGAATATTTCCTCCCCTTTCAATTAAATAAAAAGCCCACCTTTTCCTTTTATCCTAAGTTGCACAAATAAAGCATTATTTCTATTTTATAAAAAGGGGAAAAAGCACTTTTTGTCTCACATGAGGCTCAAAAGTCAACACTTCACTCTCATTGGAGGATGTTTGTGCACATGGATTGCTCCTCTTTCAACCTCCACCGCTGATTAAGATCTTTTGCCTCTTAATCTCCATGGTCCATTCCTTTGCATTTCTTATAAAAGGAGAGCTCTCTCCTTCATTTGGATATCCTTGTTTTTTTGCTATTGTTATGCTGCAGGTTTTGGAGCTCTCTTTGAAGATACTCAAGCTTTGAAGCCTTGACATTCTTAGTTGCATCTCATAATAGTTTTGTTTTCATAGTTGCATTCATGGCATTCTTAGTGTAGATTTCCTTTTATGCAATCTCACATAGTCTAAATAGGAAGGATTTGTAATCCATTGCTATTTCCTTTCATAGATTAGATTTCTTTTCAAGCATTGCATTGTTATCATTTAGCTTAGCTTGCACATTCATACTAGTTGCATTTGCATTTCATTTCCATTTAGATTCTTGGAGATATTGGCATTGTTGCCCTTGTCTTCATTGTGAATCTCTCATTGTATGGTTGACTAGCAAGGTCACCTTCTTGTAGCTCTAGTTGAGAGCAAAACTCATAGTCCCTTGCAACTCCATGCATAGAGAGCTATGAGCCGCTTTGTGAGGCCTCACTCTTGAGCAACCTTGCATGTAATGGTTCATAGAAGTGCATATTTTAGTGTGTACATTTCTGGCGCCCACCGTGGGGCCGAGTAGATTAGCTTTGTCCCTTTTAATTCTGCATTTTTCATCATTTTCGGATTAATTTTCGGAAAAATCTGCGTCTCTGGTTTTCTGTCTCAGATTATCGCGCGACACTTCTCAGAAATATCGCGCGATATACTTCCTGTCTTGGCGCGATACTTCGCTCGGAAAAAGTATCGCACGCATATAGAGAAGTATATCACCTGGCATCGGGCGAAGTATCGCCTGGCATCGTGCGAAGTATCACTCGACTGGGGAAGTATCGCCCGACTATAGGAAACTGTGTCGCGCGATACTGTTGGAGACTGAGAAACATCGCCTGGTCTGGCAGAGACTTGCGCTTTCGGTTTTTTTGTCCGAATTCGACTATTTTAGCTTGCTGTTTTGTTTTACTTTGTTTAATTAGGTCTAACCTACTTTTTTTAGCTTAAATCCATTAGATTATTGCACATTTACATTTGGATTTTGATTTTGCTAACATTGTGGGCCTAACAAGTTGTGTTTGTAGGTGCTCTCCTTTGCTTAAAAATTGCTAAAAACGCATGTCAAAGAGGGCTACTAACAGTTTTTGCAGGGCTGCCCAAGCATAAAAACAAAACAAAAAAAAAAATTTCATTTCTTGCTTGTTGTTATTTTCCTTTCATTTGTGGCATTCACTAATTGTATTAGGAATCTTAATACCTTGTGAAAGGGATTTTGAGGTGGTAGGAGAAGTATGCTCTTCACCTTTAGGTGAATCAGAAAATCTTGACCCATCTTAAGGTTTTGGAAGCAAGGGGGTAATTGATCTCTTTGTTTGGTGTGTTTGGGAAAAATTCTTGAGATAGGGGAGTATGCTCTTCACCCTTGTGGTGAATCAAAAACCTTGAACCTCAAGATTTGATCCATTTTGTTTAATTTAGGAATCCTTTAGAGGGCCTGCTCTTGAGCAATCAAGAGGAACGACTCAAGTGGGGACAACCTTGTCATCATTCTCCTTGGTGGCAAGTGATTCCAACTCACTATAATCTCAAGGCTATCAAGGACACCAAAAACCTTGATAGACATAACACTTGTCTTCGTTTGATGTGAGTAGCTCATGGGATTGCGACCATGAGGAAAACGTTGAACAAGAATGCTTAAGGTACTCTTGAGGCCGCGAGGTCCTAGTCCTTTATGAGGAGCAAGAGGGGTGTTGTGAACGGAAATCCTTATTAAGAACCATTAGATAGAAGCCACCCTCTTTTAGCCGCTTATCTTCTTAGTGCAAGGATTGATCCAAGTGGTTTACCCGGATCACCTTAAGATACTCACCATATGTGTCCCTTTGGTTGTGTCATTTTGACATTTCCATGACAAAGCCAATATCTCTTGTGGGCAACCACTTGGTGTGAGGCAAGGGGGCATCAAGTTGTGGGCTAAGTTGATAAGTATTGAGCCTTGTCTTGTAGGTAGTAATTGCTTGAATTGTCTTCGATTGTGTGATACCAGTGTAAACGTTCTCAACATACAAACAATCGGTAGCATTCATAGGGTGCTTTTTCAATTTTGATATCACAAGTGTTTGTCTTGGCAAGGTTGCTTTTGCCCTTGTTTCAAGTGCTTGAAGACATGTTTGATCCTTTACTGTTTGCAAACCTGTCCAAATGCTGTTGAATTTGTGACTGAAACCAAGAACATCAACCCTCAGACTGAAAATTTTGACCAAACAGACCCAAAAATGCAAATTTCACACAATTCTGGTCAAGAGTTGAAAAATTCTGCAACAGTATCGCGCCCTGTAAGGTGAAGTATCGTGCGATACTTCGCATCTGCTATAAATATCACCCTCTTTGGAGAGAAATATCGCGCGATAGTTCACCCCTGACGGACTATCGCCCTGCTTGCCTGGATTATATCGCCCGCTAGTGTTAAGAAGTATCGCCTGCCATAGGGCGAAGTATCGCACGGGTATAGTTTTATCGCCCGGTAGCCTGGAGTATATCGCCTGGTTCATTTTTATCGTGCTTAAATTTTGGTCAGTTTCAGTTGCTGTCAATTAGGCCAGGTCTTAGAACAGGCTTCTCACCCTAACGTTTGAGATCTGTCTTGACTCCAAATCTCTGGTTCTTAGTTTTCCGGGATAGCATCATTTGATTTGCAAAGTCACTTTGGAATAATTGTCAAGTTAGAAAGCCATTCTTGGTGCCAAGGTTCATCTTTAAAATTGTTAGCTATATTCTGGGAAAATTTCAGTTCTCTTATTGTCCAAATCGCTTTCATTTTCAATTATCTTTTGGCCTAGTCCAACCTCCTGATTCAAAAGTGCAAGGGTAGTCACCCTTTGATTTGAAGCACCTCTTTGACAGTGTTGGTAAAGCCCCCTTTCTTGTCTTTTTTTCATCTTTCTTTGGACAATAGAGGATTTCGATTATCCTAGTTTGGTGTTGACACTCTGAAAGGTCACCTTATCATTGAGAATATCTCTTTTTCATGTCAGTTACGACAAGGTACCAAGTTAATCAAGGGAAGCGACCCCCTGTT
Organism: Chamaecyparis obtusa; assembly: GCA_027943335.1. Taxonomy (NCBI): domain Eukaryota; kingdom Viridiplantae; phylum Streptophyta; class Pinopsida; order Cupressales; family Cupressaceae; genus Chamaecyparis; species Chamaecyparis obtusa. Next base: position 65,608 of record BSBK01008011.1, on the reverse strand, counting down.
GCCTTTAGCCAGTTACCACCTATCAAGACCCGTCGACAACCTAAGGGAAAAGGACCCCTTTTTGACCAATCTCCTAAGAGTGAATCTGAGGTTTGTTTTAATCCGGGAGCTAACCCTAGTGAAGTGAGCACCTCTTTCATACCACTTTCATCAAGTATGGACATGAGTTACACTTTCACCCGACAACAAAGAGAAGCCATGAATCAAACTCTCGAGGATCTCTTTCAACGACACAGAGGAGAGTATGGTGGTTCCTCTCATGCCAGTCCACCCGGGTCACCTTCTAACAACGCGAGGTATTTTGATGCTCATCAACGAGCTGAAAGACAGCATAAGTCAGCCCACTCAGATTCAGGGTCACAACACGAAGACCAGAACAACGAATCTGGTGATCACCATATCAACGCAGCTAATGCAATAAGGCATTCAAGACAAACCTCCCCACTTAAGGACACTTCTCGATATGCAAATACAAGATTAAGAAGCATTGAGAGAGAGAAGCAAGCCTACTTAGATGAACAGGCTGCAAAAAAGGAAAAATTCCGACAACTAGAGGAAGAGGAACGTGCATTGTTGGATATACAGAAAAGAGTCGCCCAAGAAGAAGAAGATAGACTCTATGCACAACAACTCCAAAGTCGATCTAACAGGAGGGGAGCCAATAGTGGGACCAACTCGCCCCCATCTACCCCTTCCCCTAGCCCTCGAAGAAGATCAAAGACACCCTCACGATCCCCAAGTCCTAGAGGAAGAAGGACTTCAAGATATGACCATCATAGGAGACAATCGTCTCATAGACATTCAAAGCAACCCTCCCAACGAGCACATCATGGCTCACAACATGGAGGCAGTTATGCTAAATCTGATCATATGGACTTCATGACTATGCAACAAGAACCATCCTTTCAAGCCTATGTGGAGCAATACGTGGAACAAAACAAAGACCAATTTTTGGAAAGTCTTATCAACAAAGGCGCTAAAGTTCCATATAACTTTGATATTCACCAAAAAATCAAGAAACAGAATCCTTCAACTGATGAGTTAATCTTACAAATGCAAAAGGATATAGACAGAATGAAGGCTCCCAAGAGTACATTTCATTTGGACTCCATATGTCCTAATCCCATTGACAAAAATGTGGTGATGGTAGAATTCCCTAAGAAAGTTGAATTTCCAACATACGACAAATATGATGGCACGGGTGACCCTCATGACCATGTTCGACAATTCTACATAATGAGCTTTTCCTTTCACCATGAAGACTCCTACTTGCTGAGATTATTCCCAAGGAGTTTAAAAGGTCAAGCCATGGAGTGGTTCACCAACCTTTCCCCTCCAGTAAGGACATTTAGAGAACTTGTCCAAAGATTTGTGCAACATTTTGCTTACAATTTATCTAGGTCGGTCACCATGCTTGATTTATGTAAACTTAAGCAAAATCAAGGGGAATCTTTTGTCACCTTTTTGCAACGATGGAGGCGATTGTGTTCGAAATACCCAAGGACAATCCCTGAAGAAGAGAGAATTGATATCATTGTGAACAATCTAATACCAGAACTCAAGTATGAAGTCAAGAAGATTCCATTTAATTCTTTTGATACTATGGTAGAGGTGGCATGTCGCATTGAGGATGTCCTAAAAGAACAAGGAATTTTGGCTAAACCAACAAATAACAACAATAGCCAAAATAACAATACTAATGGTAACAAGGACAAAAAGAACTCTTATTGGAACAAAAATAAGCAAGTCGTCAACGACGAAGTTGTTGATTCATCTCAAGTCAAAAATGAAGGAGTTCTTAATCTCTCTCATGTAGTTCAAGCTATGAAGTTGCAAACATCGTCAACGCCACAAAACAAACCTCAGTATCAAAAGAGATCTAAAACGGAGAAAAGACAATTCACTAAATTGGGAGAATCCTATGCAGATGTTTTTAAGACACTAGTTGCTCATAATCTGGCGCACCCACAGGATCCTACAAAACATCGAATACCAGATCCTTTACCTCATTGGTGGGATGCTAAGGCTTTTTGTGTTTTCCATAATGGGATTGGACACGACATAGAAAATTGTTTCAAACTCAAGCATCTTGTCCAAGACCTTATTGAGAAAGGACAATTACAAGTGGATGGGTTAACTACTAATGCAGACCATAAAGCCTTTAAAGAGCCCTTGCCTAAATATGAAAAAGGAGAGAATTCTAGTAAGAATGGCAAGGCGGCTATTAACTATACATACACACACGCTGATAATGTGATTAACATGCTTGAAGTGGCTGACGATAATATCAACATGGTGAGAAAGAAAGATCCTTATGGACATAATGTGGACTCAATTCCTATGACTAATGAAAGACCCGCTGTGGTGATAAGAGGTCCTCACACACAAGGAATGCCCCGGTCCCTCAATGTTGTCACTAGGGGTCAGGCTCAAGCACCCATTATCATCAAAGGTCCTAGCACTAGCAAGTCTAAACAACCCATGTCCAAAGGTGCTCCTCCAAAACCTGTCGTTGGTCCTGATTCCAATTATAACCTTATTGACCAACTACAACGAACACCCGCTCAGATATCCATTTTTGAGCTTTTAGAATTATCTCCTAAGCACAAGCGCGTCCTCAAGGATGCCTTGCGAACAGCCAATGTCCCTAATAACTTAGATATCGACCAATTCCAAAACATGGTCAACCATTTGGCTAGCCCTCATTTCCTCACCTTCTCAGAAGAAGATGACAAATCCATTAGTCACCCACATAATTTGGCCTTACACATCGAGGTCATGATTCATAAAACCCGTGTTAGGCGTGTACTGATAGATGGGGGTGCGGGGCTCAATATTTGTACTCTGAGTTTGCTGCTAGCTCTAGGGTATTCTGAGAACGTCATTGACACAAAGAAAAGAATCACAATCAAAGCATATGATGAAGCAGAAAGAAGTTCTAAGGGATTGGCTGTTTTGCCTATTCGTATTGGTCCTGTAGAAAGAGACATATTATTCCAAATTGTTGATGTTGGACCTCTCGCCTACAACATTTTGCTAGGTAGGCCATGGATTCATGAAATGCAGGCAGTCCCATCGACATATCACCAGTGTGTTAAGTTCCCCCATAATGGTGTAGAAATTTGTATCCCGGGAGACAGTGCTCTATCAGTTAATAACATTTCTGCGGGATCACATGTACCTTTGAATAGAGAAGCTGACAATCCTAGTAGTTCACTTGAACAATGCAAGCAGAAATTCAAGACCATGGACCTTGGGATGGGAGATTATAAGATTGATTCTTTTACAAAAATGCCAATCTCTCCTAGGTCTTATGGGAGACCCTCCCCAAATGTGAAGCCTTCATCATCAGCAATGACGTTATTTGGGAAATTTGTTGAGTCTTCGGTCCCCATTCAAGAAGAGAAAGAGGAAGTTGCTGTAAGGAACTGGATATATCACGAGGAGAAATACAAACATAATGAGAATTTTGCTCCTTCACCTGAAACTTATGGGAAAGGATATACACTGGTTAAAAATATGGGATATCCGGGATTTGGTCCCCTTAGTCATAGGCTGGATGCTAAAGCTGAGCCTCTTGATCATGCTCTCTTTGGATGCAAAAATAAGTCCACGATTGGCTTAGGTTTTGACAATAAGAAGCAGAAAGGTATCCCTGTCCCAGCTCCAACGGACAGTGATAGTGATGCAGATTATACACCCGATCTCTCCAACCAACAAGATGTGTCTGATGATTGGGTGCCCTCAACAAATCTCCTTTGGGGAGATTCCACAGATTTGATGCTTAATAATCCTACTATCCCAGCTGCGACGGATAGTGATTGTGTGACTTCTAGATCGACAAAGGAAAGTGTTACTGTCCTAGCTGCGACGGATAGTACCAATACTAGCACTAGAGAGGGGGAAACCCTTCCTAACCTTGAGGCTTCTACATCACGAGGCCTAAATGATGACTCAGAGACAGACTCCCATGAATATGAATGGGATTCGCTTTCAGATGCAACAATTGATCTAGATGTGGATATTATCCATGCCTATAGTACCCAACCCGATGCAACTAACGATCCTAGTGTCAGACTAGAGGATTGCCCTCCTCAAATCGCCTTAGTAGACGACGCTTTGTTTGACAGGATGAGCCCCAATTCAGGTATTTTAGGAGAAGACTTGATGAGCTCCGATTATATGGTCACCAGAGATGACACCTTTCGCATTAACAACATCGAACCTACCATTGACTTGCCCCTTGTCCACTTTGACCTGATTGATTGGCCCCAGCGCCACCACGAGCCCACATTCCTCACATTTCGCAACGATTACGAAATTGCTTGCTATCTGAATGCTCTCGAACCCGTGGCTTCTTCCACCAGTGAACCAACAACCAGCATGACGGAGCCTGATATTAAGTACCTCAGTCTCAAAACAAAAGAGAAAAAGAAAAATAGGTCTGATGGCGAAAACCACTTTGTGGCGGTGTCAGAACCAAAAATCGTAAAAAGAAATGACGCATCCAAAGGTGAAAACCTCTTTGAGGCACCTAAGGATGGGGTACTTAATAACTTGCCAAGTTATTTCCAGGATAGGTCATCAATATTGATTGAACCAACAAAGCCGGTCAATCTAAACACAGAAGAAAATCCTCAGATAATCCATCTTGCTCAGTCTTTATCAGAGGAAGAGACCAAGGCATATGTACAGTTTTTACAAAAAAGAAAATTAATTTTGCATGGACCTACTCAGACATGCCAGGGCTTGACACAAATCTCATAATGCATCACTTATCTATAGCTCCAGGACTCAAGCCAGTCAAACAGAGACTAAGAAAAATGCATCCACATATAGCTCTACTTGTCAAAGGAGAATTAGAAAAGCTTTTAAAAGCTGGATTTATTAGAGCCATCGATTATGCAGAATGGATCTCAAACATAGTACCGGTATCCAAACATGATGGGTCCATTCGTGTCTGCACAGATTTTAGAGATCTAAACAAAGCATGCCCAAAGGATGACTTTCCACTTCCAAACATTGACATGATAGTGGACATGACGGCGGGCTATGACATATATTCCCTAATGGATGGTTTCTCGGGGTATAATCAAATCAAAATAGCTCCTGAAGACCAAGAGAAAACAGCCTTTACATGCGCATGGGGAACCTATTGTTGGAACGTCATGCCATTCGGGTTAAAGAATGCAGGAGCAACCTACCAAAGAGCTATGACAACTATCTTTCATGATATGATGCACAAAAATATGGAAGATTATGTGGATGATACCCTGGCAAAATCAAGAAAAAGGGACACACACCTCAATGATCTGGAAGTAATTCTAGATCGTATGGAACAATTTCAACTCAGATTGAATCCAAAGAAGTGCGCATTTGGCGTCACCTCAGGCAAACTTTTAGGATTCATAATATCAGCAAAAGGTATCGAGGTTGATCCCGAAAAGGTCCAAGCAATCCTAGATATGCCACCTCCTCGAAATATCAGCCAAATGAGAAGTCTTCAAGGACATCTTCAATCAATTAGGAGGTTTATTTCTCAGCTTGCAGATAGAGCGCAACCCTTCAACAAGACATTGCATAAGGGTGCTTCTTGTGTTTGGAACGAGGATTGTCAAAAGAGCCTAGATCAGATCAAACAATACTTGGCTAATCCTCCGATCTTAATGCCTCCTATTCCAGGGAAACCATTGCTTCTATATATCTCAGCTACAGACACTTCCCTGGGGGCATTATTGGCTCAAACAGATGATACTGGGAAAGAACGGGCCATCTACTATATCAGCCGTACTCTAGTCTCTTATGAGATCAATTACAATAATATTGAGAAGTCTTGTCTCTTGGTGGTGTTTGCTTCTCAAAAGTTGCGCCACTACATGCTTGCTCATACCATACACTTGATTGCCAAAATTGATCCCCTTAAATACTTGCTTGGTAAGGCTACCCTGACGGGTAGACTTGCTAAATGGATGATGGTCCTCACTGAATTTGACATAGAGTACGTTGAAAGGAAGGCAATAAAAGGGCAAGCTATTGTTGACCAATTAGCTGATTTTCCAATCCAGGATAGTATGCCAGTCCAAGTGGAATTCCCAGATGAACACATCTTATATACCACTACTCGCACTTGGACAATGTTCTTTGATGGCTCCCGCATGCAAAATGGATCAGGTGCTGGAGTGTTATTTGTTTCTCCACATGGGTACAACATTCCGAAGTCTTATAAACTATTATTCCCATGTACCAATAATATTGCAGAATATGAAGCTTTAACTAATGGCTTGAAAATGGCTATAGAATGGAATATCACAGAATTACATGTCTTTGGGGATTCTCAGCTAATCATCAACCAAGTCAATGAAGAGTATCAAACCAAGGATGACAAATTGATACCCTATAAAAAGATGGTTGATTCTTTGAAACGCTATTTCACCTTTGTGACGTTTCAACAAATCCCTAGGATAGAGAACAAAGCTGCAGACGCCATGGCCACATTAGCTTCACTTCTTCAGTTGGAGACACATGAATCCAGATTTGAATTCCTGGTGGAAGAGCTACACCATCCCATCTTTGACTCATCTGAAAGCCATGTCATTTGTGCCATTATCACACACGAGTCTTCCCGATATGGTGCTATCTATTCATATCTTCGTGATGGCATCATCCCTGACACATTCACCCGCTCCGAACGCCGAAACCTCATCCGTAACGCCTCTCGCCACACCCTCATCTCTGGTGACTTATATAGAAGGGGTTTAGATGGGACACTCCTTAGGTGCTTGGAAAAGGAGGAATCCAACCAAGCGTTAGCTGACATCCACGAGGGCATTTGTGGTGGGCATTCTAATGGTCTTGCCATGGCCCGAAGGTTGCTTAGGGAGGGATATTATTGGCCCACAATGCAGATAGACGCAGTCACCTTTGCTAAGTCATGTGAAAAATGTCAGAAACACGGCAACCTGATTCATGCTCCGGGTAGGGAACTAATCCCTTCTATTTCTCATTGGCCATTTCAGCGCTGGGCCTTTGATCTGGTTGGGCAAATTCACCCCAACTCATCAGGTGGACACAAGTTCATCATTACTGCCACTGACTACTTCACAAAATGGGTGGAGGCCGTACCACTTTCTGTTGCTTCAGGAAGGACCATTTCTTTGTTCATCTTGAACCATATCATTTGCCGATTTGGAGTGCCTTCTGAGATCATTACTGACAATGGAGGTCAATTTAAGAATAAAGACCTAAAGCACCTATGCAAAAAGTTTAAAATCAAGCAACATTGGTCCTCCATATATTTCCCACAAGGAAACGGACAGGCAGAAGCTTCTAACAAAACCATTCTTAAGATTCTTCATAGAACAGTACACAAGAATGGTAGGGATTGGCACTTACAAATCAATCCAGCACTATGGGCTTACCGAACAAGTATTCGCACACCTACAGGAGCCACTCCTTTCTCTCTCACCTATGGTGCTGAAGCAATATTACCTTTAGAAGTCGAGATACCATCCCTCAGAGTCTCACTCAAAGGTTTGATTACAGATGAGGACTACCGCGCCATGAGGTTGCAAGAACTAGAACTTCTAGATGAGAAGCGTAAGGCTTCCTTTGATCATATGAGAGCGTATCAGAAGCGTATGTCCAAGGCATTCAACAAGAAGGTTCGCCCTAGAGAATTTCAAATAGGTGATCTTGTTTTACGAGAAAACCCTAAGAACCAGCAAAACAGAGAGCAAAAGGGCAAGTTTGAACCTAACTGGCTTGGACCATATGTCATCACAGCTGCTTTTGGTACTGGTGCGTATTTACTATCAGATCCTGATGGAGAACAGCTCCCTGATCCCATCAACATTGTGCACCTTAAGAAGTTCTATCCTTAATGCCCGTTCTGTCTGGGGGCATCTTTTGTATATATCTTATGGGTCCTGAAAAAATACCAAAAAAATTGATATATGATGCTGAAAAAATTCTAAAAAGCATAAAAAGTCCTGAAAAAACTACAAAAAAATCAAAAAAATTCAAAAATTCAAAAAAAATAGAAAAAGTGCCTTGGTGAAAACCTAGCAATAGGCGCCTTGGTAGCAAAAATATAAAAAAATAAAAAAAAAGAAGAAAAAATGAAAAATGATTCCAAGTGGTGAAAACCTGGAAACAGGCACTACTTGAGGCCTTTGCACCCCTATTTGTTAGCATGCGTCCTTGACACTTAGCCACCTTCCATCATGCCTTGACCTTATTTGGCTTAGTCTGGAATTGGTCTTTGTCTTTGTCTAGGGGGCATAACTGTTCGCATAGGTCCTTTTGGTGCGTTTGTCTCTTGGGGCATTTCACAACAGGTGTTTTTCAACACCACCCCCAACAGTGTTTTTCAACACTACCCTTGCGTCGAGTGTTTCTTAACACTTATCAGATGTCTTACCCAATAGTCCAAAGTATGATGCGATATTTCTCATTAGCAGATATGATACTCAGAATTTGACTCTATGACCAACACACACGCACTTAAACAATCAACTCGCTGGCGATATGATGACTTTATTTTTCTTTGTGTGCTGTCTATGAGGATTTCTTTGATGAGTGATCTCTCCCTGAGAAGTTTTCGATGATGCATAGCTAGAAGACTGAGGGAATGAGAACATGTTTTCTTTCTTTATCTGCTTGTGGGTATATTTTGTTGGTCCTAATTGTCATGAGCATTTATGCTGGTCTTACTTGACACTATGGATTAACAAGGTATTATCCTTGACTGTTTTGCGAGTGCATGCTTTTAGCTATCCTGACTTTCATGTGTCTTGATGCAAGCATAATCTCGCCATATCAAACTTAGGTAATCTTACTGCATTAGTCATCTTGACCTATATGTCTTTGATGCCTAGGTAAGATTTCCACATTTCTATCTGATAAAGATCATATTCATATCCACATAGTAATGCTAGTGTGCATTGTATGATCTTACGACGCTACCAATAACGCTCGATGATGATAATTAGATGTCTATAAGCGTTGTGACCTTGCAAGTCAACCACTTTCATAGTAGCTTGCATTTTTAGGGTCATGTTAGTCTAGTCTTGCATCTTGCACATGGAGAGAGCTCTCCTTTTCATCCTACATGGACCTGTTAGTCAACTGCGCTCACTTTCTCTCCTTCTTGATCATGTCTTTCGCTCCTTGTCTTTTTCATCTCGAACCTGTTCCTGTTCATCACAAGGGGTTAATCACATCATCATATCTATATCAAAAACTGTCATTTTCAAGAAACATAAGTCTACATCATACATATGAGAATTAAACATACAACTATGAGAGAGAACATACATAAGCACATACATAAGCATTTTGAGCAAAATGACAAGACAATATACATAAACTGATACATCCATCACAAGTGAGACAAATACACATGATACATCGAACATCCAGTAATCTCATAAATCAATAAATGTCATGATATACAATATGAGATCCCAAAATCTGGATCAAAAGTCTCAAAATATGTCCAAACAACCTAACCCTAAGACTTGCTACCACCCTCGTGAGGAGCTCGTGGTGGTGGAGGAGGCATAGCTCTCCTATCAAATGCCACGTCTGATACCCCTGCCCGCTGAGAGTATGATGGTGCTCTCTCACCCTCTGGGACGGCCTGCAGATATAATCTGTGATAGTAAGCAGCCCTCGCTGACTCCCGTCGGAGCTCCAGTGCCTCGGTCTGTGCCATCGCCTCACGGCGTGCTATCTCTGCTCTGAGATCAGCTATCTGCTGATCCCGCTCTGCCCTTAGATCCAGGAGCTGCTGATCTCTCACAGCTATGGTGGTCCGCAGCTGCTGTATCTCGGTCTCCCGAGCCTGTATCTGGGCTCTCAGGTCCTCTCCCCCCGCAGGCTGCTCCTGCTGTACCTCTGCCTGCCGGCGAGCTGGTCTCGCCTCCTCCTCAGGAGTGGCTGATCTCTGTCCCCGTGACCGTTTCTGGCCACCTGATCCCGACCCCTCTCCTCTCTCCATCCTCCTCCCTCTCCCCCTCCCGCCGTCTCCTCCATCTCCTCCCTCCTCTCCTCCGTCCCCTCCGTCCCCTCCGTCCCCTCCATCTCCTCCCTCTCCTCCCGGCGCTGGTACCTGAGCATTCGGTACTGTAAATCGAGGGAATGGTACCCTCCGCCGCTCTGCTCTGTAGGCTCCATCAGCCCCTGCGTCTGCCACATCTGGGAAATAATCCCAAGGCTCGCTCCTGATAGCTGCTGTCTCTGCGACAGCCTGCTGATAATCCAGCATGGGTAGCCACTCATGTCCCTCCTCATCCCTGGCTCTGGCATAAGTAGTAGTCTCTGTCGAGACTCGCTGCTGCCTCCCGAACTGCCGCCATACCCGACTGATGCAAAACCTCTCTATGATGTCCGCATATCGACCCACCAGTGGTCGACTGCACAGCATATAACTCAGCTCCTCTGCAGCATCCCCCCAAACCTCAACCTCCCTGTATGGCCTCCATGTGAATGAGGCTATCTCATCCAGAATCCACCGATAGTAGGTCACATCCCCTAAATGGGCATGTGATATAAACCCGATGTACCTGTAAATGAATGGGTACCTCCTCTCCCTCGGCTGAACCCTGAGGCGCACCACAACAATGTGCTCCCATGCCCATACCTGTGCCAGGATGGCACCACACGCCCATGTCCGACCGTCCCTATAGACGATCTCGTGCAGCTCATGATACATCTCTGCCAAGATCGCAGGTCCCCATGCCATCCGTCGGGGCCTGCCTACCAAGTCTACCAGTAGTCTGCCCCATCCAAGCGAGAATCCCTTCTGACTGCGATCAGTCATCAGGATCTGTGAAATAATCGATGCCACAATACATGGCACCGGATAGTCTCGGCCGAAGTCATCAAGCAGTCGCTCCCAGCTGACATGCCTGTCTAGGATGGTTACATCCTGAAACATCTCCTGAATCAACCGGCGCCCCTCAGTGACGTCCTGATCATAGTATACCTGTGACAACAAACAAATCATGTTAGTTTTCATCACATGGAAACATTACATTTATGATTATATCTCAAAACATGATTATACTTACAGGCTCTCCGTGGCATGGCACTCGTAAGATCCTGTAGACGTCCTCCAAAGTGATCGACGCCTCTCCAGTAGGCAAATGGAAGGTGTTGTGCTCACTATGCCATCTCTCGGCAAGAGCAGTCAACAACCCATGGTCCGCTCGGATATATGGGTATCTCAGCAGATACCGAAATCCCATGGCCCTGATATCGGCATTACCCGGATCATCCAGATCTCGGACACACCGCAACCCAGTCACCTTCGGCGCTCTGATAATGAGCGCCGGAAAAACCTCCTGCAAGCCAAAACCAAACTCGTTGTTAGTACATATCATGATGGATGTCCAAAAAACTCAGTATAAAACATTTTAAAAACGTAACATTGTCTAGACCCATGTCATTTTTGCTCAAAAATGCATTAAATATCAAAATTTTCAACTGGGCGATATTCTTTTTTGGAGAAGTATCGTGCGATACTTCTCCCTATAGTAGGGCGATAACCCTTATGTCGAGCGATACTTCACCCGCTATCGCGCGATCTTTCGCCCAGTATCGTGCGATACTGATGCCCAAAGCGTGCGATACTTTTGGGGCACGCGAAGTATCGCGCGATACTTCTCCCCAAAGCGCGCGATACTTCTAAAGTATCGCGCGATATTTCGCCCAACCGAAATTTTTGAAATTTAAAATTTGATAAAAACGTGCTAAAACACCTATTAAATGCTAGAAATGATCAAAAAGCTCGAGTTTTTCGAAAACATACAGGGGCAGGATAGTGTGGTGGCCGGTTATGCAACCGGGCGCGCTCGAATCGATGCCTGTGGATGGGAACTCCTGCTTGCTGAGCCATTTTCTCTCTCTAAAGCTCTGAAATTCTCAAATCACTAAAAGATAAATGATTTTTGAAAATGACATTTTGACCCCTTTTATAGCATTTTGACTTTTTGACCTAATTTTCAAAACACCTCGGAATTGCGCGAAAATTGCACCCCTAGCTAATTTCGACGTCCTGGATCCATTTTCGGACTCGAAATCAAAATTCGAGGTCATCTTCATAGTCAAAATCGCATTTCAAATTTTTTCCCCCCTTCTGCGCAGTTGATTGACCTTTTGAGGCATAATTTGATTTCCGGTGGAATTTCTTCCTTCCATGTCTTTCAAATTTTCTAGTCTTTCATTCGCGCTATTTCTAGTCTTCTATTTATATTCTTCTGCTTCATCATTGGGGTATGTTTCATTGCCTAATGGTTAACCTCTTGACCTTTACATTCGATTATGATTTGATCAACCTTATCAATTTTTTGTCTTTCCTCTACTTGATTTCGATTTCGATTCCGAGGGGGCAGTATTTATGGGAGTCTCATCCCTAATTCTCTTGATTTTCCTGATTTAGACATCTTTTGTGAGCTTTTGCTCAAAATTTGAGATTCTTATCTCCCATTTTTAGACTTGATTATTGCCTAGCAGCGACGGTGATAGTTTTGTCTAAAGCTTGATTTGCACCTAGCAGCGACGGTGTTGGTCTAAGCTTTTATTTATGATTTGTCCCGATGTGATCCCGAATCGACCTCATATCTGAGTTGTTTTGTGATCCCAAATCGATCTCACATTGCAACTTCATTCTTTGACTGCATGTGTTCCCAAATCGATCACACATTAGTCAAAGAGGGGCAAATGTATGCACCCTAAAATGGTTGCCTAGACTTTGGGCCCCATTTATTCAATTTATCAATCCTGAATCATTTTGATCATTTATCAATATTTTCAACAATATCAATTTCTTGATCAAATCCTAATTTCGATCATATATTGGATTTTTATCCTTGGGCTAACCATTTATCCTAAGTCTTTATTTGATTAAAAGGAATATTTCCTCCCCTTTCAATTAAATAAAAAGCCCACCTTTTCCTTTTATCCTAAGTTGCACAAATAAAGCATTATTCCTATTTTATAAAAAGGGGAAAAAAGCACTTTTTGTCTCACATGAGGCTCAAAAGTCAACACTTCACTCTCATTGGAGGATGTTTGTGCACATGGATTGCTCCTCTTTCAACCTCCACCGCTGATTAAGATCTTTTGCCTCTTAATCTCCATGGTCCATTCCTTTGCATTTCTTATAAAAGGAGAGCTCTCTCCTTCATTTGGATATCCTTGTTTTTTTGCTATTGTTATGCTGCAGGTTTTGGAGCTCTTTTTGAAGATACTCAAGCTTTGAAGCCTTGACATTCTTAGTTGCATCTCATAATAGTTTTGTTTTCATAGTTGCATTCATGGCATTCTTAGTGTAGATTTCCTTTTATGCAATCTCACATAGTCTAAATAGGAAGGATTTGTAATCCATTGCTATTTCCTTTCATAGATTAGATTTCTTTTCAAGCATTGCATTGTTATCATTTAGCTTAGCTTGCACATTCATACTAGTTGCATTTGCATTTCATTTCCATTTAGATTCTTGGAGATATTGGCATTGTTGCCCTTGTCTTCATTGTGAATCTCTCATTGTATGGTTGACTAGCAAGGTCACCTTCTTGTAGCTCTAGTTGAGAGCAAAACTCATAGTCCCTTGCAACTCCATGCATAGAGAGCTATGAGCCGCTTTGTGAGGCCTCACTCTTGAGCAACCTTGCATGTAATGGTTCATAGAAGTGCATATTTTAGTGTGTACAGCTGATAGTTCCACCATTACACCTGATGGGATGGTAGAAGATTTTATTGTCACCTTGAATTCTTGGGAATATCTGATTGAATTTGTTGTCCTTTCTCCAAAGGCTAACATGAGAGGGTATCTAATAATTCTAGGCAGGCCTTGGCTGGCTACTGCAGATACCTATATAGCTTGTTGGTCAGGAAAAATGACTATATCCAATGGAGTCAACACTAAAAATATGACTCTGTATTCCCTAGCTCAACCTCTATTGCAAGATGACCAGATAATCTGGCCCAATTTGGATGATACTAAACCTGAGGTCAATTCCATTCATCAGTTAATGATGATATCCAGGGAACCTTTTTTAGCTTCTAGGGAAGAATATTAAATCATTTCCTCCATTATTCTGAATGAGTATGGAGTGCAATCCCAAGTGTGTTCCCAAGAGGACTGTGTTCTTGACACTTTGTTACCACCTATTGATGCTCTGCAGTATTCAAAAACTTCCAAATTTCTTCATACATTACTACCTCATGAAATGGAGTCTTCCCTAATTGCTTAGTTGTCTATGGCAGAAAAGGTCACTAAGTTCGAGGCCATCTCAAGAAGGGAGTTAAATGTAAACAACACTTTGACTCCCTCTCAACAAACAAATGTCCTGCAACTTCTAAAAGAACATCAATCAGCCTTTGCTTGGGATTATACTGACATGAAAGGGTTAGATCCTAAGCTCTACACTCACAAAATTTATATCAACCCTGAATTCAAACCTGTTTGCCAACCTCAACGAAGGGTTAACCCAACTCTAAGAGATATAGTAAAGAATGAGTTGCAGAATTTGTTAAATACTGACTTCATCTATCCCATTTCTAATAGTCAATGGGTCTCCCCTCTTTTTATAGTGCCTAAAAAAGGAAGGAAGTGGAGAGTTTGTGTCGACTATAGAGAGCTTAACACAGCCACTAAGAAGGATCACTTTATGTTACCCTTTATAGATCAAGTCCTTGATAACCTAGTTGGAAAGAAATATTTCTCTTTTCTGGATGGATTCAATGGTTATAATCAGATACAAATAGCCCCTGAAGACCAGGAGAAGACAACATTCACCTACCCATGGGGCACATTTTCCTATTCAGTTCTGCCTTTTGGGTTGTGTAATGCCCCTACTACCTTCCAAAGAGTTGTGATCAATATATTCTCAGATATCTCTGCTGATTGCATGGAGACTTACATGGACGACTTTACCACCTATGGGCATACTTTTGATGAGGCCAAGGAAAATTTGGAGAATTTTTTTCAGAGATGTCATGATTATAACCTCTCTCTCAATAGTGAAAAGTGCTTCATGATGATGGAAGAAGGGGTTGTCATAGGACATTTCATATCTTCAAAAGGTATTCAAGTGGATCATGCTAATATTGAGGTGATTAGCACATTACCTACTCCAGCAAAACAAAAAGATGTGCAAATTTTTCTTGGGCATGCTGGGTACTATAGAAGGTTCATAAAGGATTTCAGTCAGCTTACAACACCACTATATAACTTGCTCAAGAAGGATGTTGAATTTGTTTGGGATTCTGTGTGTGTAAAGTCTTTCCTGCACCTTCAAGAAGTTCTCACTACAACACCAGTTTTGAGAGGACCTAATTGGGGATTGCCTTTTCACATCCATACTGATGCCTTAGACTATGCTATTAGAGCTGTGCTTGGCCAAAAGGTGGACTCAGTTGAGCATGTAATTTACTTTATCAGTAAAAATTTGCAAGGCACTGAGTTAAATTACATTGTCACTGAAAAAGAACTTCTTGCAGTCATTTATGCCCTAAATAAATTCAGACACTACATTATTGGATATGAGATCTATGTGCATATTGACCATTCTACTATTAAGTATCTCATTAACAAGCCTGCAATCTCTGGAAGATTGGCTCGTTGGTTGCTACTTATACAGGAGTTTGACAATACCATAATAGATAAACTTGGTAAAACCAATGTAGTAGCTGATTTTCTTTCTAGGTTGCATGTAACTAAAGATCCTACAACCATTGATGATAGTTTTCCTAATGAACATCTCTTCTTGCTGACTACGCACAATCCTTGGTATGCCAATATTGCCAATTATCTCACAATTGGTAAGACACCAGCTCATTTCTCTGCTAAAGAAAGAAGGTTGTTAAATGAAAAGAGCTTTAATTATTCATGGATTTCTAGATTCATGTTTTATAGTGGACCTAACCAAGAAACTAGAAGATGCATTAGAGAGGATGAAACTTATGATATCCTCAAGGCATGTCATGATGAACCTTGTGGTGGATATTTTGCTACCAAAATAACAACATTGAAGATCTTGACTACAAGTTACTATTGGCCCAATTTACATAAGGGTGCTGCTCGGTACACTAAAAAGTGTGACAAATGCCAGTGCAAGGGATTGACTTTGTCGGTCCTATTGAGCCATAAGGGTACATAAGGGTAATTAAGCCATAAGGGTCCTATTAAGGGTGCTTCTCGGTACATAAGGGTAATTGTTGCACCATTTGATAAATGGGGGATTGACTTTTTCGGTCCTATTGAGCCATCCTCATAAGGTAAATCCTATATTCTTGTTTGCATTGACTATGTTACAAAGTGGGCTGAGGCTAAACCTATGAAGCACCCGAGGGATAACAATGTTGCAAAATTCCTTTATGAATTCATCTTCACAAGATTTGGGGTACCAAGAGGGATACAGTCAGATCAAGGACCTCAGTTTACTTCAAACTTGATTGCCACTTTGATGGAGGAGTACAACATCAGGCATGGTAAATCTTCACCCTATCACCCCCAAGCTAATGGGCAAGTCAAAGTTACCAATCGAGAGTTGGAGTCTATCCTAGCTAAAACAATAGCCATCCATAAGAAAGATTGGGCTATCTAACTTCCTAAAGCACTTTTGGCTTACTGAACTACATGGAAGTTTACAACTAGTTTCACACCATTTGAGCTTGTTTATGGTCACTCTGTAGTCATGCCTATAGAGTTTGAACATAAGACACTCAGGACAGCTCTTGCTCTTGGGATGGATCTCACTACCACACAACAAGAAAGGATGCTAAGTTTGAATGGCCTTGATGAGTGGTGACAATCTGCCTTGCACAACACCGAATTGATACAACACCAGTGCAAGCAATGGCATGACAAGTATGTTAAGGACAAAGTTTTTTTTGTTGGTGACTGGGTGCTCCTCTATGACTCCAGGTATCAGCATAATCCTAGAAAATTCCAAACCGGATGGTTAGGCCCATATAAAATTATTGCAGTCTTTCTAAATGGAGCGGTCCAGCTCTCCACAGTGGATCCAGTACAGTTCAAATTGTTGGTCAATGGTCACAGGTTAAAATTATATCACAAACCCTAGAGTAAGGAAGAATTTCTGCAACAATTCTCTTTTGTTGTTGGTGATGGAGTTCCTGTAGCATCTCCTAATGAGCTTTTTGCTCATTTGCCTTCCTCACTCTAGAAGTTCTTGAAACTTTTCATGATAAACACTTTCTTCGCGAAAGTTGCTTCTCCATAATAAAATTTATGCTTCATTTCTAGTCTCTCATCCATCCACCTCATATTTTCTTTCATTCATGGTTCGTAACACCTACCACCTCACCAACACTTCAGGTTAGCACACATTTCAAGGTATGCAACTTTAATTTGTTTTCCTCTTAATTTTATCGTATGCCTTGTCATAACTGCAAGTGAGGGCCCACTTGCAACATTTTAGCTGGGGGGAAGTTATAATAGTTTTTTGTCATTATGTTTATGCAATCTTTATATTGATTCCTTTCTCCTATTGTACTTGTATTTTTCTACCATGATTAGACATTTTTGAAAATCATTAT
Organism: Chamaecyparis obtusa; assembly: GCA_027943335.1. Taxonomy (NCBI): domain Eukaryota; kingdom Viridiplantae; phylum Streptophyta; class Pinopsida; order Cupressales; family Cupressaceae; genus Chamaecyparis; species Chamaecyparis obtusa. Next base: position 48,040 of record BSBK01008011.1, on the reverse strand, counting down.
GATGCGTGTTATTTTTTCCACGTATAAAACTAAGGTGGCAAGTTATGTTGAGTACGAGTTTTGCAGAGAGTACTTATGAGTAATTATGAAATGATAATACGGTGATTTGCATTTGTGTTTCTCATAAGCTCATTTCTCGAGCTGCATTTTTAGAAAATAAATTTCCAAATTTGAACTTATCCTGCAACTTGCCTTTTCAAGCTTTCTTGTTCAAAATCTTGGTTGTCTATTATTATTTGCTGCAACTCTATTTTGGGTATCCTGGAAACTAGACGATGGGAGGAGACCTCATTCGAAGAGAGCCTACTGTGCATAATGTGTTTCTAGAAGACCAAAATTGTAGGATGTATTTTTAGGCAAGAGGGTGGATGGATTATGTCCAGAAGCTAACTAGCTGGGATGACGAGGTTGAACTTTAGTTTCTTAACTCCTTAAAAGATGGAGTGGCTATAGTTAAAGGACTGAAGGTGCCATTTTCTCAGTCAATTTTGGTAGAGGTCATGGGATTACCATTGGAGGGTGAGGAATTTGCAGAGAATCTTGACCCAACTACTGTAAGAGCTCAGTTAACTCTACATGCAAACCTGCCGCTTGAAGTTGATAGGAAACAAGGTACATTTCAACTATCTCTTCCTTAGCCATTTAAACAATGTGCAGTTTATATCATTAGGTATTTCACCTGCAAAGGGCGGCACTCATTCCTTCATGTTGTTCACTTTAAATTCTTGAGTTGTTTAAGACATGATAATAGGCCTATCAATGTCCCTAGTTTTGTGTTTGGCATTTTGTCAAAACATGCCATTCTAGTTCAAGAGGGTAAATGAAATTTTGTCTCTCACCACTGTTTAATCAAGTTGATAGTGGAAAAATCCTTAAGGGAGCAGTAAGATATTTCCTGGGAGGAATTTATTCTATAGGTGTTTAAGGAGCCTACCCCAGAACCAATTGGGCGTAGAGTAGGACAGAGGGTTAAAACTGCTAAAGGGGTTAGGAAAATTTTAATTGAAATTGGACAATGTTCTTCATCCAAAAAGAAATATAGGGTTAGGACCCCTAATTCTCCTAATTCTACTAATTCCTCTACTTCAAGATCAACTCATGAAGAGGAATCAGAGACTCCTATAGAAAAGGTTGAAGTTGCTCCTGCAGTAGAAATAGTTTCCCCAAAGGATAAGAAAAAGAAAATTAACCCTAGTACTAGTCGGCAGGCTAAGGCATCTCTTGCAACCACGAGCACTTCCAGAAAAAGGAAAGCTCCAGAAAAGGAGGAAACTCCATTAAGGAGAAGTGCTAGGAGAAGGTAAAAAAAATTGACGAGATTCCAGTTAATGAGCCAAATGTAACCCAAGATTCTGGGTAGAAGGAAGAAGAAAATGAAAACGTTCAGCAAGAAGCTGAATTACAGCTTGAAACTTCTCAGCAGGAAGAACAATGGACTAAGATTATGGAACAGGAAACATTTGAGAAATTTCATGATGTTAAAATGGAGCAGGTTCCTGATAAACCAATAAATGCAGAAATCATTATAATCGGAGATGACTCCAGCTCGAAACAACAAGCTTATGTGTTTCGAAGGAGAGGATCAACCTATGGGAATCTTCAGGAAGATAATTTAGGAAGTGATGACTCTGATAGTTACATTAGGGAAGAAGATGAAACAATGTTCTCTCCTATAATAGAATCTCCTGCAGCAGAAAGGAATCCCTATGAAGAAAATCCAGATATTGATATAGACCTTGTCAATAAGGTAGTAGACCAAATTTTGAGTGAAGGGTTAGATACATTAGCTTTAGTGGCTCAACAATGCTCTAACACTGAGAGGGCTATGATTATCTAGACAGATCCTTTGAAGAGGACAAGTGCTAGCAATGGTAAGTCATTTGTCCCTCAAGCAGCAGGCAATTCTTTCCATAGTTCAATAACAGATCAATCTAGTTCAACATCTTTGCTATTTGTTATCTTCCAATTGTCTAAACAATTAAATTCTGAGAGAGAGTAGTGGAAACAACAATAGAAAGAACTAAATAGGGTAGTAGACCATCATTATCAGGAAACACTTGTTCAAGAGGAAAAGATAGAACAATTAAGTGTGAAACTTGACAAAATTACATCTTTAATTCTTGACCTGATGGGTTGTAGATCCCCATCACCTGTCTATGCCTTATTTCTTAAAGAATAGTTGTTAAACTATCAAATGACCTATATTATGCAAGATAGGTCTTCCTCATTACAAGAGCCTACCCAGTTTTCTCAAGCCTTCCATAACTCTCCTACAGCCATCCAAAATCTATTATGTGAATTTTATCCCCTCAACCTAGCAGTCCCTAATGACCGAGTTTGGAATCCCTTGCTTTTATGTTGGGGATATTCAACTCAAAGCCCTCATGTCTTGGGTACAAAATGAAATTAGTTGGGACACTCAAGCTAAAGTGTATAGAGATTTGGAGTAAGAAATTCCCCTATTTCTAAGGCTTGAAGCCAAAGATCCTCGAACTTTCTACTGTAATTGGTTAAGGATAGCCCCCTCTGACTCAGGTAGCAAGATCATTTATCGAATGAGAAATGAAGCATTTAATGCATATGAACAGATGATAGATTCTTAATTGCCTGAGGCTAGAAATGTCATTCAGTGGTGCTGGAACAATTTATCTAGGGAGATGAGAAATAAAGAACCACATTCACCTCTCAACTTTGTTATGGCAACCCAGTGCGCCCCTTGGTACATTTCCTTGGGAAGAGAGAGAAATTTTTTGGATTCCACTAACCTTTCAGCCTCCATTAATGATGTCTCCTTTACTTGCAAACTCAAAAAATCTAGACAATTTTGATATGAAGAGGGAAAAGGATAGATGGAAGAAACACAGGGAAACAAAGGGATTCTATTCAGAATAGGGTACTAGATAGAGAACAACTGCTGACTATAGATTGATAGCCAGGTTGAAGAATTTATTTGCTGCGGGACCAACAAATAGCTAAGCTAGGGGCAATGATGAGTCAATTTTATAGGGTGTTTTGTTTATGATTTTCTAAGTTCAGACTTGAATATCTTATGTTTTTTCATAAACATTATATAGTCTTTTATGTTTATAAGCTTTAGCCATATGTATATTTGATACTTATGGAGCTTAAGGACAAGACTGAATATATATCTAGATTGATGAATGTTATGATAAAATTTGGTATTTTTCTTCTCTAGCTTTAATGGGTAGACCTCCTGCAGCCATGTGACAAGGCTACGGTAAAATAGGAAAACTTATTATAATATCTGCCTTGGATTTGTGTTGTGGATTCTGTTATGTTAACCTTTTGCAGGAGAAGAATAAGTCAGCAAGGAGCGCAGACTCAAGGATGAGTGGGTCTTTCAAGGTGGATAACTATTTTAGAGTTCATCATAGCTCCACTCCTTCCATAACTTTGCGGTTGCTAATTCAGTCCAAGTCAATCTAGTTACCAAGCATTCCTATATTTTTGAAGTGCTAAATATGGCTTATCTTCTTGCATAAATGATGTTGTCGCTCCTGTAACTGAAAGTTGTTATGTTATGTAATGAAGGACCTAGTTTGTAGGAGTTCTATTTTTCTTAGTTCCTTTTAAATAAGCTGGAACTTATGATTCCAAGCTAGTTAGATGTTTTGAGGAATTCATACTGTAATCTAGCAATAAAGAAAAATACTTTGATATCCTATATTGTATCTATGTTTTGTTGAATGAATATATGACAGTTCTTCATTTCAATCTCTAAGTTATAATTCATTCATACTTCCGTGGGGGCCCACATGGGAGGTGAATTGCCCGTTCATGCTTAAGTAGTATTCAGTTAAGTTTCTTTGAAGTTGTTAAGTACTGTTGCTCCTACAACCACTAGTAGCAGAACCATTGACTGTTTCCTACAGCATTGGTTTACTTCTGAAGCATTATCTATTTACTGTTACTTTTTTCTTTCAAGATGAGAGTTAATCTATAGTTTTAGTTTCTAGTATAACTCTCTTGTAGCAATAGCTTTTACTTTGGTAGTGATGACTATTGAGAAGAACTAAAGCATAAACTTTGCAACCATCATCTCAAGTTCACGTTCCCAGATTGATACATTTAATGAAGTCTAGCATGATGTTCTAAGTAGATACATGATGATTTTTAGCAATGAATCATTGTTTAAGGATGTCCAATCCTTGAGTTACTAGGATATTATTCTTACTAGTCACCAACCTTCAAGATTATTAGTTAATAGAGCAGAACAGTATTCAGAGGAAATTAGATTGAGCAGAATTAGAGCAGGCTAACCGAGTAGTTCAGAGCAAAGATTTTCACACTACAAGGTGATATACATTTAGTACTTTATTGATATGTATCAGACAAATAGATTTTTCATTAGTAGATAGATACCTATTTTTTTCTAATCATTGTAATAGAGTTTTTGTAAAATCTCTTAACAGAGTAGACCTAACAATCTTTTGTAAATCTCTTAACTGAGTGCACACTCAAGTAGTGTTGTTAAAATCCTATCACTAGGTAGATCTAGCTAATCTAATATGTTACTCCTAATAGGGTAAGATCACCAGAAGTGATCAACACTTGTAGCCCTAACAGGCAAAGCTTTTCTATCTGCAGTAGTGAAGAATTTGTGGGTGTCATCCCCACCACAATTTTTACCTTCTAACAAGCGTTTCTGCGTTACCAAAAAACTTGTGTTATGGGAATGTTACATTGTTGATTTCATGTTATTTACTTTTACAAGTTGAATGGATGAATGATACATGCATTGGATACAAGTTATTTTTCAAGGTTAATATTGTTTGCAGCTTAAGATCTGAAAGGTTTATGAGTTAAAGTTTTTGTGGGCACTAATTCACCCCTCCCCTCTTAGTACCCTATCTCTCCTAATCCAACAACCAGGACCTGGCGGAGCAACCTTTAGTAAGGGAAAGAGGTTTATTCAAATGAAAGAGATTCCACCAAATAGATTGTTCTCCACGCAAAGAGTGATTATAATCAAAATTGGAGTTGTTAATGAAACCACGAACAGACTCCCAAGCCTTCCAAATAGACCTAAAGACCCAAGTGCCCTGAATAGTCACAGGGAACCGGCCAGCAACCAAGTCACAGAAAGGGAGACCTTTCCAGGACTTGGCAGCCTTAGGAGTACCATTCTGGATGTTATTTCTTATAAGAACCTTCCAAGGTTTATTTCCTTTAAAAGCTTGGAAGATCCATTTGGAGGCAAGGGACATTCCTTGAAGTCTAATATCTTTTAGGCCAAGGCCACCAATATTTTTATCTAAATGGAACCAATTCCACTTAATCACATGAGTTTTTTTATTCCCCTTATCATCAGAAAAAAGGAAACTATGGATAGCCTTTTGGATTTCAAATATTTGATAGTTGCTAAACATCCAAGCAGAGAAGTAATATATGTTGTAGGAAGAAAGAATTTTTTGGCAAACTTGAACCCTTCCAACAAGAGAGAGAACTCTATTGTTCCATTTGTTAAGCTTTTTTTCAATCTTATCTTTAACCCAAAGCCACATATATTTTAGAAAAGGGGAAACTAAGAAAGGAATACCAAGGTATCTGACAATCTTATTAGGTCCCTCCCAGGCAAAGCCAAAGTGTTCAAGCCAGTCTAGGGGTTTCTCTTTCCAACCAAGCATAATGGATTTGGAGCTATAAATACAGGGCCCAGAAGCTTTACCAAAGATTTCAACTTTTTGATTGAGGCACTAAATGCTATGTCGTGAGAGCTCCAAAAAAAGAGAGGTGTCATCAACAAATTGAATGTTAAGCAGCTCAAAATTATTAGGTATAGCAATCCCATGGACTCTAGGGGAAAGGGTATCATCTCTAAGGAGGTAAAATAAAGCATCTGAAGCAATAACAAACAGGGCAGGAGCAAGGGGGAAACCTTGTCTAATGGATCGGGAAAGCGGGATGGGTTGGGAAAAATTACCATTGACCTCAATCAAAGTAGAGGCATTCTTGAGAAGGATTTGGACATACTTGTAGAAAATATTGGGGAAGCCAAAATCACTAAGCATCATGAGGATAAAATCCCATTCCACCCTGTCGTATGCTTTCTCACTGTCGATAAGAAGCATAGTTGCATCTTGCTTAGAGGTCTCTACCCATTCCATAGCCTCCCAGCTCATAACAAGGTTTTCAAGAATATACCTACCCTTGATAAATCCCGTTTGGGTAGAGCAAATAAATTTGGGAAGATTTTTTTCATGGTGAGAGGCTAGGACTTTGGCAAGGATCTTATAGGAAACATTAAGAAGAGTAATAGGATGCCAATTTTTAATAAGAGATCTATCACCAGTTTTAGGGATAAGATTGATGATGCCCATGTCAATATAATTCCCTAAGGTACCATTAAAAAAAGCTTCCAAGTATAGATCATGAAGATCTTGAGTGATCTAGTCAATATTGGTTTTATAAAATTCAGCAGGGTGCCCATCCGGGCCAGGGGCTTTGTTGTCTTTAAGATTTTGAATGGTGTCAGAGATTTCTTGAGGAGAAACCATAGCCTGGAGAAGGAGGGAGTCACTTTCAGAGATCATATTGGGGATGAGACCTATGCACCTATTCCTAATGTCTTTCGAGGCCTCAGTATCTTATGAGGTAAAAAGGGTTTTGTAGAACATTTCAAAAGCATTATTAATGTCATGGAGGGTCAGGAGTTCCTTATCCTCCACAATAATTCTGTCAATTCTTTCTTTTCTCTGCTTATGTTTAAGAAGGTTAAAGAAAAGTTTGGATCCTTTATCACCATACTGAAGCCAATGGTTGCAGACTCTAATAAAGGCACCTCTAATTTTAACTTGCTATTGTTTCCTAAGGGAATCTCTAGCTAGAGAGACTTGCTCAACTAAATTAGGGAAGGTAGGTTGAGACTGAATATTGCTTTCTAATGAGTGAAGCCAGTCAATAACCAAATTCTCCATACGTATATAATCTTTAGCCTTCTTGTCACCAAAGGTTTGGAAGATCTTCTACCAAGATGAGATATTCAAATTCCATCTACTGGTATGGGAATGAGTCTTGTTCTGCAAGTTAAATAATCTGATCATTTTTATGGCAATAAGCACATCCTAATCACCTAAAAGGGAAGTATTGAGGATAAATTTTTGACTAACTGAGGAAGTGGTTGGGATGGAGTTTCTAAAATTCACATTGGCTAAAATGGGGTAATGGTCAGAAAGAGTAGCAGGGTGGGCAACAACCACAATATTAAACTGGTTAGGAGAAAAGGAGAAAAAATTACTGTTAGCATAAAACCTATCAAGTCTAGAGTAAATGCGATTAGGTCCTTGTTTAAAATTGTAGCAAGTATACCAAAGGGCCTAAGTATCAGATTTGATGCCATAAAGGGGGTCAAACTAATGGAGACATTGTTTAAACCCATCCCTATGAGTTTTTTTAGAGCCTTTCCATTCAAAAGGGGTTCCTCCAATCTTATCATCAGGATTTTCAATCATATTAAAGTCACCACCAATAATCCAAGGAATACTAGGTAGGGTGGTCATCCAATCCCAAAGGAGAATCCTTTCTTTATAGTCGTTAGGAGAATATAGAGATCAAACACCAAAAGAGGAGCCGTTAATAGTTAGAGTGACCCAAGCCACCCTATTACAAGGTAAGATACCTGAGTCAGAAATATGGCTTGTCCATTTAGGGCTAAGAAAAAGGGAAACTCCACCTTTTCCTTTAGCATGGTTAGTAACAATCTTAAAAGCATCTTTCTAGATACAGCTAAGGTCAATATCAAGGGAAAAACTAACAACTTTAATCTCTTGCAGCATCAAAAAATTAGTAGTAGTATGACAGTTCATAAATCTCTTAATAATGAACTTATGATCTAGAGACTCAAGGCCTCTAATGTTCCATGAGATGAACTTCATGCGGAAATTGTTGGAAATTGCAATTCAAACCATTTTTGTATTGTCATTGATGTCAAACCTTAATTGGTAAAACTGTTGCTACTTAGGAAAGTACTATATCTATTTGAGTGTTGCTAAGGGGCTAGCAAGATTGGTAACAATAGCACCTAAGGGAAAGGTTGAGTTATCTTGATACTACAAAGTGTACTTGCCTATGTTGGACAATGATGAGATAATGTATTGTTTATCTTAGTAAGACTGAAGACTAAATTGGTGGGCTTAATCAAGAAAAGAATGAAAAATCATGTCTAAGCCGAGTTATGCTAGTGTTGACCGAGTTATTATATGCCGAGCAAAATTCTAGTGTCGATCGAGCATCAGTAAATTGCCGAGGAAGATAGTGTAAACCAAGGAAACAATTTTAGTATTGACAGAGCTTACTAATGAAGACCGAGTGGATGATCACAGTATTGGCCAAGCATCAACAATTTTATATTTGAAGAGAATTTAATTTTGGAGCCGACATTATTGAATTCTTGGATTATGTAAAACATGTTGACTTTATTTATTAATTGTCTGAAAGCATTAAATGCACCGTAAAATGTTTTATTGTAAATCTTTAAGAGATTTGAGATGATTCTAGAAAAGGAGCCGAAGAACATGAAGTGGGTAGATTCAATGAATCTAACCTAACCCTAAGATCTACGATTGAGATTGGGTGGAAAAAGATAAGTTAACCTAATTGAAGAAAGAATATAAGGATCTGAGCATTTGATTTTGCAAGTGCATGGGTGAACAGAGAATGCTAGAAGAGTAAAGTTTATTGACTGATTAAGTAGAAAAGGCTAAAGGAAATTGTGGTGGTTTCTTTAAGAAAAGTTATGAGCAGATCAAAGATGGAGATGGTAAAGTTTCATAGTCAGTAAACTAGCATTAGTTTATGGAAATAGATCTGATATTTGCAAAGTGAGTTGTATATTTTTAGATAAATATTGTTGCTACTTTCGAACCATTGTAATAGTCAAAATCCTTTTAACAAAGGTTGACCTAATAGTCATATGTTAAATCTTTTGAACAAGGTTGCATTCTAATGGAGTGTATGTAAGTCCTATGACTAGGCTCACTTTTAACAAGGTGATTGAAATCCTTTAACCGGGTCACACCTGATGGTGTGTTTTGTAGCCTTTGACCGGGTTGGCTTTTCACTGAGCTCACTTCAAAAGAGTGAAAATAATAGTACCATGTTACAAAGTGGTTTTTCCCATATTCGGTTTCCACTATAAATCCTAGTGTTTATACTTGTGTGAATGTTTTGGTTTGAACATTTCTGAGTTTTACAAGTTAAGTTACAGTTGGGTAGTGGACTAGATTGTTATATGTTTCTATTATTGAATCAGTGATGACCGAGTTTGTTTTGGTTTTGGATCTGATTTAAAGAAAAGTTTTTAAGATTGTTTTATACATTAGGACCTAAGAACAACCGATTCACCCCCCCTCTCTGTTGTTCTAAATCATATTAACAATTTGTATCAAAGCTTTGTTGCTTACTATTAGTGTTTACAGAAATCAAGTTTAAAGGGGCTTGAAGCAAATGATCAGGATATATAAGAAGGAGGTACTGAAGCTAAACAAGGAGAACTTCCTTGCATGACAAAGCTTGATGAAGCTGCATCTGGCTGATATTGGTTACTCTACAGAGTACTACATTGAGAATGCCTATGTCTCTCCTATCGCACCTTTCACTGCTGAAGAAATGAGAGCCAAGCAAGAACATAATTAGGCAATGCTGGAAATTGCATCTACCCTAAGCTATCCTGAATTTGAAGACATTAAGGATTGCACAACTGCAAAGGATATGTGGGATACTCTTGCAATGATCTATGCTGGTGACCTAAATGTGCTGAAAATAGTGCCAAAAGAGAACAAGAACATGTCAAGCTACAAGAAAATGTTGTTGTATATCAGGAAGAGGTTGATGAGCATTCTGAAGTTGAATATGACAATCTTGTCGAGGAACATGATGAAATAGAGGAAAGAGGAGCTGAACCTATTTTGGCAAAATATGTAAGAAGACATCACAAGCCTGAACATATAATTAGAGACAAAAATATTGGAATTCAGACCAGAAGTAAGACTAAGGATCCAACATGTCTACTGTGTGAATTTGAACCTAAGTTAACTAGAGAAGCATTGGAGAATGAGGACTGGATACAAGCAATGAATGAAGAGATTGACCAGATAGAGAAAAATGATACTTGGACTCTGGTGCCAAGATCTGAAAACAAAAATGTTATAGGCACTAAGTGGGTATTTCAAAATAAGATGAATGAAAATGGTGAAATCAATAGGAACAAAGCTAGGCTAGTATGCAAAGGCTATGCACAAGAAGAAGGAATAGATTATGGGGAAACATTTGCCCCTATAGCTAGATTGGAAGGAGTAAGAACTCTACTTGCATATGTTGCTTACAAAGATTTCAAGGTATATCAAATGGATGTTAAGTCTGCATTTTTTAATGGTATACTGGAAGAAGAAGTTTACATAGAACAACTAGAAAGTTTTATTGATCCAAACAGAAGACACATGGTGTGCAAACTGAACAAAGCACTATATGGATTGAAGCAAGCTCCCAGAGCATGGTATGAGCGGTTGCATAACTACTTGATATAGATTTGATTTTCAAGAACAAATGAAAAGCAATTTGTACATGAAGGATGAAGAAGGTAAAGGTATTTTGTTGGCAAAAATTTTTGTGGACGACATTATTTTTGGTGGACAAGATGCATTATGTAAAAGTTTGTGAAATGAAATACAAACTGAATTTGAAATGAGTATGTTTGGTGAGATCAAATTCTTTGTTGGTTTACAAGTATATTAGAGGAAGAATGGAATTTTCATTACACAGTCTAATTATGTTAATGAAATACTAAAAACTTTTGAGATGGAAGATGCTAAACCAGTAGGAACTCCTATGGTTACGAGACAAAAGTTATCTAAGAATGATGATGCTGCAGAAGTGAATCAAACTTTGTATAGATCTCTGATTGGAAACTTATAGTATATTGTACATATTAGACCAGATATTGCATTAGCTATTGAGATTGTGGCAAGATTCTCTGCCAATCCTAAGGAAACACACATGATGGCCATGAAAAGAATTATGAGATACTTGAAAGGAATTGCTGACTATGGTCTATATTATAAGAAGGATGACAAATTTGAACTTAGAGTTTATATAGATGTTGATTGGGTAGGAAATGTAGATGATAGAAAAAGTACTAGTGGTGGAGCTTTCTTTCTTGGATAGAGATTAGTCTCCTGGACAAGCAAGAAACAAAATTGCATTTCCCAATCTACTTTCAAGGCCGAGTATGTTGCTGCTACAGTAAACTATTCAAATTTGGTATGGATAAAACAATTGTTGATAGGCATGAAAGAAGAAATCACTGAACCTATTGTTATTTTCTGTGACAACACAAGTGCTATCAATATTTCTAAGAATCCAATGATGCACACGAAGACCAAGCACATTGCAATCAAGTATCACTACTTGAGAGAATTAGTACAAGATAAGGAAGTCTGAATGGAATATGTGAATACAAAAGAACAATTAGCTGATATATTCACTAAAGATTTACCCAAAGAAGCTCATGACTATTTGAGAAGTCAATTAGGGGTTCTTCCCCTAATTGAGGCTGCCTAGATAAGCTAGGAGCAATACATCAAATGTGCTACAACAGAACATTTGACATATTGATGTAGAATATTGTCACACTTTAGGGCTAGCGTAGAGTTGTGAAAGAGATATAAAGACAAGGAATCAGTCATAAGAAAGATGACAGGGGAAGAAACATGGAGCTGCACAAATATTCTCTACATTTGATGGATGTATGTTTTAGTTGTTGCTTTGGCATTTTTGTCAAAGAGGGAGATGAACTGATATGATAACACAATAACACTGAAAGGTAAGAGCGAGTCTGAAAGTCAAGAGGAAGATGAACTGAAATGAAGGATCAGAATAGAGGGAGATTTGAATACTTCTGACAGTCACAGAAGTGAGGCTTATAGAATTCTGAATCAGAATGAAGCTAAGGATATTATAAATAATTTTTTGATGGACAGATAAGTTTTGGATTGGTTGGTAATCCATGTGTTATTCAAGTGATATCATATGGTGTTGCCATCAATGCCAAAGAGGGAGATTGTTGGAAACTGCAATTGAAACAATTGTTGTATTGTCATTGATGTCAAACCTTAATTGGTAAGATTGTTGCTACTTAGGAAAGTACTATATCTATTTGAGTGTTGCTAAGGGGCTAGCAAGGTTGGTAACAATAGCACCTAAGGGAAAGGTTGAGTTATCTTGATACTACAAAGTGTACTTGCCTATGTTGCACAATGATGAGATAATGTATTGTTTATCTTAGTAAGACTGAAGACTAAACTGGTAGGCTTAATTGAGCAAAGAATGAAAAATCATGTTTAATCCAAGCTATGCTAGTGTCGACCGAGTTAGTATATGCTAAGCAAAATTCTAGTGTCGACTGAGCATCAGTAAATTGCCGAGGAAGACAGTGTAAGCCAAGGAAGACAGTGTAAGCCAAGGAAACAGTTTTAGTATTGACAGAACTTACTAATGAAGACCAAGTGGATGATCATAGTATTGACCGAGCATCAACAATTTTATATTTGAAGAGAATTTAATTTTGGAGCCGACATTGTTGAATTCTTGGATTATGTAAAACGTGTTGACTTTATTTATTGATTATTTAAAAGCATTAAATGCACCATAAAATATTTTATTGTAAATCTTTAAGAGATTTGAGATGATTCTAGAAAAGGAGCCAAAGAACATGAAGCGGGTAGATTCAATGAATCTGACCTAACCCTAAGATCTATGATTGAGATTGAGTGGCAAAAGATAAGTTAACCTAATTGAAGAAAGAATATAAGGATCTGAGCATTTGATTTTGCAAGTGCATGGGTGAACAGAGAATGTTGAAAGAGTAAAGTTTATTGACTGATTAAGCAGAAAAGGCTGAAGGAAATTGTGGTGGTTACTTGAAAAAAAGTTCTGAGCATATCAGAGATGGAGATGGGAAAGTTTCATAGTCAATAAACTAGCATTAGTGTATGGAAACAGATCTGATATTTGCAAAGTGAGTTGTATATTTTTAGATAAATATTGTTGCTACTTTCTAACCATTGTAATAGTCAAAATCCTTTTAATAAAGGTTGACCTAACAATCATATGTTAAATCCTTTGAACAAGGTTTCATTCTAATGGAGTGTATGTAAGTCCTATGACTAGGCTCACTTTTAATAGGGTGATTGAAATCCTTTAACCAGGTCACACCTGACAGTGTGTTTTGTAACTTTTGACCTGGTTGGCTTTTCACCGAGCTCACTTAAGAAGAGTGAAAATAATAGTAGCATGTTACAAAGTGGTTTTTCCCATATTGGGTTTCTACTATAAATCCTGGTGTTTATACCTATGTGAATGTTTTGATTTGAACATTTCTGAGTTTTACAAGTTAAGTTATAGCCAAGACAGATAGTCAGCTCAGGCATACATATATTATTGTCATGGTTATCTTTCATGGTGGTATCAGTGTCCTTGTTAGTATCAACTCTATCAAAGTTATCATGTGAGGAAATATGAGGAGCTTCTTCAATAATGAGCAAAGGGCTACTATTGAAAATCTCAAACTAGTTGGATCTGGAGTTGCTAGAATGTATTTTCTCTAAAGCAAGTTGTTGAGAATTTTTTTGTCTACACTTCCTATTCAAAACGATTTGAAAATCATTAGGGATTGGTGGCTTAGGAAACGTTAAATCTTTAGAACCATTTTCAAGGACCTTGGGCGCATTATTATTCCCTGACTTTGAGCCAGAGGCCGAGTTTGAAGCGGTAGGATTCTTACAGTTATTATTAGGAGCGATTAGATCTAGTGACAATTTAGGGTTATCATTAGAGGCAGATGTCTTTGGGTTATTTGTATTGGTCAATGAATCTTCAACATTATTAGGGTTTTCAGATAACTCAGTCGAGCTAGGTTTCCTACGGTTAACAATAATAGGACAGTTCTTCCTGAGATGCCCTTCTCTTTTACAGAGAAAAAATGTATTTAGTCCACCAAGAATCTCCACGGGGAAAATGAATATGTCCCCACTAATGTTAAGCTTAAGGCTTGGAGGGATATCAAATCCAGGCTTGATAGAAATGAGAATCCTAGCATCAAGGTTAGGAACTAGATGAGAGGTTTCATCAATTCAAATTATTTTCCCATACTCTTCCAGAAGTTGAGGTAGAAATTTCCAAAGAAAAGGAGGGACATCCTTTAGAATGACCCACCTAGGGCAAGAGAGAGCAAAGAACTCTTCGTTAACCACCTCTTGAGACAAGGCTAGGGCACGAAAGGATGTTTTCCCAACCGTCCAGTAGTGTCGCTTAAGGGCTTCAAGCTAAGATTGATGATTACTAAAGAAAATAATGTAAAGCCCACATTGAATCTACCTACAAAATGAGATCTTCAGGCCAAGTTTTAGGTTCCAAAGGCTATGAAACCAGTCATCAAGGAATTTCCCTAGTGGACATTTTTCCACATCAACACAAGCAAAGAAAATGGTCGTATTGCTTAACCTAGTTTTTTCCAAAGCAATTTCAAGCAACATCTCATCATTTGGGGAAATGAATGATTCACCCGAGGCTTTGATAGGGCTCTTACCTTCTTCGATGGGTCGCTCACCTCCAAAAGCCAGAATAAATCATGCAACAGAAGAGACGCCATTGCTGGTAGGAGCAACCATCTCATCAAAGGTTTTCTTAGGTAGAGAATGGGCTAAAACATCAGGTCCAGGGGTATTAATTGGTGAAGCAACCAACTAGGGCACCATTGTAACATTAGGGGCAGAGGAATTAAATGGTGAAATGACCGACTCAGGCTCCATCGTGAGCCAAGGGCAAAACACACACATAGCTAGATAGGAAAAATAAAAGCTTACGGAAACATAAAAAGAAAACAACTGCCAAAAAGAAAGCACATGAACCAAAAAAGTAGAGAGAGAGAGAACAAACCGCGTGGAAGAGAAAAAATCTCCTCCACATCACCGCATAAAAATCTGAGTTCACATTAGACTTTCACTCCAATTTTCACTCTCGAGTTTGCCCAAAATATCCGCATTTTAATAATTCAATAAAATTATTGTCAATATGTGGAAGCCATTTAATAAAAATTGTAGCAACAATTTATTTTCAACATGATGACAATTTTTTTTATCAATTTTGGTGTTCTTTTGCAAATGTCAATTGTGTTTGATATATATATATATATATATATATATATATATATTCTGCCCTTTTGATGGTAAGTGACAAAGATGAAAGAATTCATTTCCAAATAGTAATACAAATTATTTATAATAGCTAAAAGATTTAATAAATGATTTATCAATACAAAATCTTAACTGCATCCAATTGTTTTCAAGTTGGAGCTCAAAAATCTTGTAGCTTAATTAATTAAGCTTTATGTGGGAGCTTTGCTCCCCGAAATGACTTTTTCTCTGGGAAAGTTGTCAATGCCTCTTTCCGAATAATTTTTCTTTTCCGGCAATGGAAAGCACTTCAGATTTTTATAGCAACTTACCTTATTTTTTCCTTAAACTTCTTGAAATTTTTTCAATTACTAATGTGACAAAGATATTAATATCTCTCACCTATTTAGAATGAGGTCGATTTTTCAATTTTTGTTACTTAGATTAAGAGATTTTTTTAAGGATTAACTGTACTTTTAATTCCTCTCATAACTTGGAATTAGATGAATGCTCATTTTGGACCAAAATTAGAATTAACTTATGCCAATTCACCAATTCCCATTTTCCTATTCTAGGTTAATTCCAGCAACCAAACGGGCCCTTAATTGTTTTGGGTTTTTTTTAACATACTTTATTTTAAGGATTAACTATACTTTTTATTTTTTATCTATATATCTATTAAGTTGTTTTGTATGTATTTTTCAAGAATCAACATTAATATAGTCAATTGTATATCAACATCATGAAATTTCCTAACATTCACGTACAACAAATTTACTTTCTACATAAAAACTAAATTAAAAATTAATGTAAAATATATTCATTTTAAAATTTCTTATTTTAAATTGAAAAAAGAAAACCTATCAGCTCATCATTGCATGCACAAAAGCATTTGATTGCTAGTATTTAGTTGAGAGTTTCTTCATCTTAAATTAGGGGTTTTCTGGCATGGATATCTATAAAGATGATAAATACATTTGAAGAAAAAATTATTCTTTATATTTTTATAAATTTTAAAGAAATAAAAGAAAAAGATAAATAAAAGCATTGGTAATTTTTTAATAGCTATCTGGACATTTGTGCATAAATATTAACAATTTTTGAGTGACTATTGGGACATTTACATAAGTATCAATGGTTATAGTGCATGGTTATTGGGGAACTATTAAGTAGGTACAATTCCATAATGTACATTGTTATTACCCCAAAACCTAAATAGAAGCTATAATTAGTTAAGTTGCATACAGAGACAACCATGAAAAAATGTTGAAATTTGATGTATTGGTTAGGATTTGTCAGTGCACAAAGTTAGCTATTGTATCGTCTTAAAATGGAAGCACTTCCATGATAAGAGTGTTTAGCCCTCCGAGTAATTGTTCTGGGATCATGTTAAGCACCTTGATTAGGTCTTTGCATGTATCTAGCTTTTTCCCCTATTCTGCTTCCCTCTGCACTTTTTTTTCACTTCATATATGCATTTCCTGACATTCTGGGCTAGGGTCCTGAGGTCTTTGACCTCAAGGTCAAAGTTGACCTTAAGGGTCAAAGTCAACCTCGACTCTGACCTAGGTTAGGGTCAACCTCGACTCTGACCTAGGTTAGGGTCGACCTTGACCCTGACCTAGGGCAAAGTCGACCTCGTCCCTGACCCCAGTTCAAATTTCAAGTTTTTCTAATTTCTGGGCATCGGGTTTCAGAAAGATTATTTTTCCCGCCTCCAGGTCGGCCATTTCAAGTTTCAAAATGGTAAATATTTAAATTGCATTTAATATGGGTCCATTTTTAGGGGTTAAGGTTAATTGGGATTTAATTTCCCAATGTTGGCCTTCTCTAGAGGTTTGTGTCCTAGTTCACTATGAAAGGAGGCCTTCCTCTCTCATTTTCACATCCATTGTTCACATCCATTCTCACCAAGAAATCTCTCAAGCTCTCAAGTGCAAGAAAGTGAATTCAAGCATTCAAACAAGCCTTCAATAATTCAAGTGTTCAAGCATTCATCCATCAAGGAGATCCATTGTTAGCCATTGAAGGATTCAATATCTTTGGAGCCCCCTTGAAGATCCATCCTTCTACATTTATCCAAGCCTCCTCATATGCAAAGATCAATTCAAGATTGGGGTTGAAGATCAAATGCTATTGATTTGAGACATCCTACATTCATTGGAGCATCCCTACTTGTAGATTTGAGGATTCAAATCCTCTACAAGGACTTCAACATAAGCGAGGTGAATTATTTCATTTGCTTTGTTTATGCACATTACAATTCAATTCAATTTCAAGGTTAATTCCTAAATTGGGGTTTGACCAAGGCAAACCCCCCATACAAACAACAAAACCCCCTTTTTCTTACAGGTACAGGTGCGGAACTTCAGATCTAAGATTAGATTTGGATACCCTTTTCAAAAAACTTTCAAGATTTGCGAACAAAGTCAAAGTCGACCTTCAGAATAAGAATGCAACCTTTGACCTTTTATGAGGGTCAAAGACTACTTGATGTCAGAGAGACAAAAGATTTTTGGGTTTTTTTCATCTCGACATTTCCCGTCCGAAGTAGGTTGTAGAATTGCCCTAAAATACACAGACATCAGAAATTGGCATTTTCCAGATTTGCCCTATTTTGAGGTTAGTATTTGCCTTTCAATTATTTCATATTTCAAGAACAATTCTACTATAGGAAATATAAAGTTTTTCTCTCTCTTCCATGTTCTCCATAGATTGATTCGATTGTGTATTAACCTTTTGGTTGATCAAATTGGATCTCTCCTTTGGAAATTTGGATTTAGAAGTGGATCTCATATTTCCCCCATACATACATTCAATAGAGATAATTCCATTTTTAACATCATTCATTTTGGTGAACCCGACATACTTACTCTCCTTTCTTTTGTGGAATTGGATGCCCTATTGTATTTTGTGGTTTTATTGGTATTATATTTCTCTTTTGTGTTAAATCTTGCATGCTAATTAGATTTCAAAAATACAACAATATTCATGCTTTATGTGTTCTTATTTTAGTTCATTTGCATTACATTGGTTTATGAGTTTTACTACTAGTCCTACTTATAACATTTCGATTAGAAGAAGTAGTAGACTCATGGGTGCTTTTGGTCCCAAATCTTCCTTTACTTTCCTTAGGATCCCATATGACAATTTAATTCTTCATGATTCCAATCCTACTATGGAGCAAAACTCTTCTCACTCATCTCATGATGAGGATGAATCTTTAAGAGTTCCTCTTGAACAAGTTTAAAAACTTTCAACTGAACTTGATAAAATAGGTAAATGGCTTATTCAAGAGAACCATAATCAAGATTCTATTCAAGCTATAGAGGCTCTTAAGAAAGTTTTTCGTGATAGTGATCAAGGTGTTAACCTCTTGCATGGTATTACTCACCTCGTGCATTCCAATGTTAAACCTCTAGC
The DNA here is from genome assembly GCA_027943335.1 of Chamaecyparis obtusa. Classification (NCBI taxonomy): domain Eukaryota; kingdom Viridiplantae; phylum Streptophyta; class Pinopsida; order Cupressales; family Cupressaceae; genus Chamaecyparis; species Chamaecyparis obtusa. The sequence continues at coordinate 29,429 of BSBK01008011.1, read as the reverse complement.
TCAAGAAGCTCAAGATTTAGGGTTGATTCCTCCTATTACTAGTGTTGAACCTCCTAATCCTTTACCTAGTATGCCTAGCTATACTCCTTTGGTGACTATGATGGTTCCATCTATTTCTATGAGTGTTCCTCCTGTGTCCCTTCCTACAACACAACCTTCATATCATAATGTTCCTTTTACTTATTTCAATCTACTTCCAACTGTAGTTCCTAGTGTTCCTCCAGTTGTGTCTTCTATTCCTATAGCTTCTTACACTTTACCTAGTGTGTCTAATGTTGCTATTCCTCCTATTTCCTCTAATGATTGAATAATCATCAGTTTGGCTTAAACTGTGTCATCCTTACAACAACAACTCACTTCCCTAACTCAAAATAAGTTTAGTATTCCTACATGTGACATGGGAAGTCCTTTGTCCTTGGATATTATTCGTACTCCTGCTCCTCAACAAGTTGATATGCCTCATCTTGATAATTATAATGGAAAAGGAGATCATATTCATCATGTTAAAACATTTCAAATCCTTTGTAGTGATTATGCTCATGACCATAGGATTTTAGCCAAACTATTTGCTCGAACCTTTCATGACAAGGCCTTACAATGGTATTGTTCCTTTGCCTCCTTATTCTATTGATTCCTTCCCAAAACTTGCTAATGCCTTTATTCAACAATTTCAAAACAACATTGGTTCGCAAGTGTCTTTGAGTAATTTGATGCATTGTAAACAAAGTGATAAAGAAAAATTAACTGAATTTATTGGTAGATTTAAGCATTTTCATGCTCAGATTTCCTATCTTGTTCCTGATATAGATATTCAACGTATGTTTATTTCAAATTTACAAAAGGATATTAGAGATAAGATTCTGCTTATTAAATTTACTTATTTTCAACAACTTTGTGTAGTGCTTCATCATTATAAATTACAAGTGAGTCAATTTGAGAGCACCACTCCAATGGCTCCTACTCCAGTTGATAAGAGTGATGCTGCTCCTAATCCAAACAAATTTAAAAAATTTGACAACTATGTCAAGATAAACAAATAAGTGAATGCAGTTTCTGATCAAGTTGTTGTTGCATCTCACAATGCCACTTATGCATCCACTACTTTTTGATTAAATCATATGTTTACTCCTCTTTCTGAATCTTTACATACTATAATGAATAGGTTGTTAACTCCTAATATGATTACTTTACCTCCTATTCAACCTCTTTTACCTGCTATGCTTGCATCTAAATCTTTTGATCAAAATGCTTTTTGTCAATATCATCATTAGAATGGTCATGATACTGAGAAGTGTTATTCTTTAAAACATAAGGTTCAAGACTTAATTGACTCTAATGCCTTATTTGTTGATAATCTTGATGGTAGTGGGAACAAATCTATCTCTTCTCCTAATCAAAACCTTCAAATCTATATGAATCCTTTACCTACGCATGATACTAATACCATTGCTCAGTCATCTACTATGGAAATTGTATACGATTCAAAGATGGATGATCTCAATCAAGTTGTTAATCAAGTGGAGCATGTTGGTCAATCTGTATCTCTACCTCAACCTCAGATTCAACCTCAAGTTCAATCTCAACCAAAACCTAAGCCTAAAATGAAAACTCAACCTAAATCTCGACAACAACCTAAGAATAAAAGACCTCGGGAACTTTTGATTACCTTTGATGACGCTGAGACTATTAAAGCTCCTAATGGTCCCCTTTACATTTATGCTAGAATTTCTCAGAAACCTACTCGTGGTTGTCTTGTTGATCCTACATCCTTAGTCAATGTTATAATTGAAGAAAATCTTTTTATGAAAAGGTTACAACACAATTCTTATGATACATCGGATGTGTGGATTCAAACTTGTAATGGTTTTCTTTATCCATCATTTGGTTCTATTACTTTACCAGTTGAACTTTGTGGAAAAATTGTGAACACTACCTTTGTTGTTGTTCCTACTTCTGATCAATTTCAAGTTAAGCTAGGTTTGCCTTGGTTGACTACCATGCATGTTGTTGCTTCACCTATCCATAAGTGTTTTAAATTGTTCATGATGAAGAAGTAAAGACGGTTAATCATAGTTTATATCAACCTTTTAGGCCTAGAGATTGTGCTACTTTTGATTTCTTTTGGCCTTCATTACCTAATTCATGTCCTCCTTGACCTGATAATCTTTTTCATTCATATCAAGCTTATAAACATCATAAGATTCTTGAATTAAGCATACCTCCCATGGATCTTATTCGTGGTCTTTTGCCTACACCTTCGATACCTCTTTTAACTATGGCTTCTAGTTTTGTTAATCAAGTTCCTTCTATTGATCTTCCTAAAGAACCTATCAAATCCTATGATTGTTCCTCCTATTGTTGATAATCCTATTGATCTTCCTAAAGAACATGTGAAGGATCATATGATTGTTCCTCCTAGTTCTCAAACTATCTCAAATAAATCAAAACACAATTGATCTGCTAATGAATGTCATAAAAAGCATCATGCTCATGCTAAAGCTCGTAATTTTGTTCTTCAAAGATCTCTACCTTCTTCGGATAAATCTATGCATGATGTGTTAGAAGAAGTTGTTGCTAATAATGATGTTAAGATGTATGATTATGATGATTCTATTTGTATCTTAGATCCTATTTTGATTAATTTGGATGAAGAAGACACTCTTGATGATACTGATGATGTTAATGATGAATATGAGACTATTGACATTGACATTGATTTACCTAATATGCTTTCATCATAATTAACTCTTACACCTAGTGTTGAACATTGTGATTCTCAAGAGGATCCTTGTTTGGAACTGGCTATCATTCCTACTGTGTTGGATATAGTCCCTCTTGTGAGTTACCCACCTTCCCTAAATGATATACAGTGAGATGGGGAGAGTAGGCGGCATGATTCATCGGCTCGTCCTTCATGGTGTACACACTAAAAAGGTGCACTTCTATGAACCATTACATGCAAGGTTGCTCAAAAATGAGGCCTCACAAAGCGGCTTATAGCTCTCTATGCATGGAGTTGCAAGGTTGAAAATTGCTCTCAGCTAGAGCTACAAACTTGTGACCTTGCTAGTCAACCACACAATGAGAGATTCAAGTGAAGACAAGGGCAACAATGCCAATATCTCCAAGAATCACTATGAAATGTAATGCAATGCAACTAAAATGAAGATGCAAATGTGCAAGCTATGCTATGAAGATGGAAGTACAAACTAAGCTATGAAATGGAAATAGCAATGGATTACAATGCTTCCTATTTAGACTATGTGAGATTAATCTATTGCATAAAAGGAAATCTATACTAAGAATGCCATTATCATGCAACTAAGAAAGCAAATATGAACTAGATGATGCAATGAAGCAAGTCTTCAATGTCTTCAAACTCCAAATGCACCTAAAACCTGCAGCATAACATTAGCATAAAAACATGGATATATGCAAATGAAGGAGAGAGCTCTCCTTTTATAAGAAATGAGGTGAAATGGACCATGGAGATTAAGAGGCAAAAAGTCTTAATCAGTGGTGGAGCTTGAAAGAGGAGCAATCCATGTGCACACATATCCTCCAATAGGAAAATAAGAGTTGACTTTATGTCCATATGAGACAAAAAGTGCTTTTCTCCTTTTTACAAAATATGAATAATGCTTTATTTGTGCAACTTAGGATAAGAGGAAAGTGGGGGCTTTTTATTTAATTAAAAGGGGAGGAAATATTCCTTTTAAATAAATAAAGACTTAGGATAAATGGTTAGCCCATAAGATAAAAATCCAATATATGATCAAAATTAAGATTTTGATCAAGAAATTGATAATGTTGAAAATATTGATTATTGATAAAAATGATTCAGGTTTGATAAATCAAATAAATGGGGCCCAAAGTCTAGGCGACCATTTTTGGGTGCATACATTTGCCCCTCTTTGACTAATGTGTGATCGATTTAGGAACACATGCAGTCAAAGAATGAAGTTGAAATGTGAGATCGATTTGGGATCACAAAACAACTCAGATGTGAGGTCGATTCGGGATCACACCCAGACAAAGCATAAACAAAGGTCTTTAAACATGAGGTCGATTCGAGATCACATTCAAAGTAAGAGATAAGAATCTCAAATTTGAGCAAAAGCTCAAAAAAGATGTCTGAATCAGGAAAATCAAGCAATTGGAGATGAGAATCCCATAAATACTGCCCCCTCGGAGTCGAAATTGAAATCATAGAGAGGAGAACAGCGAATTGATAAAGATATGATCAAATTAGAATGAAATCATAAAAGAAGGTAAGGGTCAATAGGTTAACCATTAGGCAATGAAACATGCCCCAGCCTGACTGAAAAGATGCAGTCAAACGTGAGAAATGAGGGAATGAAATGAATATAAATGAAAGACTAGAAGGTTGGAAGACATGAAAATGAAGAAATGACGATGCCCCGAAAGATTAGGCCTCAAAAGATCAGCCAACTGCGCAAAAGGGGGGAAGATTTTGAGACGTAGTTTTGACTATCAAGATGACCTCAAATTTTGATTTTGAATCTAAAAATGGATCCAGGACGTCGAAATTAGCTAAGGGTGCAATTTTCACGCAATTCTAAGGTGTTTTGAAAATGAGGTCAAAAAGTCAAAAGAGTATAAAAGGGGTCAAAATGTCATTTTCAAAAATCATTTGTCTTTTAGTGATTTGAGAATTTCAGAGCTTTAGAGAGAGAAAATGGCTAGCAAGCAGGAGTTCCCGTCCACAGGCATCGATTTGAGCACGCCTGGTTGCACAACCGGCCACCACACTATCCTGCCCTGGTATGTTTTCGAAAAACTCAAGCTTTTTAGTCATTTTTTGCATTTAATAGCTTATTTTAGCACGTTTTTTCAAATTTTTAAATTTAAAAAATTTTTCCTAGGTGAAATATCGCGCGATACTTTAGAAGTATCACGCGCTTTGGGGAGAAGTATCGCGCGATACTTCGCGGGTCCCCAAAGTATCGCGCGACCTAAGGCACCAGTATCACATGATACTGGGCGAAAGATCGCACGATACTGAGCGAAGTATCGCGTGATATAAGGATTATCGCCCCGCTATAGGGAGAAGTATCGTGCGATACTTCTCCAAAAAAAGAATATCGCCCAGCATAAAATTTTGATTTTTAATGCATTTTTGAGCAAAAATGACATGGGTCTAGACAATGTTACATTTTTGGGATGTTTTATACTGAGTTTTTGGACATCCATCATGATATGTGCTAACAACTGGCTTGGTTTTGGCTTGCAGGAGGTTTTTCCGGTGCTCATCATCAGAGCGCCGAAGGTGACAGGATTGTGGTGTGTCCGGGATCTAGACGATCCGAGCAATGCCAACCTTAGAGCGATGGGATTTTGGTATCTACTGAGATACCCATATATCTGAGCGGACCATGGGTTGTTGACTGCTCTTGCCGAGAGATGGCATAGTGAGCACAACACCTTCCATCTACCTACTGGAGAGGCGTCGATCACTTTGGAGGACGTCTACAGGATCTTACGAGTGTCATGTTATGGCGAGCCAGTGAGTATAATCATGTTTTAAGATCTAATCATAAATATAATATTTCCATATGATGAAAACTGACATGATTCATTTGTTGGCACAGGTGTACTATGATCAGGATGCCACTGAGGGGCGTCGACTGGTTCAGGAGATGTTCCAGGATGTCACTATTCTGGATAGGCATATCAGCTAGGAGAGGCTGATAGATGATTTCGGCAGAGACTACCCAGTGCCATGCATAGTGGCATCTATCATTTCGCAGATCCTGATGACTGATCGCAGTCAGAAGGGTTTCCCGCTCGGATGGGCTCGACTTTTGGTGGACTTGATTGGCAGGCCACGACGGATGGCATGGGGTCCTGCCATATTGGTAGAGATGTACCACGAGCTGCACGAGATCGTCTACAAAGATGGTCGGACATGGCAATGCGGTGCCATCCTGGCACAGGTATGGGCATGGGAGCACATCGCTGTGGTGCACCCCAGGGTTCAACCGAGAGAGAGGAGGTACCCCTATATCTATAGGTACATCGGGTTTATATCACATGCCCATTCTGGGGATGTGACCTATTATCGGTGGATTTTGGACGAGATAGCCTCATTCACATGGAGGCCCTACAGGGAGGTTGAGGTTTGGGGAGATGTAGCGGATGAGCTGAGCTACATGCTGTGCAGTCAACCATTGGTAGGTCGGTATGCAGAGATCGTAGAGAGATTCTGCATCACTCGGGTATGGCGGCAGTTCGGGAGGCAGCAGCGAGTCTCGACAGAGACTACCACCTATGCCAGAGCTAGAGACGAGGAGGGTCATGGGTGGCTACCCATGTTGGATTATCAGCAGGCTGTCGCGGAGACAGCAGGTATTAGGAGTGAGCCCTGGGAGTATTTTTCAGATATGGCAGATGTAGGGGCTGATGGAGCCTACAAAGCAGAGCGGCGGAGGGTGCCCTTCCTACAGTTTACAGTACCTGATGCACAAGTACCAGTGCTAGGAGGAGATGGAGGAGATGACGGGGGAGAGGGAGGAGACAGAGGGGACGGAGGAGAGGGAGGAGGGGAGGGAGGGGATGGAGGAGATGGCAGGAGGGGGAGAGGGAGGAGGATGGAGAGAGGAGAGGGGTCAAGATTAGGTGGCCGGAAATGATCACGGGGACAGCGATCAGTGACACTCGAGGAGGAGGTGAGACCAGCTCACCGGTAGGTGGAGGTATAGCAGGAGCAGCCTGTGGGGGGAGAGGATCTGAGAGCCCAGATACAGGCTCAGGAGGCAGAGATACAGCAGCTCCGGACTACTATAGCCGTGAGAGATCAGCAGCTACTAGATCTGAGGGCAGAGCGGGATCAACAAATATCTGATCTTAGGGCAGAGATAGCACGTTGTGAGGCGATGGCACAGGCCGAGGCACTGGAGCTCCGATGAGAGTCAGCGAGAGCAGCCTATTATCACGGGTTATATCTGCAGGCCGTCCCAGAGGGTGAGAGAGCACCATCATACTCTCATTGGGCAGGGGTATCAGACGTGGTACTCGATAGGAGGGCTATGCCTCCTACACCACCACGAGCTCCTCACGAGGGTGGTAGCGAGTCTTAGGGTTAGGTCTTAGATGTTTTGGACATATCTTGAGACTTTTGATCCAGATTTTGGAATCTCATATTGTATTGTATATCATGACATTGTATATAGATTTATGAGATTACTGGATGTTCGATGTATCATGTGTATTTGTCTCACTTGTGATGGATGTATCAGTTTATATATATTGTCTTGTCATTTTGCTCAAAAAATGCTTATGTATGTGCTTATGTATGTTCTCTCTCATAGATGTATGTTTAATTCTCATGTGTATGATATAGACTCATGTTTCTTGAAAATGACAGTTTTGATATAGATATGATGATATGATTAACCCCTTGTGATGAACAGGAACAGGTTCGAGATGAAAAGAACAAGGAGTGAAAGACATGATCGAGAAGAAGAAAAGGTGAGCGCAGTCGACTGACAGGTCCACGTAGGATGGAAAGGAGAGCTCTCTCCATATGCAAAATGCAACACTAGACTAACATGAACTTAAAAATGCAAACTACTATGAATGTGATTGACTTGCAAGGTCACAATGCCTATAGACATCTAATTATCATCATCGAGTGTTATTGGTAGCGTCGTAAGATCATACAATGCACACTAGCATAACTATGTGGATATGAATATGATCTTTATCAGATAGAGATGTGGGAATGTCACCTAGGCATCAAAGACATATAGGTCAAGATGACTAATGCAGTGAGATCACCTAAATTTGTTATAGCGAGATTATGCTTGTATCAAGACACATGAAAGTCAGGATAGCTAAAAGCATGCACTCGCAAAACAGTCAAGGATAATACCTTGTCAATCCATAGTGTCAAGTAGGACTAGCATAAATGCTCATGATAGTTAGGATCAACAAAATATACCCACAAGCAGATAAAGAAAAAAAACATGTTCTCATTCCCTCAGTCTTCTAGCTATGCATCATCGAAAACTTCTTAGGGAGAGATCACTCATCAAAGAAATCCTCATAGATAGCACACAAAGAAAAAAAATAAAGTCATCATATCACCATTGAGTTGCATGTTTAAGTGTGTGTGTGTTGGTCATAGAGTCAGACTCTGAGTATCGCATCTACAAATGAGCACTATGGCATCATACTTAGACTATAAGAAAGACATCTAATAAGTGTTAAGAAACACTCGACACAAGGGTAGTGTTGAAAAACACTATTTGGGGTGGTGTTGAAAAACACATGTTGTGAAATGCCCCAAGAGACAAACGCACCTAAAAGACCAATGCTAACAGTTATGCCCCCTAGACAAAGACAAAGACCAATTCTAGACTAAGCCAAATAAGGTCAAGGCATGATGGGAAGTGGCTAAGTGTCGAGGACGCATGCTAACAAATAGGGGTGCAAAGGCCTCAAGTGGCGCCTGTTTCCAGGTTTTCATCACTTGGAATCTTTTTTCATTTTTTAATTTTTTTAGATTTTTGCTACCAAGGCACCTATTGCTAGGTTTTCACCAAGGCACTTTTTTTTATTTTTTTTATTTTTTGAATAATTTGATTTTTTTGTATTTTTTCAGGACTTTATATGCTTTTTAGGATTTTTTCAGCATCATATATCAATTTTTTTGGAATTTTTTCAGGATCAATAAGATATGTACAAAGGATGCCCCCAGACAGAACGGGCATCAAGGATAGAACTTCTTGAGGTGCACAATGTTGATGGGATCAGGGAGCTGTTCTCCATCAGGATCTGACAGTAAATACGCACCGGTACCAAAAACAGCTGTGATGACGTATGGTCCAAGCCAGTTAGGTTCAAACTTGCCTTTTTGCTCTCGGTTCTATTGGTTCTTAGGGTTCTCTCACAAAACAAGATCACCTATTTGAAATTCTCTAGGGCGAACTTTCTTGTTGAATGCCTTGGACATACGCTTTTGATACACTCTTATATGATCAAAGGAAGCCTTACGTTTCTCATCTAGAAGTTCTAGTTCCTGTAACCTCATGGCGCGGTAATCCTCATCTGTAATCAAACCTTTGAGTGAGACTCTAAGTGATGGTATCTCGACTTCTAAAGGCAATATTGCTTCGGTGCCATAGGTGAGAGAGAAAGGAGTGGCTCCTATAGGTGTGCGAATGCTTGTTCTATAAGCCCATAGTGCTGGATTGATTTGTAAGTGCCAATCCCTACCATTCTTGTGCACTGTTCTATGAAGAATCTTAAGAATGGTTTTGTTAGAAGCTTCTGCCTGTCCGTTTCCCTGTGGAAAATAGATGGAGGACCAATGTTGCTTGATTTTAAACTTTTTGCATAGGTGCTTTAGGTCCTTATTCTTAAATTGACCTCCATTGTCAGTAATGATCTCAGAAGGCACTCCAAATCGGCAAATGATATGATTCAAGATGAACAAAGAAATGGTCCTTCCTGAAGCAACAGAAAGTGGCACAACTTCCACCCATTTTGTGAAGTAGTCAGTGGCAGTAATAATGAACTTGTGTCCACCTGATGAGTTGGGATGAATCTGCCCAACCAGATCAAAGGCCTAGCGCTGAAATGGCCAATGAGAAACAGAAGGGATCAGCTCCCTACCTGGAGCATGAATCAGGTTGCCATGTTTCTGACATTTTTCACATGACTTAGCAAAGGTGATTGCGTCTATCTGCATTGTGGGCCAATAATATCTCACCCTAAGCAACCTTCAGGCCATGGCAAGACCATTAGAATGTCCACCACAAATGCCTTCGTGGATGTCAGCTAACGCTTGGTTGGATTCCTCCTTTTCCAAGCACCTAAGGAGTGTCCCATCTAAACCCCTCCTATATAAATCACCAGAGATGAGGGTGTGGCGAGAGGTGTTACGGATGAGGTTTCGGCATTCAGAGCGGTTAAATGTGTCGGGGATGATGCCATCATGAAGATATGAATAGATAGCACCATATCGGGAAGACTCGTGTGTGATAATGGCACAAATGACATGGCTTTCAGACGAGTCAAAGATGGGATGGTGTAGCTCTTCCACCAGGAATTCAAATCTGGATTCATGTGTCTCCAACTGAAGAAGTGAAGCTAATGTGGCCATGGCATCTGCAGCTTTGTTCTTTGTCCTAGGGATCTGTTGAAACATCACAAAGGTGAAATAGCGTCTCAAAGAATCAACCATCTTTTTATAGGGTATCAATTTTTCATCCTTGGTTTGATACTCTTCATTGACTTGGTTGATGATTAACTGGGAATCCCCAAAGACATGTAACTCTGTGATGTTCCATTCTATGGCCATTCTCAAGCCATTAGTTAAAGCTTCATATTCTGCAATATTATTGGTACATGGGAATAATAGTTTGTAAGACTTTGGAATGTTGTACCCATGTAGAGAAACAAATAACACTCCAGCACCTGATCCATTTTGCATGTGGGAGCCATCAAAGAACATTGTCCAAGTGTGAGTAGTGGTATATAAGATGTGTTCGTCTGGGAATTCCACTTGGACTGGCATACTATCCTGGATTGGAAAATCAGCTAATTGGTCGACAATAGCTTGCCCTTTTATTGCCTTCCTTTCAACATACTCTATGTCGAATTCAGTGAGGACCATCATCCATTTAGCAAGTCTACCCATCAGGGCAGCCTTACTAAGTAAGTATTTAAGGGGATCAATTTTGGCAACCAAATGTATGGTATGAGCAAGCATGTAGTGGCGCAACTTTTGAGAAGCAAACACCACCGCGAGACAAGACTTCTCAATATTATTGTAATTGATCTCATAGGATACTAGAGTACGGATGATATAGTATATGGCTCGTTCTTTCCCAGTATCATCTGTTTGAGCCAATAATGCCCCCAGGGAAGTGTCTGTAGTGGAAATATATAGGATCAATGGTTTCCCTGGAATAGGAGGCATTAGGATCAGAGGATTGGCCAAATATTGTTTGATTTGATCTAGGCTCTTTTGACAATCCTCGTTCCAAACACAAGAAGCACCCTTATGCAATGTCTTGTTGAAGGGTTGCGCTCTATCTGCAAGCTAAGAAATAAACCTCCTTATTGATTGAAGATGTCCTTGAAGACTTCTCATTTGGCTGATATTCTGAGGAGGTGGCATATCTAATATTGCTTGGACCTTTTCAGGGTCAACCTCGATACCTTTTGCTGATATTATGAATTCTAAAAGTTTACCTGAGGTGACGCCAAATGCGCACTTCTTTGGATTCAATCTGAGTTGAAATTGTTCCATACGATCTAGAATTACTTCTAGATCATTGAGGTGTGTGTCCCATTTTCTTGATTTTGCCAGGGTATCATCCACATAATCTTCCATATTTTTGTGCATCATATCATGAAAGATAGTCGTCATAGCTCTTTGGTAGGTTGCTCCTGCATTCTTTAACCCGAATGGCATGACGTTCCAGCAATAGGTTCCCCATGCACATGTGAATGCTATTTTCTCTTGGTCTTCAGGAGCTATTTTGATTTGATTATACCCCGAGAAACCATCCATTAGAGAATATATGTCATAGCCCGCCGTCATGTCCACTATCATGTCAATGTTTGGAAGTGAAAAATCATCCTTTGGGCATGCTTTGTTTAAATCTCTAAAATCTGTGTAGACACGAATGGACCCATCATGTTTGGAGACAGGTACTATGTTTGAGATCCATTCAGCATAATCGATGGTTCTAATAAATCCAGCTCTCAAAAGTTTTTCTAATTCTCCTTTGACAAGTAGAGCTACATGTGGATGCATTTTTCTTAATCTCTGTTTTACTGGCTTGACTCCTGGAGCTATGGATAAGTGATGCATTATGAGATTCGTGTCAAGCCCTGGCATGTCTGAGTAGGTCCATGCAAAATTAATTTTCTTTTTCTATAAAAATTGTACATATGCCTTGGTCTCTTCCTCTGATAAAGACTGAGCAAGATGGACTATCTGAGGATTTTCTTCTATGTTTAAATTGACTGGCTTTGTTGGTTCAATCAATATTGATGATCTATCCTGGAAATAACTCAACAAGTTATTAAGTACCCCATCCTTAGGTGCCTCAAAGAGGTTTTCACCTTCGGATGCGTCATTTCTTTTTACTATTTTTGGTTCTGACACCGCCACAAAGTGGTTTTCGCCATCAGACCTATTTTTCTTTTTCTCTTTTATTTTGAGACTAAGGTACTTAATATCAGGCTCTGTCATGCTAGTTGTTGATTCACTGGTGGAAGAAGCCACAGGTTCAAGAGCATTCAGATAGCAAGCAATTTCGTAATCGTTGATGAAGGTGAGGAATGTGGGCTCTTGACGGCGCTGAGACCAGTCAATTAGGCCAAAGTGAACAAGGGGTAAGTCAATGGCGGGTTCGATGTTGTTTATGCAAAAGGTGTCATCTTTGGTGACCATATAGTCGGAGTTCATCAAGTCTTCTCCTAAGATACCCGAATTAGGACTTATCCTATCAAACGAAGTGTCGTCCACTAAGGCGATTTGAGGAGGGCAATCCTCTAGTCCGACACTAGGATCGTTAGTCACATCGGGTTGGGTACTATAGGCATGGATAATATCCACATCCAGATCAATTGTTGCATCTGAAAGTGAATCCCATTCATATTCATGGGAGTCTGTCTCTGAGTCATCATTTAGGCCTCGTGATGTAGAAGCCTCAAGGTTAGGAAGGGTTTCCCCCTCTCTAGTGCTAGTATTGGTACTATCCATCGCAGCTAGGACAGTAACACTTTCCTTTGTCGATCTAGCAGTCACACAGTCACTATCCGTCGCAGCTGGGATAGTAGGACTATCAAGCATCAAATCTGTGGAATCTCCCCAAAGGAGATTCGTTGAGGGCACCCAATCATCAGACACATCTTGTTGATTGCAAAGATCAGGCGTATAATCTGCATCACTGTCACTGTCCGTCGCAGCTGGGACAGGGACACCTTTCTTCTTCTTATTCTCAAAACCTAAGCCAATCGTGGACTTGTTCTTTCATCCGAAGAGAGCATGATCAAGAGGCTCAGCTTTAGCATCCAGCCTATGACTGAGGGGACCATATCCCGGATATCCCATATTTTTAACCAGTGTATACCCTTTCCCATAAGTTTCACGTGAAGGAGCAAAATTCTCGTTATGTTTGTATTTCTCCTCGTGATATATCCAGTCCCTTATGGAAACTTCCTCTTTCTCTTCCTGAATGGGGACCGAAGACTCAACAAATTTCCCAAATAATGTCATTGTCGATGACGAAGGTTTTGTACTTGGTGATGGTCTCCCATAAGACCTAGAAGAGATTGGCATTTTTGTAAAAGAATCAATCTTATAATCTCCCATCCCAAGATCCATGGTCTTGAACTTCTGCTTGCATTGTTCAAGTGAACTACTAGGACTGTCAGCTTCCCTATTCAAAGGTACATGTGATCCCACAGAAATGTTATTAACTGATAGAGCACTATCTCCAGGGATGCAAATTTCTACACCGTTATGGGGAAACTTTACACACTAGTGATATGTTGATGGGACTGCTTGCATTTTGTGTATCCATGGCCTACCTAGCAAAATGTTGTAGGCTAGAGGTCCAACATCAACAATTTGAAATAAGATATCTTTCTCTACTGGACCGATGCGAATAGGTAAAATGGCCAATCCCTTAGAACTTCTTTCTGCTTCGTCATATGCTTTGATTGTGATTCTTTTCTTTGTGTCAATGACGTTCTCAGAATATCCTAGGGCCAGCAACAAACTCAGGGTACAAATATTGAGCCCCGCACCCCCATCTATCAGTACACGCCTAACATGGGTTTTATGAATCATGACTTCGATGTGTAAGGCCAAGTTATGTGGGTGACTGATGGATTTGTCATCTTCTTCGGAGAAGGTGAGGTAATGAGGGCTAGCCAAATGGTTGACCATGTTTTGGAATTGGTCAATATCTAAGTTGTTAGGGACATTGGCTGCTTGCAAAGCATCCTCGAGGACGCGCTTGTGCTTAGGAGATAATTCTAAAAGCTCAAAAATGGATATCTGAGTGGGTGTATGTGTTAGCTGGTCAATAAGATTATAATTAGAATCAGGACCAACGATAGATTTGGGAGGAGCACTTTTGGACACGGGCTGTTTAGACTTGCTAGTGCTAGGACCTCTAATGATAATGGGCACTTGGGCCTGGCCCCTAGTGACAGCATTGAGGGACTGGGGCGTTCTTTGTGAGTGAGGGCCTCTTATCACCACAGCGGGTCTTTCATCAGTTATAGGAGTTGAGTCCACATTATGTCCATAGGAGTCTTTCCCTCTCATCATGTTGACACTATCATCCACAACTTCAAGCATGTTAATGACGTTCTCTGCATTTGTGTAGGTGTAGTTGATAGCCGCCTTGCCATTCTTATTGTTAGAATTCTCTCCTTTCTCATATTTAGGCAAGGGCTCTTTAAAGGCTTTATGATCTGCATTAGTGGTTAACCCATCCACTTGTAATTGTCCTTTCTCAATAAGGTCTTGGACAAGATGCTTGAGTTTAAAACAATTTTCTATGTCGTGTCCAATCCCATTATGGAAAACGCAAAAAGCCTTAGCATCCCACCAATGAGGTAAAGGATCCGGTATGTGATGTTTTGTAGGATCTTGTGGGTGTGCCAAATTATGAGCAACTAATGTCTTAAAAACATTTGCATAAGATTCTCCCAATTTGGTAAATTGTCTTTTCTCTGTTTTATATCTCTTTTGATACTTAGGTTTGTCTTGTTGTGTTGAAGACGTTTGCAACTTCATAGCTTGAACTGCATAAGAGAGGTTAAGAACTCCTTCATTTTTTACCTGAGATGAGTCAACAACTCCGTCGTTGACCACTTGCTTGTTTTTGTTCCAATAGGAGTTCTTTTTGTCCTTGTTACCATTAGTATTGTTATTTTGGCTATTGTTATTATTTGTTGGTTTAGCCAAAATTCCTTGTTCTTTTAGGACATCCTCAATGCGACATGCCACCTCTACCATAGTATCAAAGGAATTAAATAGGATTTTCTTGACTTCATATCATAGTTCTGGTATCAGATTGTTCACAATGATATCAATTCTCTCCTCTTCAGGGATTGTCCTTGGGTATTTCGAACACAATCGCCTCCATCATTGTAAAAATGTGACAAAAGATTCCCCTTGATTTTGTTTAAGTTTACACAAATCAAGCATTGTGACCGACCTCGATAAGTTGTAAGCAAAATGCTGAACAAATCTTTGGACAAGCTCTTTAAATGTCTTTACTGGAGGGGAAAAGTTGGTGAACCATTCCATGGCTTGACCTTTTAAACTCCTTGGGAATAATCTCATCAAGTAGGAGTCTTCATGGTGAAAGGAAAAGCTCATTATGTAGAACTGTCGAACATGGTCGTGAGGGTCACCAGTGCCATCATATTTGTCGTATGTTGGGAACTCGACTTTCTTAGGGAATTCTACCATCACCACACTTTTGTCAATGGGGTTAGGACATATGGAGTCCAAATGAAATGTACTCTTGGGAGCCTTCATCCCGTCTATGTCCTTTTGCATTTGTAAGATCACCTCATCAGTTGAAGGATTATGTTTCTTGATCTTTTGGTGAACATCAAAATTATATGGAACTTTAGCACCTTTGTTGATAAGACTTTCCAAGAATTGGTCTTTGTTTTGTTCCACATATGCTTGAAAGGACAGTTCTTGTTGCATAGCCATGAAGTCCATATGATCAAATTTAGCATAACTGCCTCCATGTTGTGAGCCATGATGTGCTCGTTGGGAGGGTTGCTTTGAATGTCTATGAGATGACTGTCTCCTATGATGGTCATATCTTGAAGTCCTTCTTCCTCTAGGACTTGGGGATCGTGAGAGTGTCTTTGATCTTCTTTGAGGGCTAGGGGAAGGGGTAGATGGGGGTGAGTTGGTTCCACTATTGGCTCCCCTCCCGTTAAATCAGCTTTGGAGTTGTTGTGCATAGAGTCTATCTTCTTCTTCTTGGGTGACTCTTTTCTATATATCCAACAATGCACGTTCCTCTTCCTCTAGTTGTCTGAATTTTTCCTTTTTAGCAGTCTGTTCATCTAAGTAGGCTTGCTTCTCTCTCTCAATGCTTCTCAATCGTGTATTTTCATATCGAGAGGTGTCTTTAAGTGGGGAGGTTTGTCTCGAATGCCTCATTGCATCAGCTGCGTTGATGTGGTGATCACTAGATTCATTGTTCTAGTCTTCGTGTTGTGACCCTGAATCTGAGTGAGCTTGCTTATGATGTCTTTGGACTCATTGATGAGCATCAAAATACCTCACGTTGTTGGGAGGTGACCCGGGTGGACTAGCATGAGAAGAACCACCATACTCTCTTCTGTGTCATTGGAAGATATCCTCAAGAGTTTGATTCATGGCTTCTCTTTGTTGTTGGGTGAAAGTGTAACTCATGTCCATACTTGATGAAAGTGGTACAAAAGAGGTGCTCACTTCACTAGGATTAGCTCCCGGATTAAAACAAACCTTAGATTCACTCTTAGGAGATTGGTCAAAAAGGGGTCATTTTCCCTTAGGTTGTTGACGAGTCTTGACAGGTGGTAACTAGCTAAAGGCAACAGGGGGTCGCTTCCCTTGATTCACTTGGTACCTTGTCATAATTGAAATGAAAGAGGGATACTCTCAATGATAAGGTGACCTTTCAAAGTGTCAACGCCAAACTAGGATAATCAAAGTCCTTTATTGTCCAAAGAGAAATGAAAAGAAAAAAAAGGGCTTTACCAACACTGTCAAAGAGGTGCTTCAAATCAAAGGGTGACTACCCTTGCACTTTTGAATCAGGAGGTTGGACTAGGCCAAAAGATAATTGAGATTGAGATGAAAATGAAAGCAATTTGGACAATAAGAGTACTAAAATTTTCCCAGAATGCAGCTAACAATTTTAAAGATGAACCTTGGCACCAAGAATGGCCTTCTAACTTGGCAATTTTTCCAAAGTGATTTCGTAAATCAAATGATGCTATCCCGAAGGACTAAAAACTAGAAATTTGGAGTCAAGACAGATCTCAAACGTCAGGGTGAGAAGCCTGCTTTAAGACCTAGCCTGATTAACAGCAACTGAAACTGACCAAAATTTGAGCATGGTAGAAATAAACCAGGTGATATACTCCAAGCTACTGGGGCGATAAACCTATAACCGTGCGATACTTCGCCCAAAGCCAGGCGATACTTCTTAATACTGGCAGGCGATATACTCCAGGCAGGTCGGGCGATAGTCCGTCAAGGGTGAACTATCGTGCGATATTTCTCTTCAAAGCGGGCGATATTTCTAGCAAGCGCGAAGTATTGCGCGATACTTTGCTTTACAGGGCGCGATACTGTTGCAGAATTGTTTAACTCTTGACCAGAATTGTGTAAAATTTGTGTTTTTGGGTCTGTTTGGTCAAAATTTCCAGTCTGAGGGTTGATGTTTTCGATTTCAGTCATAATATTAGCAGAATTTCGGCAGGTTTGCAAACAGTAAGGGATCAAAACATGGTCTCAAACACTTGAAACAAGGGCAAAAGCAACCTTGCCAAGACAAACACTTGTGATATCAGAATTGAAACAACACCCTATGAATGCTACCGATTGTTTATATGTAAGAACGTTTGCACTGGTATCACACAATCGAAGACACTTCAAGCAAATCTATCCTAAAAAGTCAAGGCTCAATACTTACCAACTTAGCCCACAACTTGATGCCCCCTCGCCTCACACCAAGTGGTTACCCACAAGAGATGTTGGCTTTGTCATGGAAATGTCAAATGACACAACCAAAGGGACACATATGGTGAGTATCTTGAGGTGATCTGGGTAAACCACTTGGATCAATCCTTGCACTAAGAAGATAAGCGGCTAAAAGAAGTTGGCTTCTATCTAATGGTTCTTAATAAGGATTTCCGTTCACAACACCCCTCTTGCTCCTCATAAAGGACTAGGACCTCGCGGCCTCAAGAGTACCTTAAGCATTCTTGTTCAATGTTTTCCCCATGGTCGCAATCCCATGAGCTACTCACATCAAACGAAGACAAGTGTTATGTCTATCAAGGTTTTTGGTGTCCTTGATAGCCTTGAGATTATAGTGAGTTGGAATCACTTGCCACCAAGAAAAATGATGACAAGGTTGTCCCCACTTGAGTCGTTCCTCTTGATTGCTCAAGAGCAGGCCCGCTAAAGGATTCTTAAACTAAATAAAAATGGATCAAATCTTGAGGTTCAAAGTTTTTGATTCACCACAAGGGTGAAGAGCATACTCCCCTATCTCAAAAATCTCTCCCAAACACTCCAAGCAAAGAGATTCAATTACTCCCTTGCTTCCAAAACTTTAAGATGGGTCAAGATTTTCTGATTCACCTAAAGGTGAAGAGCATACTTCTCCTACCACCTAAAGATCCCTTTCACAAGGTATTAAGATGCCTAATACAATTAGTGAATGCCACACTTGAAAGGAAAGTAAATAAAACAAGCAAGAAATAATTTTTATTTTTTTTTGTTTTTATGCTTGGGCAGCCCTGCAAAAACTGTTAGTAGCCCTCTTTGACATGTGTTTTTAGCAATTTTCAAGCAAATGAGAGCACCTACAAACACAACTTGTTAGACCCACAAAGTTAGCAAAATCAAAATCCAAATGTAAACATGCAACAAACTGCTAGATTTAAGCTAAAAGATGCGAGTTAGACTTATCTAAACACAGCAAAACAAAACAGCAAGCTAAAATAATCAAATTCGGACAAGAAAACTGAAAACGCAAGTCTCTGCCAGACCAGGCGATATTTCTCAGACTTCACCAGTATCGCGCGATACAGTTTCCTATAGTCGGGCGATGTTTCTCAGTCGCGCGATACTTCTCACTATGGGCGGGCAATACTTCGCCCGATAACAGGCGATAAACCTTAGTACTGGCGGGCGATTCTTCTTTCGCGTGAAGTGTTGCACCGCTATACAAAGGTATATCGCGTGATATTTCTGAGAAGTATCGCGTGATACTTTGAGACAGAAAACTAGAGACTGAAAATCAAACCGAAAATTGACGAAAATATTGACGGAAAATGCAGAATTAAAGGGACAAATCTAATCTACTCAGCCCCACGGTGGGCGCCAGAAATGTACACACTAAAAAGGTGCACTTCTATGAACCATTACATGCAAGGTTGCTCAAGAATGAGGCCTCACAAAGCGGCTCATAGCTCTCTATGCATGGAGTTGCAAGGTTGAAAATTGCTCTCAGCTAGAGCTACAAACTTGTGACCTTGCTAGTCAACCACACAATGAGAGATTCAAGTGAAGACAAGGGCAACAATGCCAATATCTCCAAGAATCACTATGAAATGCAATGCAATGCAACTAAAATGAAGATGCAAATGTGCAAGCTATGCTATAAAGATGGAAGTACAAACTAAGCTATGAAATGGAAATAGCAATGGATTACAATGCTTCCTATTTAGACTATGTGAGATTAATCTATTGCATAAAAGGAAATCTATACTAAGAATGCCATTATCATGCAACTAAGAAAGCAAATATGAACTAGATGATGCAATGAAGCAAGTCTTCAATGTCTTCAAACTCTAAATGCACCTAAAACCTGCAGCATAACATTAGCATAAAAACATGGATATATGCAAATGAAGGAGAGAGCTCTTCTTTTATAAGAAATGAGGTGAAATGGACCATGGAGATTAAGAGGCAAAAAGTCTTAATCAGCGATGGAGCTTGAAAGAGGAGCAATCCATGTGCACACATATCCTCCAATAGGAAAATAAGAGTTGACTTTATGTCCATATGAGACAAAAAGTGCTTTTCTCCTTTTTACAAAATATGAATAATGCTTTATTTGTGCAACTTAGGATAAGAGGAAAGTGGGGGCTTTTTATTTAATTAAAAGGGGAGGAAATATTCCTTTTAAATAAATAAAGACTTAGGATAAATGGTTAGCCCATAGGATAAAAATCCAATATATGATCGAAATTAAGATTTTGATCAAGAAATTGATAATGTTGAAAATATTGATTATTGATAAAAATGATTCAGGTTTGATAAATCAAATAAATGGGGCCCAAAGTCTAGGCGACCATTTTTGGGTGCATACACATGGTAGCTTTATTGTGTGTTTGCCTATTGTACTTTGTTTCTCCCATAATGTGTTTGCTAAATTTTGTTAGATTCTTTTATACAATCCTTGTTACTCAGTTAGTACAAGGTGATGAAGGAATCGAAACTGTTGTTCAAATTCTTCTATATGTATCTCTATTCTTCTATACATTGTTTAATGTTATGTTGTAATTGTGCTTGTGTTCATAAATGTTTCCTTGTGTAATCTGCTTGGATTCGAGATGTGGTAGCACTAATTCTTTTTGGTCTCCATGTCATGGTCCGAAAATATTCTCCTTCATATATCTTATGTGATCTTTCCTCCTTTGTGATCCTAGTTCTAATTTCTTTGGGAAATGATACCAATTTATTTGCAATAATATCATATATAGTTCTCTTCAAAGATGGCCCTTCTATACTCTACTTGTGTAGTGAAGACTGGAGTATCTAATGATCATACTGACCCCACGGTAGGTAGATCCCTTCTATGTTCTCTATATGTTTCTATGATATTTCCCTTGATTTGTCTTCGTTTGGGGGCATCTCAGCGTGGAAACATAATCAGTAGATTTGTTTATGTTTTCGTTAAAGCCATTACTCCTGCTAAAGTGTTAGCAATGACTTTAACGTGGAGGCATACGCTCTTCTCACCTGTTGCACACACACACTTTTTGATACACACATATTTTTCAAGATACTTTTCTCCCTTTTTGGATTAGTGACTAATCCTTAAAGCATGGATTTATATTTTAGGATCTCTTGATCCCTCTAGTTTCAAATATACATATAATTTGATCCCTTAAGGTCGGAGATGTCCTTAAGATTGGATCTATTTTATCTTTTTTAGTTTTATTATTATGGAATAGAATATTCCTAAGGGTAAATCTCTAATGGGTTGACTAGTGAGTAGCCACATTTACTAGGTGGTTCAATTTATCTTTCCAGTTGCGTCGTTTCCTTGTGTGGTTCACAATTGAACATAAGTTCTCATTGGGCGAGATAATCACACCCTTTCTTTCTCTCTCTAGAGATGTCTTTCTTATTGTGATCTAGAAGTCGACAAAGACTTGAGTCTCTAGGGGCTTGAGATTTCTCTTTTTCCCTTGGATTACGATAAGATTATCTTTTCATTCTGATCTCCTTTAGCAATTGTTTGCATCAAGTCCATACTCTTGCTAAAGTGGGGTCTTAATGTATCATCTTAAAATGGAAGCACTTCCATGATAAAAGCATTTACCCCTCTGAGTAAGTGGTCTTGGGTCATGTTAAGTGCCTTGATTGAGTCTTTGCATGTATTTGGCTTTTCCCCCTATTTTGCTTCCCTCTGCACCTATTTTTCACTTCATATCTACATTTCCTAGCATTTTGGGCTAGGGTCCTGAGGTTTTTGACCTCAAGGTCAAAGTTGACCTTGACTCTGACCTAGGTCAGGGTCGACCTCGACCCTGACCTAGGGCAGAGTCGACCTCATCCTTGAACCCAGTTCAAATTTCAGGTTTTTTTGATTTCCAGGCATTGGGTTTTAGAAAGATTCTTTTTCTCGCCTCCGAGTCGGCCATTTCGGGTTTCGAAATGGTAAATCTTTAAATTGCATTTAATATAGGTCCATTTTTAGGGGTTAAGGTTAATTGAGATTTAATTCCCCAATGTCAGCCTTCTCTAGAGGTTTGTGCCCTAGTTCACTATAAAAGGAGGCCTTCCTCTCTCATTTTCACATCTATTGTTCACATCCATTCTCACCAAGCAATCTCTCAAGCTCTCAAGTGCAAGCAAGTGAATTCAAGAATTCGAGCAAGCCTTCAAGCATTCAAGTGTTCAAGCATTCATCCATCAAGGAGATCTATTGTTAGCCATTAAAGGATTCAATCTCTTTGGAGCCCCCTTGAAGATCCATCCTTCTACATTCATCCAAGCCTCCTCATATGCAAAGATCAATTCAAGATTGGTGTTGAAGATCAAATGTCATTGATTTGAGACACCCTACATTGATTCTACATTCATTGGAGCATCCCTACTTGTGGATTTGAGGATTCAAATCCTCTACAAGGACTTCAACATAAGTGAGGTGAATTATTTCATTTTCTTTGTTTATGCACATTACAATTCAATTCAATTTCAAAGTTAATTCCTAAATTGGGGTTTGACCAAGGCAAAACCCCCATATAAATAACAAAACCCTCTTTTTCTTACACGTACAGGTGTGGAACTTTGGATCTAAGATTAGATTTGGATACCATTTTCGGCAAACTTCTGAGATCTGCGAATAAAGTCAAAGTCAACCTTTAGAATAAGAATGTAGTCTTTGACCTTTTATGAGGGTCAAAGAGTACCTATTGTTAGAAAGATAAAAGATTTTTGGGGTTTCTTTGTTTCGACATTTCTAGTTCAAAACAAGTTGCATAATTGCCTTAAAATACACACAGGCATCAGAAATTGGCATTTTCCAGATTTGCCTATTTTGAGGTTAGTATTTGCCTTTCAGTTATTTTAGATTTCAAGCATAATTCTTCTATAAGAAATATAAGCTTTTTCTCTCTCTTTCATGTTCTCCATAGATTGATTCGATTGTGTATTGACCTTTTGGTTGATCAAATTGGATCTCCCCTTTGGGAATTTGGATTTAGAAGTGGATCTCATATTTCCCCCATACATACATTCAATAGAGATAATTCCATTTTTAACATCATTCAGTTATAATGGCTACTATACCCTTCCCCTACTATTATCCTAATGATTGTAATTGACTTTGACCTCAAGGCTATACAATAGCATGTATAGAGAAATGTTGTTAGACTAATAAAGTGTTTTCTTATTAATTAAATCATATTGATTTAATTATTAAGTCACTTATTATCTTTTTTTGATTAAGCTAAACTTTAGGCATATAATAATTAATTATTTTATTAATTATTATTGTGCAACCTAGGACTTTCCACCCTTTTAGGGTTTCAGCTCTCTTTTATAAGGATGATTTATTCTCTTATTTTCATAACTTTGTAACAAAGAATAATAGATTATACATTGCTGCAACTTTTGTTTTTTGCACATCAATGATTTCTCTTATCTCGTGGATCTATGTGTTTATACCTCTCTTGCTTCTTATTTCTCTCTCTTTCTATGATAGGTGTTTGCATACATGTTCTTCTTAGGAGCAGTGGGTTGTTTTCTCATAAACTCTAACATGGTATCAAAGCTTCAGATTTGTTTGTCTATGTCCTCTTCTTGAGAGATTTGGCTGTGTTCGTCAAATCTACGTTTTCAGAGGGTTTTCTGTTAGATATGGGAGGACTTCTCTTTCTAGTCATCTTGGCCTCAAACAAACCTCACGGTTGTGTTCAAAGTGCTCAAGAACCCCTAAATCCATATAAATTTTGTCCATTTTGGACAAAGTTCGAATCAATGGCAAAATTATTTTGCACCTGACCCTAGCATGGATCCTGAGGCATTCACTATTTTTGGAGCATTTTTTATTTAAAGAGACCTCACCGTTGAGATCGCAGCATCAAAGAACCCTCATTTTTTATTTAAGACACATTTAATTTGGACAATTTGGCCTCTAAGGCAAAAAAAATTGCATACCACAGTCATACAGCCTTGATACGCACTTTGAGGCAACTTGTGCGAAAATTTAAAAAAAGTTTTTTGTGGGAGCTACTGGTTAGCCACCCGATGACCACTGCAGGCAACTGCATTTACTATTAGTGTGACCACCAACGGGTTGCGATGACAGTACAATCACCACTAGCATGACCGTCGATAGGCTACGGTGACACTGCGGTCACCACTAATGAGCAGGCCGCGATTACCACCGGGGTAATTTGGATTTGCGATCACCATAACTACCAGAGTTACCCACCAGCGTTAACCATGTGTTAAGCCTCAAACTTTGCAGTAGGTGGTCACATGGGTGACCAAGACCTAGTGCCACAATCCTGCCGCCTAGCTCCCTTGTCACCCAGATGACCAAGGGCTCCATTTTTTTGGCCCTAGGGCTAATTATTTTTAGCGGTGATGACCATATGACTGTCAAATTTAAGCTCATGGACTGCTAACATCAACACATGTCAGCACTTGCAGACATCATTTTTTGGCCCATCAGCATACCTGTGGTTTTTTTCTCTAACTTGAGCATACGATGTTGAAATCGGGCAAATGAGATATCGTCAGAAAGATATTTCTGAGCTCTATCTAAATCTGGTGGTTTGAATTTTTTATTTTTATTTTTTGATGGTCTTTTTTGCTGTCAAAGCCAGAGGTATAGTTTCACACTCTGGGAGCTCTATCTTGCGCATTTGGACTTTGTTTTGGGAAAATAATATATCATTGGAAAGATTGTTCTGAGACCTTTCTAGTTCTATGAGTCATTTTTCTAGATTCTGCTCTAGGTATTTTTTACTCAATTTTTTGGATTTTTACAATTTGGTGGATATCTTAGATGTTTCTGTAATACCCCAAAAATAGGCTATAGGTTCATTAATCTCCTATATCAACATATCGAACGAAATTGACATCGAAGTCCTAACCTAAGGCACATCTAAACATCATCAAATCCTAATTGATTATCTTAAATTTTGTGTCGAGGAATATTCCTTATTCCTAATTATCATAATTATCTTTAATTTTATGATTATTTGGCGATAAATCCAATTTATCCTAAGGTTTGATTAATTGAATATTCTTAATATTTAATTAATTAGATTCAATATGGCCACTTAATTATTTAATTATATTTATTCTTAAGTATTATTATTTAAATTTGACAAATAAATCAAAATTCCTATCATTAATTGATTAAATTCTTATTTAATTAATTAAAGCAAGTTGTCATTTTTAATAATATTATTTTTGAATAAAAGTTTGATTAAATGATTGATTAACCCATAAATCAATTATTTAATTTTTCAAAATCAGTTAAGTTGAGAATAAATCATTTTGATTATTTATTTAATTTATGAATTACATGTGCACAATCAAAAAGCAGTTAACTCCAAATCAGAAAATCAATGCAAGTTGTTGACTTTTTGAACTCAACATCATTTCTGAGTTTTAAAGTTGATCTAAACTTCTAATTCAAGTTAAAAGCTAGTTTTTGTATGATTTGCATGTTTTTGTGAATTAAATCATCTTTATTATCAGATAACTCAAAAATCAAGTTGAGTTTATCTGAGTGATTTATGACTTTCTTCCATGCACCTCCAAAGCCTTGGATTTCTATAAATTAAAGTCTCAGCTCATCTCAAAGCATCTCATATTTTTGCATCCTCGTGCTATCGAATTGGAGACTGAAGAATCATCTTTGCGAATCCAAGCTTTGTGAGATCAATTTTTTTTTGCATTCATAGCATATTATTTCATATCATTTAGCATAGCATAGCATATCAGCTTTTCATCTAGCATAGTTTCATATCAGTTTATCATTCTTATTGCATCTAAAATCCAAAAAAATAGATTACTTTGCATTCATCTTTCATATCAAGTTTTGCATTCAAATCCTTCATTTAGGTGTCGTCTAGGTCACTGATCTCGATAACAATCCGAGAACATCAATCTCACATCTATTAGAAGGCAGTAAATCGCTTGGTTAGATAGCTTTCAATTTTGCATGATTTCGATTTTGCTAACCTCTAATGTTTTACTGAAGTGTTGTGTCTACAGATCAGGTATAATTTTCACACACACAGTTTCAGGTCCTTGGATCTCTTCCCTTTGAGGGATGGCTCATCTTTGGTTGTTCTTTGTTTCAGAAGCCTACGCTCTTCTTTGAGCAGTGTATATTTCACTTTTGTAGCATTCTTTTATGCACACACACTAAAATAAAATATCATTCTATTGCATGTATGAGATCTTGCACATGTTTGTGCTCTTTGTACTCGCACTCCAATTATAAAGTGTCATGGGGGGTTTGATGTTTTGTCTTTGTTTGACATCTACCTTTGACATGTGAGTGTTCCTCCAATGACATTAGCCTCATATATCTCTATTTGTGTTTGTACTCTCTTTGCATCATTGATGTTCCTAGTTCTTTATCATGTAGCTCATATTGGACATTCTTTTCAGTGTACCTGTCATTTCTCCCTTGTCAATAGTCATCCATGAATTTATTATAATTCAGTATCTATCATAATAGTTTAGTGTTTAAATGATATATTATAGTTAAGAAGTGGTCTCTTGTATGCAGTAAATTTTATTTTATTTTTTTAAAAAAGGTTCTTATTTCTTAATGTGCATGATTTTGTTTTCAATTATATAGTTTTTAGTTTTAGTTTAATAATATTATTGTAAATTCAAAAATGGTGTAAGATCGTATGTGCAAACCTTATTGAAGCTATGCACTATGGAAACCTTCACTATTGAGATCAGTGAAAGATCAACGGTTTGGAAGATGACATCAAGACCAGTGCAAATGCAGCTACAACCGAGCCACAGGCTTTTTCAAAGCACATTCACAGAGTTCAGGAACTCAGGCGGTTGATAGCAGATCTCAAGAAACAAGAAGCGCAAATCACAGATCAGGTCACAGAGTTACAGACAAAACTCATTCCATACCTGAAGATTTTGAAAAACATGTTGTCAAAGCGGAACAACTTGTTGCAACACAGAAATCTCTGTGTTGAAAAAACATCTTTGACATGCATGCACAAGTTGGTCTTGAGCACATTGCTCTCACCAACTTGAAAGAGGAATGGGGAAACCCTCTTGGAGTCTGTGAAGAAAACCCATCAGCAAATTTTTGACAAGATGTAAGTATACAGTTTAATTTTTTTCATTTGGGCATTAATATCAAAAAGCGGGAAATCAATGTATATGCCAAATATGTACATAAATGCTACTTATACTACATATTACTAGGAGCATGCACCGAGGGGGATTATATAGAAATTTTGATAAGGTATAAGTATATGGCAGAGATATAAGGTATATATAGAAAATTTTGTCTATATACATTCAAGTTTTGATACTAATGCCAAAGGGGGAGATTGTTATCTCTATTGAGCATTTAAGGTTGTCATTAGTATCAAAGGTTACCATAGATATCGGTCGGTTACTTATATTGAGCTAGTCGGTAACTACAAGGAAAATAGACCAGTCGGTTATAGTGTTTACACCAAGCATGAAATAATTTACTAAGCATCAACAACCATTGGCATCGAGCGACAGTAAACACCAAGCACCAGTATACACCAAGCAGTTTATACAGTGTTTACCGAGGATCACAGGAAACAATAGAGTAATTAGGATTGGCACATTCTTCTATGCAAATGGTTACAACAGATCATAAAATGTTTTACCAAGATCGAGGAATATTTATTGTTAAGATATTCATTAAATGCAATGTATATCTTGTGTAATAGTTTGATCTAGGTCATTTTTGTACGTTGTAGATCTTAGGGTTTTGTCTAAGATGTGTAACCTAATTTTGTTTAAGCGGCATAAAGCATATGCTATATAATTATTTGTTTGCATCATTTTTGGTGTGCGTTGATGTATGAATTACGAAGCACTTGCCTAACTTCAAGACTATCAGTTGACAGAGCAGAACAATATACAGATCAAGAGATCAGATTAAGAAGAATCAAAGCAGGCTAACCGAGCAGTATAGGGCATATATTCATCATAGTAAAGGTGAAATCTATTCAGTTCTTATTGATCTGTATCAGAAAAATTTCATTTTCAATTAGCAGATAATTGTCTATTGCTTTCTAACAATTGTAATAGAGTTTTGGCTAAATCTCTTAATAGAGTAGACTTGACAGTCTTATGTAAATCTCTTAACTAAGTGCACACTTCATTAAGTGTTGTTAAAATCTTATAACTAGGTAGATCTAGCTAATCTAATATGTTACTCCTAATAGGGTAAGATCACCAGAAGTGATCAAAACTTGTATTCCTAATAGGCAAACCTTTTCTATCTGTAGTAGTGAAGAATTTGTGGGTGTCATCCCCACTATAGTTTTTACCTTCTAACAAGGGTTTTTGCGTTACCAAAATACTCATGTTATGTGAATTGTTATATTGATTTGATGTTGTTTACTTTCACAAGTTAAATGGATGAATGATACATGCAATTAGATACAAGTTATTTTGCAAGGTTATTATTGTTTACTATTATAGATTTGAAAGGTTTACAAGTAAAAGTTTTAAAGGCACTGATTCACCCCTCCCCTCTTAGTACCCTATCTCTCCCAATCCCAACACAATCTTGATCCTCTTTTACCAAATTTAAGATTAATCATGGATGTATAATGGTTCAAAGTCAATGAGCCATTTCCTCCATTTTAAATACAAAATATTCTAGTGTATTGTAGAAAAGGATAATGTTTTAGTTCCTTCTAGAGATCTAACATCATTGCATTACCATCTTTAGTCATAAGGAATAAAAAATAAATAATTTACTATCACAACTTGAATTGATCAAGGGGCTTGACTAAGGTACAAATGGAAAGTCAATCAACTTCACATCTATAGAACATGTAACAAGTTCCGATAATAATTTTGATATCACTAACACTTTTTAGAGACATAGAAGTTAACATGTGAATATGAAGATTCAATATAATGTCCACTCGTGTCCATTTCCTATCATGTCACAATTTTTTTATTATATTGTTCTTCTAATGCTTTGGATGCCTATTTAGTGGGTGGATTATATTATACATATATGTAATGATCCTTTATTGGACCTTACTTAATGTGCCTTAAAATTTATGCTATTTCCTATCATGTCACAATTTTTTTTATCATAGTGTTCTTCTAATGCTTTGGATGCCTATTTAGTGGGTGGATTATATTATACATATATGTAATGATCCCTTATTGGACCTTACTTAATGTGCCTTAAATTTTTTACTAAAAATCAATTTGCACTTAGAACCGAGACTTTAACTTGATCTCCTTGATAAAAATACTATTTTTCATCAAATTAATATCCTTGAGAAGGACCCATAATAGATGATAATTCTCATCTCTTCCTTGTGTGGATTATCTAATATATTTTTTTCCTTATTGATTCTTTTGATGGAAGGGATTCAATTGATATCTTGTATCTTCTAGTTTCGAAAGTCATATCCTTTGGGTATTAAGAGGAATACCTCTCCAACTTTAGTATGATTAGTTATTACCATTTGTTATCTTTACTCAGGAGTGATTCATATTTTCTTATCTTTATCTTTATAAGCGGCAAATAGATCATTCAGTGGACATCAATATCCTCTAGTCATTATACAGACTTTAGTAATCACATTTAAATCATTAATTGATGCCTATTTATCAATCTAATATACTGATTGAAGTTCCTTATGTTACCATG